>JACEFO010000914.1:0-53974 GCA_015342445.1 Digitaria exilis
ATCTTCGGCTCCTGGCTTTGCACCGCAAACCAGGAAGGCGAGCTTCAACACCAACTGCGCGACGAGGTGGCTGTCCTAGCTTCGCCACGCACGCGGATCTCAGAAAATCCCAAATTCCGACACGATCCCTGGATCGTATCCTACTCGGAGGAGTACATGGCGCCCGAAGCAGATTCAATCCCGGGCAGACCACGTCAATCCAACCCCTATCAAGGGGCAGGATCAATCCACGTGTCCACGACTCCCCGGCGGACTCCGGATCACTTCCGAATCCCGCCAGGGTTCGACGATCAGGACCGTGACAGCAACCCCGCGGGTACCCAGGAACCCTGGCTCCAGCCCCCGCGGGACGAAGACTTCGCCACGTGGGTCGCGCGCATCCCAGTTTCCCTTCGGATTAACAAATTCAGTCGCGATCCACCAGAAACACCTGAAGAAGAAGATTCTCCAACCCCGCGGAGCAACCTCGGATCTTGTCATGACCACAACTCCCTCGGGGGTTATCGTTCATTGGCCTGACATGGATCCAGAGGTGGCTCTTTTCGAAGCAAACGTACCTTCCACGGTACGGGACATCATACCTCTGCTTCCTTTCCAAGAAGGCAGAGAGCTCCCTATGGCCACGAGTAACAGAAGAACTGGGCCTAGCAACCCCGGTCGCCAATCCTGCGTGATCCTCAACGATCACAGCGACGAAGAAGTTGTCTCCGGCGACGCTCCAACAGAGGAAGGAGAAACCGACGCGGACCGAGAACTCCGTATCGAGCGCAACCGCAACCGCGCCCTCCGACGTCGCTTCATCAAGAAGAAAAATCTCAACTCTGAGTTCGACAAGCAAGACATCTTCAACTCCCCTGTGGCCAACATCTTGTTCGGGGTCAGCGTCTTCGAAGGGTTCCAAACAACCCCTGAGATCAACCTCGCCAAAGCCCGCTTAGAAGCCGCAGCGGTCATGGTTGATCGCCTGGACGGAGGCCGCTCCGCCTCCAAAAGCAAGAGTTCTTCGCGCCACCAAGCACCGTCAGCCAAGCGTCAGAGCAGCCACTACGGCAGCTCCGCAGGACAAACAAAGGACAAGAACAGGCCTCGCGAAGAACCCCGCCGTTTTCGCGAGGAACCTCCCAGGTCCCAGCGTCGCGAAGAACCCCGTCTAGCCCGCTCTCACGTCACGCCGAACGACGCCCGCAACGACATCATCCGGATCCGGGAAGGGAGAGCTACCTCCCACGTCGCTGATTCTGCAGGAAGATGCGACGTCCCCAACCCTGATGCTCTGCCATGCTACACACGCGCTATCCGCGTCAGCTCCTTCCCGCGAAAGTTCAAGCCGCCAGGCATCGCCAACTTCGACGGGAAGCAAGATCCAAACATCTGGCTGCGCAGATACTCTTCTGCAATTGAAGCATCAGGGGGCGACGACATCTCTAAGATGCTCTACTTCCCAGTTGCGATGGAGCAAGGTCCTCTCACCTGGCTCGAGTCCCTCCATCCAGACTCCATCGACAGTTGGCACGCGCTGAAGAAGGCTTTCGTCTCCAACTACCAGGGTTCTTTTGAGCGCCCCGGCAGCAAGTATGAACTCCGCGCGTGCAAACAGAAGCCAGACGAGTCCCTGCGCGACTACAACAGGCGATTTTTCGCCATCAGGGCATCCTGCGTTCCTATCCCCGACTCAGAAGTCATCGACTACTTTCAAGAAGGGATGACCGATCGCACCCTCTTCCGTGACTTCGGTCACAACCGTCCTCGCGACCTCGAGGAATTTCGCGCACTGGTGTCCAATTGGATGGACACCGATGATCAAGAACGGGAGCGCTACGGCAAGAGACCCAACAACCCTGGTCGCAAGAACCAGGAAGACAACAGGGATCAGCCGCGCGACTCCTTCCAGCGTAACGGCAACAACCCTCGGAAGCGACCACACAACACGGTCGCAACCGTCCAGACCGTCCGCTCTGCCAAATCCGCGCAGCAACGAAGGGAAGAGTTCAACAAACTTCTCAAGAAGCGCTGCCCTTACCACCCCGACAGCAAGCACACCATGGGCGAGTGCGCGCTCCTCCGGGAGACGTTCAGCACCCCCAACAAGAAGCAGAAGTCGGCTGGCGACGGAGACGACGGGCACGACAAGGGAGACAGCGGTTTCCCAGACATCACCAACACTGTCAACGTCATCTTCGGAGGCATGGCAGTCAGCGACACCTCGCGCAACCGCAAGAATGCAAGGCGCGAGGCCTACGCAGCAGAACCAGCGGTGGTTACACCGCTACGGTGGTCGGACACCACCATCACCTGGTCCCGAGAAGATCAATGGGCCGAGATCACCTCTCCTGGACGATATCCCCTTGTCCTCGAGACCGTGGTAGCAAACAGCAGGCTCACCAAGGTCCTGATCGACGGAGGCAGTGGGCTCAACCTCATCTTCGCCAAGACGCTGAAGTCCATGGGCCTCGACACGAGTACGCTGCAGCCGGCGGATACTCCTTTCTACAGCATCGTGCCTGGGAAGGCCGCCATCCCCCTCGGGCAAATCACCTTGCCCGTCACGTACGGTACGTCATCCAATTACCGTACAGAATTCATTAAGTTCGAAGTTGCAGACTTTGAAACTTCCTACCACGCCATCCTCGGGCGACCAGCATTGGCCAAGTTCATGGCCATCCCCCACTACACCTACCTGGTGCTGAAAATGCCAGGGCCTCACGGCGTTCTCTCCCTTCGCGGTGATATCAAGCGCTCTTACCTCTGCGACAAAGAAGCAGTGGAGCACGCCGTTAGAGCCGCGTCCACCATTGATCGCCAAGAGCTCCAACCCTTGGCTGCTGCCGTCGTCGCAGAAGATGACGACGCTCCGACGCAGAAGAAGACACGGGCTATCAAGCCTGTGGAGAAGGTCGCAACAAAAACGATCGATCTCCAAACAGGAGATCCATCGAAGACAGCAGTGATCGGCTCCACCCTCACTCCTGCATAGGAAAGCGCGCTCGTCGACTTCCTGCGAGCCCAGGCGGACATCTTTGCTACAAAGCCCTCCGATATGCCTGGAGTCCCCAGGGAGTTGATCGAGCACAAGCTAGACCTCAACGAGAGCGCAAAACCCAAAAAGCAGCGCCTCCGAAGATTCGCCACAGAGCGTCGGGAAGCCATCAAGAAAGAGCTAGCTAAGTTATTAGCAGCCGGCTTCATTAAAGAAGTCTTCTACCCGGATTGGTTAGCCAATCCGGTTCTTGTAAGAAAAAAGAATTCAAATGAATGGAGAATGTGTGTTGATTACACCGATCTCAACAAACACTGCAAGAAGGATCCCTTTGGGCTTCCTCGTATCGACCAAGTCATCGACAGCACCGCCGGGTGCACCCTACTCTGTTTCCTCGATTGTTACTCAGGATATCATCAGATATCGCTGAAAGAAGAGGATCAGATTAAAACTTCTTTCATCACGCCATATGGTGCATATTGTTATACAACTATGCCTTTTGGCTTGAAAAATGCAGGTGCCACATATCAGCGGGCGATACAGGGTTGTCTCCAAGACCAACTTCATCGAAATGTTGAAGCCTATGTTGATGATGTGGTAGTCAAGACAAGAAATCCCGAGGATCTCATCGCTGACCTCACCGAGACGTTCGATAACTTACGCAAATGGCGATGGAAGCTCAATCCTGCCAAGTGTGTTTTCGGCGTTCCATCCGGAAAGCTCCTTGGGTTTATCATCAGCGAACGCGGCATCGAGGCTAATCCAGAAAAGATAGCAACTATCATGAACATGGAGCCGCCGCGCACCGTCAAGGATGTCATGAAGCTTACGGGCTGCATGGCTGCACTCAACCGCTTTATCTCTAAACTGGGGGAACGCGGGACTGAGTTCTTCAAGCTACTCAAGAAGCAAGACAGATTCCAGTGGTCTCAGGAAGCTCAAGTCGCCTTCGACAAGCTCAAGCTGTTCCTGACTACACCACCTGTGCTCACCGCACCGCTCCCGGGCGAAGACCTCTTGCTCTACATTTCAGCAACCACTAATGTCGTCAGCGCCGCCATTGTTGTTGAACGCGATGAGGAAGGCCATCTCCAGAAGATTCAACGGCCTGTGTACTTTGTGAGCGAAGTCCTCTCGGATTCCAAATCCAGGTACCCTCAAGTTCAAAAAATTCTATATGCTGTCTTAATGACATCCAGAAAATTGCGGCATTACTTCGACACCTACAAGATCATCGTGGTTACTGGTTATCCTATTGGCGAGATTCTCCACAATCAAGACGCTACAGGGCGTATCGCCAAGTGGGCTGTTGAGCTCGGAACATACAGCATTGAGTTCCGTTCTCGCACGGCCATGAAGTCTCAAGTCCTTACTGATTTCATATCGGAATGGACCGAGCACAATCTCCCAGTCGCCACTACCAAGCCTGAGCATTGGATCATGTATTTCGACGGGTCACTCAAGCTAGAAGGCGGGGGCGCTAGGGTTCTGTTGATCTCACCTCGAGGGGATCAACTCAAGTATGTTCTGCAGATTCAGTTCGCTGTCACCAACAACGCTGCAGAATACGAAGCACTTCTTCACGGCATGAAGATGGCCATCACCCTCAGTATCAAGCGTTTGCTGGTATATGGGGACTCAATGTTGGTCATCAAACAAGTCAATAAGGATTGGAATCGAAACCATGAAGACATGGACGCATACTGTGAAGAAGTTCGGAAATTGAAAAAACACTTCCTCGGCATTGAATTTCATCATGTCGAGCGAGATTACAACGTCGCTGCAGACGTCCTATCAAAGTTGGGTTCTTCGAGAGCAGAGGTGCCCAGTGGAGTGTTCGTCAATGAACTCTCCAAGCCATCAATCTCTGCAGCAGTAACTTCTGATGATACAACCTCAGCTCCCGAGGTTATGCTCATTGATGCCACTTGGAGTGCTCCGATTATAGACTACATCTTGCACATCAAACTCCCTGCCGAGAAGGCAGAAGCTCAGCAAATTGTCCGCCATAGCAAGTCCTATGTTATAATCGGTGATACACTGTACCGACGTGGTGCACGCTCTGGCGCATTGATGAAATGTGTCTCACAGCAAGAAGGAGTCAACATCCTGGAGGAAATTCACGCAGGAGAATGTGGCAATCATGCAGCTTCCCGCACCATCGTAGGCAAAGCCTTCCGTGCCGGGTTCTACTGGCCTACAGCTCTACACGATGCTGAGGAAATTGTTCGTCACTGCAAGGGTTGTCAATATTTCGCTCATCACTCACATCAGCCTGCTCACAAGATCAAATTGATACCTCTGTCATGGCCATTTGCATGCTGGGGTCTTGATATGATTGGGAAACTACCCAGGGCGCCTGGTGGATTCGAATACTGTTTCGTCGCAATTGACAAATTTACAAAGTGGATAGAAGTCTTTCCGGTTGTCAAACCAACCTCTGAGAAAGCAGTCCAATTCCTCCAAGAATTGATTCTTCGCTTCGGGATACTGCACCAAATCATCACGGATTTGGGCACCACCTTTACAGGCAACAAGTTCTGGGACTACTGTGAAGATCGCAGCATCGAGGTGTCCTATGCTTCAGTTGCTCATCCTCGTGCCAATGGACAAGTTGAAAGGGCCAATGGCATGCTCCTTGATGGACTTAAAGCTCGCATGGAACGAACCCTGAAGAAAGCAGAGGGCCGGTGGATGAAAGAACTCTTTCCAGTCGTCTGGGGCCTACGATCTCAACCTAGTAAAGCTACAGGGCAATCTCCCTTCTTCCTGGTGTATGGATCAGAGGCCGTTCTACCTGTCGACGTCATGCACGGCGCTCCTCGCGTTGAGGAGTTCCAGGAAGCCATGGCGGACGATCAACGGATGCTGGAAGTCGATACGGCCGAAGAAGTGCGATTGGCAGCCTTGTTACACAACGCTGCGTATCTTCAGGGACTCCGCAGATTCCATGACAAAAATGTGAAGACAAGATCATTCCAGATTGGTGACTTGGTGCTACGACGAATTCAGAATACAGCCGGTCACTCCAAGCTTACTTCACCTTGGGATGGTCCATTTATTGTTTCCAAGGTACTCAAGCCAGGCACCTACAGACTTCAAAACGAAGACGGTGTGGAGTTACCAAATCCTTGGAATATAGAACACCTACGCAAATTCTACGCGTAGCTCCTTCACTTCAGCAGTGCTTCGGCACCACAAGAACCAATCGCTTCGGCATCCAGGGTTCTTCTGTAAACATTGCTCCGGCAATACATGAACTAATTGCTTCGGCATTACATGTTCTCTTGTACCGTTGTTTCGGCAACGAGATATATCTCAATAAAGCTCCCTTTACTAGGTTGTTTATTTGTCTTCGTGACATTATCTAAAACTTCCGTGTTCTTTTTAGACTTGGAAAGTTTCTTTTACGTACATTTGGAGCCTATAACTGAGGTCTATCCGGGTTCTTTCGAGGCCAAGAACGGATCTGTTCCTCCTATTGCACTACTCTGTGCTAATTTCTAGCTCAACGCTGCCGCTCCGTGGGTCTTGCTGGGTTCTTGCTTTGGCAAACCATATACAGTTAGTTCCCAAGTATCCTCCTAGGGTACATTTTAATTGATAGCTTATGCTATAAGAAATCTCCCTGGGTTCCTTCGGGTCCTTAACAGGGCTGTTTTTCGCAAGTTAAAATCTACAACACGTACATTTTGACTAAGTCCTGGTTATCAACACAGAGACAACCCGGGAATTCATAGAAATTCTTGGTTTTTCCTTCATAACATGGCAATAAATGTATTACATTGCATGATACTTATATTACAATAACATTTGTTTACATTTACAGCCTAAGGCTCTGCGCAATTGCTTCTGCAACTGGCTCGGCCTCTTGCTTCAGGTCCCTAAAGGCAGACTCGGTACAGTTCGGCTCTGCGCCTTCTACAAGCTTGCCTACGTCTACCTCCGGGTACCTGGACTTCACTACAGCAAGGACATGCACAAGACAAGCTTTGGAGGATCTTTTGATGTACGCCTTGAGTTGTCTTGGCATGGCCTTCAGGCGCTCCAGGAATGATAGCGGTGTTGCAGGGTCTTCTGGGACCAAGGCTTTCACCACCGGGTTCGCTGCCTTCTCTAGCAGCGCGATCCGGTTCAAGGCTTCCGCCAGGTCGTCGTCAGACTTCTTCATCAACTGCAACGACTCTTCGAGCTCTGACATCCTCCTGGCCGCCTGTTCAAGCTTCTCGTCCAGCACCTTCTTATTTGCGAGATGCTTCTGTGCCTGGACGAGTTCCCTGGATAGCCGATTATTCTCCTCGCGAGCATCTTCCAGGTTCTTGGCAAGTTGCTTTTGCTTCTCGAGGACTTGAATTAATTGCTCGTCGGCATCCTTGCGTTGTTTGACCGCCACTCTGAGTTCTTCTTGGAGGCTTTCATGCTCAGCAGAGAGGGTCTTCAACGCTTCTTCGTAACGGTTGGCCACGTTGGACCAATCCGTCATGTTGCTCTGGGCTGCTGCTAGCTGCTGTTGCACCCCTGAGATCACAAGACAACGGCAGAGTTGATATTCAACAAAGGCAGTGGAAAAGTTGTTACAATTTCGGTAGCGGCAGAGTACCTTTGAGCTCTGTTTTCGTCGTTGCAAGCTTCTTTTTCATGTCCTCCTTCTCTGCGGCCAATTCCTTGGTTCGCAGGTGCAAGGTGCGGATCATGTCGGCTTCTTCCGCCTCCTGGAGTTTCCGATCTTCGCGCTCACGCTCCAGCTCCTTTTGGAGACGGTTCGCCTTGGCGTGCATCAAGGATATGTTGTGGAGGTACTCGGTCTTCTTCCTTGATGCCTCGCCAACAGCCTACAACAGAGTTGTTATAAGAAATGCTTCATCAATACTACAAGACCAGGGTTGTTTTACTAACCTTGAAGTAGGCTACTGCCCTCTCGGCGTGGTAAAGTCCCCTGTCGATGTGGTGCTCATCCTCCTCCGCGTCCAATATGTATTCGAAGGTCTGTGGGTTCGGATTGAGCATTGGGTCAAAGCTCCCGATGCGGAAGTTCCCACCCTCCTCTTCAGCTCCGGTACTCTGGGGTACCCTGGGGATCTCTTCAATTTCTTGCTCTTGGGTTGATGTTTCTGCTTGTTTCCCCCTCGAGCACTCTGCTTCCGCCCCGGCCTGGGTTGTTTCTGCGATGCTCGGGGGCTGCGCAGAGGACTGATCACGGCGTTCCAGTTCGGATTCTGCAACCACTGTTTCCGTGACCAGTTGTTCGATACCCGCCAGCACCTCAGCAGTTGTTTCTTCGACTTGGGCTTCTTCTGGTGCTGGCGGGTCTGATGGCAGAGCTGCTTGCACTTCCGGCAGGGTTGTTTCTGGAACAACCCTGGGTTCTTCGGGCACTGCGGCCTCTGGCTCTACAGCTGCATGGTCAACCGAGGATTCTACCCTGGTTGTTGCTTGAGTATCTTCAACTCTGGAACAATAATGTTTGTTAGTCCCGACAGTATATTACAATGGTATATTCGACACTACTTCACGAGTTACTTACATGGTGGAGGGTCGCATGGGGATCTCTGGTTCCCCCAAGGTGAACTCTTCCTCCACCTCCTGCTCCGCTGCTGAAGGTCCTGCTGGACATGGTTCTTCAGAGAATGGTGTGGTCATTACAAATGGCGCGGAGACAGGGTTGAAGATCTCGTGCTGAATTTCTTCATCAGATAATGCACGTCGAGCAGAGCTGCCTTGCTGCGGCATGCTGGTTTCAATTTCTCCGATAGATATCCCCACTGGCGATGTTATCCTGGGTTGTGGGGATACTTTTGCCCTTCCTTCCGGGATCGTTCTGGCTCGGGGCTTGGGCAAGGTGCGTGCTCTCTTGGGCACTGGTGCTTGTGCTTCTGATGGCGCTGGTCTCTTGGACCTTTCTGTTCCCCTGGAGGTCGCTCCTGACTTGGATTGAGATTCTTCAGGGTCTTGTAGTTCAAGTTTAATCATTGGCTCGTCAGGGTCTTCAATGGCAGTTGGCTTGCTTGGGCGACCTTGATCTCTTACCTTTGGATCTACACACCGAGCCAACAGAGCAGCTTCTTCGGTGTTGGTCGGGTCCAGGGGTGGCAAACTCACATAGAGTGCACGCCGGGCTTCATACTGTGATATTCAAGACATTAGTTTAAGTTCTATTTTCAACAATGCAGAAACGTATTCAGATAAGGATTTTTACCTCAGGTGTCATGGTTATTGAGGATACTTCCATTACTTCTGGAAATTGTTCGTCGGTGACCACCAGAAACTTCTTCAAGAGTTGATTTACTCTCTTCTCTGACAAGTCTCCGGTGGCATTCCTTGAGGGGTCTGCTTCCCCAGCGTATGAGTACCCTGGGTTACAGCGTTGCTTGCATGGCTGGATCCTCCTCAGCAGGAATGACTTATATACCATGGCTCCTGTCAGGCCTTGTGCCTTTAGGTCTCTGATCATGTTGAGCAGATCAGGGATTTGCATGGCTTGGTTGACCCCAACTGTCTCGCTCCAGAATGGCTTCACTACTGGAGGATTTCCTGAGCGGCTCTGCAACTGTGGCTGGTGGTTCCATGCGTAGAACCATTCCTTCTGCCAGTCCTTGAGGCTTTCCTTTGTTGTGTAATCCAAATATACCGGCCTCATGCCCTGGCGGAACTGGATAACTACTTTGCCTACCACTTGCAGTGGCCCGCTGGAGGTCTTTACCCTAAACAGATGGCGGAAAAGGGCAAAATGCGGATCTATCCCTAGGAATGCTTCGCATAAATGGATGTAAATGGATAGATTCAGAATGGAGTTGGGATTCAGGTGACACAGCTCAATCCCATAAAACTGCAGCACACGGCGGAAAAAATCACAAGTTGGCATGCCAAATCCAACTTCATAGAAGGCTTTCCATACCGTGATTTCCTCGGTTTCCTCGGTGGGGTATTCGTGCCCGTATGCGCTTCTCCATTGACTGATTTCTTGCGCTGGCAAGAATCCATCTGCCTCTAGGGCCTTGATGTGCTTCTCCTTCAGAATACTGGTCGGCCAGTCGCTGATCGGATCTTCGATGATTGGCACGCTGCTTCCTCGGTCGTAACGACCTGCTTCATGGCCTCTGCCTTCCTCTTTGAGCCCTTGCCGCGGCTGGATCCTTCACCACCGGCCATTGGGATCTCTTGAGATTTGGTGTGGACTGGATTTCAGATTGGGGGAAGATGTGGATGCTTGAGCGCGGTCTCTGGATTGCGCGAACTGCAACTGTCGCAAACCCTAGATCTGTTTTGCGAAAGCGTACGGATACGAAGGGTCGCGGGTGGTTTATATGGATTTTTCCGAAGCGTTACTTCGGTAATTTTCACTTTTGGTCCTTTCTTGATCCTATATTTGAATTCGTTCAAATTTAGGCTCGGGGGCTGTGGACATATTTTCAGGAAATATTTTTCTGAGACTTTTTGGCTTCAATCGATAAATTTATGAGGAATTCTACAAGAATTTGGGTTTCTTCGGAAATTGATTCTCTTTTGGTTCGGACTTCGAAAGAGCCTCGAATTTCTTCTTCAAAGATAAACGAGGCTCGGGGGCTATCCAATTGGGCGCACCTAATCGGTGCGCACCAATCCGAACTTCGAGAAGATTTATGAGCACATCATTACCTATTGAACAGCATGGTTGCAACTTCCAAGATCAAAGAACCCTGTGGGTCTCAAAGAACCCTGGCGGATTTCAAAAGAACTCTGGAGGACCTAAAAGAACTCTGTAGTTTCAACAAGGCTGTTCTTCAGGAGATAAGGTGCTCGGGGGCTTGTGGGTGTAGAGTCCTGACGGACTAAACAACCCTGGCGGCCCATCCTATGGGCCGGCCCATGAACAAGACTTGACGCACAAGACAAGGATTAGTCCTAGTCGGTTTGGATATACTGTATTAGGGAATTAGAGATAAACTTGTAAAAGTCTCCTAGTCCTATACGGTTTCCATGTAACCCTGCCCTCCGGACTATATAAGGGGAGGCAGGGACCCCTTCAAAACAATCTCATCAATACAAGAAACCATACAGGACGTAGGGTATTGCTCTCTGGCGACCCGAACCTGTCTAAAACCGTCTCTTGTCACCTTCGACTCTAGATTCTCGACGACTTCTCCCTAAACCCTTCTCTCGGGGTACCCCCTCGAGAACCCAGTCAGCATAAATCGCCGACAATAGGGTTCTCCTAGAAGCCCATGTCTGGTTGCCTGCTCCATCCCGCTTAATTCGTTTTCGTACCAAGAGAAAAAACCTCCTATACATGCATACACGTCCACCCGGATTATTTCACTCTTCGACTCGTCACTTGTGGCCTTTTTTTTTCTCTAAATGCTCTTCCCGTGGTAGTTAACTTTTGGATCGTCATTATTGATGCCTGCACAATGTGCAATGCAACCCAACAATAAATAATTAGGCATTTAGGTCTGGGGTTTCATGGACACAGTTACCTAGACTGGAAACTAGGTAACTGTGCCACAGGGGTTTTATGGTGATGAAACTCCCCTCACATCCCATAAAACTCCCCCTCTTAATTACCATGTCATGTCAGTAAAACTGATGATGTAGCAGCGTATTTAATGCCATGAAACTCCCATTAAACCTCGCATTGAGACTGGCCTTAGGCGTCTTCTATAATATAGGTTCATTCGGTTGGAACTTGTTGACGACCAAAAGTGGCTTAAAGCCGATCAGGCTGGGACAGCCGGTCTAGACCGCATGTACACGCGGTTAGACCGGATGGCCCTGTAGTCGATCTTGCAATTTGCCAGGCGGTCTGACCGCCTGTCACAGGTGGTCTGACCGCCTGTCCCCGAGTCCGAGTAGAATCAGGTTTTTTCACGTTTTTAGATCTGTACAAGGACTTCCTTGCGGGGCAAGACTTCCCCACCCTATAAATATAAAGGGTCATGGCCGATTGAGGACCTCTACCCAATCGAACAAATCATTGTCTTACTTTTTATCTCCAAACCCTAGCTTTTCCAACCCTTTTGCTTTCCTTCTTCATCTCCGTGACGTTTTAGGACGTTCTAAGTGGTCTTGCCGACCTTAGAACAACCCTAGGTTCGCGGCCTCCGACGGGGTCCCTCCCGAGGTTGTGATCGTAGGCTTTCGCGGCGCCTCTGCTACAGGCAGTCTGACCGGCCCCTACAGGCGGTCTGAACGGCTGCGTCCAGGAGCTCCGACGAGGAGAATTCGACGACCGCGCGATCTAGGGATTTTCGTGTGTTGACCAAAAGTGCGTCAACATATTTTGGCGACTCCACTGGGGACAGAAATCTGGTTTTTGAAGACCAATCTACTATCCCTAGCACTATAGGTTTCGATGTTGGAGAAGACAACATCGTGACGGCCTCGCTTAAAGATCTTACTTCTGAAGATCATGAGAGGTTCATGGCGCTCCAGAAGCACGTCGAGGCGGAGTTCTTGAAGACGTTTCGGAAAGGTCGTGAAGAACGATCAGCGAAAAGTGTTCGAGACTTCGTAATGCCTTCTTTCAAGATGAGTAAGGGGCAAATTGAGGTAATTGACAATGTAAGCGCTTCTGCACCTCAACCCCCTGCATCTACTCCTATGGCTTCAGCTTTTTCGGATCGTGATGCATTAGTTGTACGATTATTGGAACGAATCAAAAAATTGGAGGGTAAATCTATAGATACTCATGAATTACCTGAGCGTAATATTTTTTTATGGTATGCCACGGAATAAACTTTGCTGGACAGACCCCGCCACCACCCAATATGTCCAGACCGAACACGGTTAATGCAAGTGGGTCGACAGCGGTTGGGTCTGCAGCCGGTCAGACCGCCAACACAGCCGGTCAGACCGCGACAGACGGTCAGACCGTGGCTACATGCGGTCAGACCGTGGCTACAGGCGGTCAGACCGCGTGTTCTGGTGGTCAGGCAAATTTGACCAATGCTATGTTGTTCGTGCCGGAGCAACCTTTGCCGTTGTCTACTGTTCCAAACTCGGTCTCTGCTGGCCGTGCTGGTCCAGTAGCTACAGCAGGCGCTACTTATTCCACGACTATGCATACTGCAAATTCGGGTGGTATTCCTGATGATGTTTTTACACATAGAGATATGCAGAATATGCAATTACCTCACTTGAATTATATGAATGCTATGCAACCTTCGGCCCAACAAGACCCCCAATGGGCCGAATTTACTAGATTCAGGAATGAATTGTCTGATGTGATGAGAAATAAGTTAGGTGTTGATTTTGGTAATACTAGAGTATATCAAAAACCTTATCATTCTAGCTTTGATACTGTTTCTTTTCCCAATGGGTGGCGCTTGCCTGATTTTGTTAAGTTTAGTGGAGATGATGAGCACACCACTTGGAAACATGTTAGTCAGTATGTAGCTCAACTAGGGGAGGCTGGAAACTATGAAGCATTTAGAGTATGTTTGTTCTCATTGTCACTTACTGGTACTGTTTTTGCTTGGTTTTTGTCTTTAGCCCCTGGTTCTATTATGAGTTGGAATCAACTCGAGCGTAAGTTTTATGATCATTTTTATATTGGCAATCATGAGATGAAATTAGCAGATTTAGCATCGGTTAGACAGGGGTCTATCTCTCATTTTATGAGAAGATTCAAAGATATTAAAAAACCGTTGTTTTAATTTGTCTATTTCTAAAGTTGACCGTGCTGGCTTATGCTTTAGAGGTTTGAAGTCTTTCATTAGATAGAAGATAGATAATTGTGATTATTATTCGGTCGCACAAGTACATATTAGAGCTGAAGTAGCTGAAGGCCGAATGAATAAAGAAAAAGAGAGTTTTAAGACACGTCGGTCTAATGTTCATATAGTTGATTATGAATCCGATGATTCGACCGATGATGACAATGATGTTTATTTAGCAGAGTTTGTATGGCCTGCTAATAAGAAAACTGTGTCATGCTTATCTCTTAAGCCGATTCATAAGAATCGGCAAGAAGACATAAAGTTTACTTTTGATGCATCCAAATGTGACCGTATATTTGATGAATTGCATAAATTTGGTTACATCAAGATTTCTCATGTTTTACCACCTACGGAAGAATCGAGGAAGCGTGCTTATTGTAAGTTTCATAATTCTTTTTCGCATGCTACTAATGATTGTAATGTCTTCCGTCGGCAGGTTCAATCGGCTATTAATGAGAGCCGTTTGAAGTTTCATAAGATGCAAGTTGATGAGACTCCTTTTCTGGTCAACACCATGGAGTTGCAGCAGTCCAAGGTCTTGGTTCGGCCGCATCAAGCCGAATCTACTAAAGGGAAGAACGTGGTGATTGGAGAGGAAAGACCGTCTTCAAAAGAGTCGGTTAGAGAAGTGACTTATGAGAAGACAGCTGATGGTAAGGAGTCATTCAAGGTCACTGTGAAATCCTCTGGACAAGGAGGGTAAGGATCGGTCATTATTCCTGGATCGCGGGCGCCCGAGACAGGTCTGCTACAGGCGGTCAGACCGGCTGCGCCAGGCGGTCAGACCGCCTATTCCCATGGATGCCCGAAGATGTTGATTCCGAAGCGTCTGGAAGTTGGTACTTGGAAGATGAACATGGCAAAGGAGCAGGGTGTTCAGAAGCCCAAAGTCACGTTAGATATGCTTTATGACAAGTACACCAAACAAAAGGCCGTTCCAAGCGATCGGCCGTTAAAAAGAAATGAGATCACCAATTCAGAACGAGAGGGTTCCTTCGCCTCCTCGTATGAAGTTGGATCCGGTGTGGGATGACAATGGGGTGATGTGGGTGCCATATCATTCAAACGTGCAGCCTTCGTTTCATCCTGGCTGGGAAGGTCCAAGAAGACATGTGCAGGACAGGATTATTTATCCCAGGAGAGATCGATTGGCTTTCCGTCAATCTGGTCAAGAGCGGGCACAGGCGGTGGCGGCCAGACCGCCTGTAACAGGCGGTCAGACCGCCCGTCAAGGTCAGCCACCATGACTTCCTCCGAGGTAGGTTTATCGACCTAAGAGGAAGGAGGAGGTGCAGAGCATGGATGTGGACTCAGAGAGGACTACTGAGTTCGACATTATTCAAGTTGGGACCATGGATGTTCCCATTGAGAAAAGTCTGGCTATGAAGCCGACTTCCAGTGAGAAGATGGTGGAAGATCATGGGGCTATTACTAGCAAGTCTCAGCAGCACTTTCTTCCAAGATGGTGTCTTGAAGGGTTGACTTGCATGCAGAAGAGGAAGCTTCAGAGACTTCGTTTTTGGGAAAGACAAGAGCAAGAGTTGGAGAAGCAGAGAGATGAATTCTTTAACCAAGTCAAGCCCATGATTCCACAGAAGAAGGAGTGGAAGCCGAAGGAAGACCCGCAGGCGGTCAAACCGGCTGCACAGGCGGTCCAGACCGCCTGTCATTCAGGACTGGCGGCCCAGGCGGTCAGACCGCCTGTACAGGCGGTCAGACCGGGTGATGCAGAAGCGCCCGGTGTTTCTTATTCCAGTTCTTCGGCTCGTGATGGCAAGTCAACATCGGTTCCCACTGCTGAGGACGATGAAGAGCTTGTTGATTACAGTTCTTCTCCGGAGCGCATGAATTTTGATGTGAATGTGCTTCATATGTCCATGAATGGGGACATGCTTTCGGAGGAGGAGGTTGCTCATATTGATTTTGGTCCCAAGGAAGCTATATTCCAGAAGCCTAAAGCTGAAGACAATCTTTATATCTGAAGGGTCATATCAATGGGAAGCCAATCTTGCGGATGTTGGTCGATGGAGGGGCTATTGTGAATTTAATGCCATATTCTTTGTACAAGAAGCTTGGTGGTTCAGATTCGGAGCTGATCAAGACCAACATGACCGTCAGCGGCATTGGAGGAGGAGAGCCTATTGGCGCCAAAGGGGTGATATCTATGGAGCTTACTATTGGAAGTAAGACCTTGGCCACTGCTTTCTTCGTCGCTGAGACTCAATGTAACTTCAGTTTAATCTTGGGTCGTGATTGGATTCATGCAAACCAATGTGTTTCTTCTACTTTGCATCAATGTTTGATCCAATGGGTAGATGATGATGTAGAGGTTGTGCATGGTGATACTTTAGCTTATGTTGCTTTAGCTGATAGCTCTTTGGTTGGCATTCATGATGATGTTAGATGTTTGTCAGGCATAGATCTTTCTGAATTTGAGTTTATCAGCTGTACTAAGAATGGCTTTGTTCCTGCTGTCATAAAGTCGATACACAATCGGATAAATCATCTCGTATGATTTAATGGATAATCGAGAGTGGTTGCAGCAGAGACTTGATCACTATCGGGCGCATCAGAACGATATGTGTGAAGACATTAAAGATTTTGATGATATAAGCAAGCTAGGATGTGGTTTTACGTCGGCCGATCCTCTTGAGGAGGTAGACATTGGTGATGGTTCTATACCCAGGACAACGTTTGTAAATAAGAATTTAGATCCTGCTTTTAGATTTGAATTAATAAAGTTATTAAAGGAGTATGTCAATTGCTTTGCTTGGAATTATCATGAAATGCCTGGTTTAAGCTGAGAGCTTGTTGAGCATCGGTTGCCTATTAAGTCTGGTTTTAGGCCTTATAAACAACCAACTAGGCGTTTTAATCCTGAAATTTATGACCGAGTTAAAGAGGAAATAAATCGGTTATTAGAAGCAAAGTTTATTAGACCTTGTCGATATGCTGAGTGATTTCTAATATTGTACCCGTAGAAAAGAACGGAACGGGTAAGATTAGAGTGTGTATTAGAAATCTTAATCGTGCTACTCCTAAAGATGAATATCATATGCCAATAGCCTATATGCTTATCGATGCTGCGTCTGGACATAGAATGATTAGCTTTCTTGATGGTAATGCTGGTTACAATAAAATATTCATGGCCGAAGAGGATATATCCAAAACGGCTTTTGTATGTCCAGGCTTTCATGGCTTATTTGAGTGGATTGTTATGACTTTTGGTTTAAAGAATGCCAATGCTACTTATCAAAGGGCAATGAATTTAATCTTTCATGATTTGCTTGGTATTATCTTGGAAGTTTATATTGATGACATTGTAGTCAAATCGGCTGGAAGTGATTCTCATTTGGCCGATTTGAGACTTGCATTTGAAAGAATGCGCCGGTATGATTTGAAGATGAATCCACTCAAGTGTGCTTTTGGTGTATCGGCTGGTAAGTTTTTGGGCTTTATAGTTCATGAGCATGGCATAGAAATTGATCCAAAAAAGGCCGATACTATTGACAAGTTGCAGGCGCCTAGTTCTAAGAAAGAGTTGCAGAAATTTTTGGGCAAGGTGAATTACTTGAGAGGATTTATTTGCAATTTATCGGGAAAGGTGAATGCTTTTAATCCTTTGCTTCGGTTGAAAGATGATGCTGAATTTACTTGGGGGGCAAAACAGCAAGAGGCGTTTGAAGAGATCAAGCATTATTTATCTTCGCCTCCGGTTCTTCGGGCACCTAGGAGAGGGGTTCCTTTTAAATTATA
This sequence comes from Digitaria exilis, assembly GCA_015342445.1. Taxonomy (NCBI): domain Eukaryota; kingdom Viridiplantae; phylum Streptophyta; class Magnoliopsida; order Poales; family Poaceae; genus Digitaria; species Digitaria exilis. Next base: position 17,428 of record JACEFO010000914.1, read on the forward strand.
TATCGCGGCCTAAGAAAGTGTTATTGGGGCTGTTTTGATCCAAGAGACCGAAGAGAAGGAATATATTATTTCATATGCAAGTAGAAGATTATTGGACGCCGAAACAAGGTATACTTTCATTGAAAAGTTATACTTGTTATTATATAATTCTTGTACAAAGTTGAGACATTATTTGTTATTAAATACTTGCATAGTTGCTAGTCAAGCGGACATAATTAAATACATGTTGCATAGACCTATATTAACTGGTAGAATCGGCAAATGGGCTTATGCTTTAATTGAATATGATTTAGTCTTTGAGCCATTGAAATCTATGAAAGGACAAATCGTTGCCGATTTTATTGTTGAATATAGGATTAGTGAACATCTTGATTTAAATGTCGGCTATATTACTTTTACTCCATGGAAATTGCATTTTGATGGATCGGTTTGCAAAAGTGGTTGTGGAGTTGGTGTTATTCTTATTTCACCGAACGGTGTTGTTTTTTAGGCTCTTAACCGATTAGATCATAAGTGCACTAATAACCAAACCGAATATGAAGCTTTATTATTCGGGTTGGAGATGTTACATCACATGGGAGTAAAACATGTAGAAGCATATGGTGATTCTCTTTTGGTAGTTCAGCAAGTATCTAAAGTTTGTCAATGCTTAGATGGATTTTTGAATGCTTATCTTGATAAGTGTTTAGATATTATATCTTGCTTTGATTAATTTGTCATTTATCATGTACCAAGAGAAGAGAATCCTAGAGCTAATGCATTGGCGCAGAGGCTATAATGTTCAGAAAAGAAATTTTCATGAAAAGAGGTCGATGTTTCGTGAAGCCGACGTTTCTGCTCTGGAACAGGTGGTTCGACCGCCTGTTATAGCCGGTCTGACTGGCACGGCCGGTCTAACCGCCAATACAGGCGGTCTGACCGCCTGCACCTCTGAAAACACCAATTCGACTGTTAATGATTTTCAATCTATTATGGCCGATGTTGGTGATTGGAGGGAGCCTCTGGTGAAGTATTTACAGGATACTAGCAGGTCAATGGATCGAAAGTCCGACGATGGGGTTTCAAGTTTACTTTGATTGATGGTGAACTATATCGTCGGACCATGGATGGATTGCTTTTGAAATGTTTAGATCCTGATTAAGCTAGATTGGCTATGGTAGAGGTTCATGAAGGAATTTGTGGTGCACATCAATCGGCTCAAATGATGAAGTGGCTCCTTAGACGGGCTTGTTTTTATTGGCCTACGATGATAGCCGATTGTTTTCGTTACTACAAAGGATGTGAAGAGTGTCAAAAGTTCGGGGATATTCATATTGCACCTGCTGCGTTAATGCATCCAATCATTAAGCCATGGCCTTTTAGAGGATGGGGTTTAGATTTTGTTGGTAAGATTCATCCTCCTTCATCCAAAGGTCATTGTTTTGTGATTGTGGCTACTGATTATTTTACCAAGTGAACTGAAGCAATTCCCCTCAAGAACATGACACATAGAGAGGTGATTGAGTTTATTACTGAGCATATTATTCATAGATTTGGGATTCCTCAAATATTGACGACAAATCAAGGAACGTCGTTTATTTCTAAGGAGGTATGTGAGTTTGTTGGATCCTATGGTGTTAAATTGCTCAATTCATCTCCGTATTATGCTCAAGCCAATGGTCAATCCGAGTTTAGCAACAAGATTTTGATCAAGCACATAAAGAAGAAGATTGAAGATCATCCTAAGCGGTGGCACGAGGTATTATCTGAAGCATTATGGGCGCATCGTATTTCTAGACATGGTGCTACTAAGGTTACTCCATTTGAGCTCGTCTATGGTTAGGAGGCCGTTTTGCCCGTTGAGGTAAATCTGGCTGCTTATAGATTGGCTAAGCAAAATGATCTTGATGCTAGTACATATTGTGCTTTGATGATGGATAATATTGATGATGTGACCGACAAGCGTTTGGAGGCCTTAGAGGAGATTGAAAAAGACAAAAGAAGAGTGGCTCGAGCATATAACAAGAAGGTAAAACTCAAATCCTTTCAAGTTGGTGATTTGGTTTGGAATACTATTTTGCCTATAAGAACAAAGAGCAACAAATTTAGTAAATGGTCGCCGAATTGGGAAGGACCATATCGTACTGTGAAGATTTGTTCTGGGAATTTCTATGTGGTGGAGACTTTGCAAGGATTTCAGTTGCCAAGAGCGCTCAATGGGAAGTACTTGAAGAAATATCATCCAAGTGTTTGGCAACATGCTTTAAAGGATATGGCCGATATGTGATATCGCCCTTAGGGAAAAAATAGCCGACAATAGAGGGTCGCCCTTAGTCTGATTAAATGTTTTGTGGTAAACAAAGTTTTACCAAAAAACAGGGGGCATATGTTGACGACCAAAAGTGACTTAAAGCCGATCAGGCTGGGATAGCCGGTCTAGACCGTCTGTACACGCGGTTAGACTGGCTGGCCCTGTAGCCGATCAGGCAATGTGCCAGGCGGTCTAACCGCCTATCACAGGAGGTCTGACCGTCTGTCCCCGAGTCCGAGTAGAATCAGGTTTTTTCACGTTTTTAGATCTGTACAAGGACTTCCTTGCGGGGCAAGACCTCCCCACCCTATAAATATAAAGGCCCGTGGCCGATTGAGTACCTCTACCCAATCGAACAAATCATTGTCTTATTTTTTATCTCCAAACCCTAGCTTTTCCAACCCTTTTACTTTCCTTCTTCATCTCCGCGACGTTTTAGGATGTTCTAAGTGGCCTTGCCGACCTTAGAACAACCCTAGGTCCGCGGCCTCCGACGGGACCCCTCCCGAGGTTGTGATCGTAGGCTTTCGCGGCGCCTCTGCTACAGGCGGTCTGACCGGCCCCTACAGGCGGTCTGACCGGCTGCGTCCAGGAGCTCAGATGAGGAGAATTCGACGACCGCGCGATTTAGCGCTTTTCGTGTGTTGACCAAAAGTGCGTCAACAGAACTGTGTGTACATACATACGGTGGTACGTATGATTAGGTTCATCGTATCAAATTATCATTTTTGGGTTTGGGTTGGATAAAAAATCAAAGATGGATGGCTGTTGCAAAATAACACGCACGCATGCACGAGGAACTATTGCTTAAATCGGTGGTTTTCGGTATAATTAATTGGGTGAGGTGTTGCATGACACATGCGACCGATCGATGCCACTCATACATGCATGAAAAGGTAGCTAATACTATAATTAAATTAGCAGCACTAGATGGACGAAGAAAATTTATGTCGATGGAGAGATTCGGTGATCATCCTCATGCTTTTCGTTGATCATATCTACTCCTAACTTCTTTGTTTTTAGTTAGGCTTAATTGCTTTCTCAGTCATTTGTTGTTTGTTCGCTTTTCCTGAAATGGAAGAGAAAGAAGATGGCTCGGGGGGAGGTAGTAGTGTAGCTGGTGGTAATATATTATTATATGTAATTATTCGATTAGATCCTCTAGCTCTTGAAAGCAAGTACTTTTAATTTGGCATCTTGATGCATGGAACATATATAAAGTAATAGCAGTTGAGTACACAGATGATATATACTATACTGCTAGCCGTGTCCCAATAATTATAACTGCAGCTTTTGTCACCTTTAATTCGAACTTTTGATTAAGATATATATACTTGAGTATCATACAAGCTATGTACCAGCTAGAATTGGATATTGTACTTAACTACTTATGCCAATACTATACACTAGCGTGCGCGCACACACAGCGCCAGAGTCTACTACTAGCTACTAGGTGATCATCATCATCATCACATCACCAGTTATAGATTAAGTAAGATGATCGTTTAGGCATTAGCTAATGGTTCCTGCATGCAGAGAGAGTGGAATCATATGAATCATATATATACCCTCTCAACCACTTTTAATGCTTTATTATTAGTATATATCACCAATTGATAGTGTGTATCTATTTAAATTCTTCGAAAGTGCAGGCATGTAATATAATAATTAACCTGATCAACAGTAGCTGATCATAGCTAGCTAGCCTTCATATATATTATTACTAGCTACTACAATTTTTAGCTAGCCTTCATTATTATCAATTTAAATTTTTTGAATAAGACGAGTGGCCAAAATTAGTGTAAAAAAAGTCAAATGACTTATAATTTAGAACGGAGAGAGTACAATTGAAGACTAGCTGAGCATATATGCATGCGTCTAAGTTTTTTTTTTTTTACCTTCTCCTAACATGCATGCATCCAAGAAGTTGAGATATGTAGGACGCGCAGAGCAGAATGGAGCATCTGACGAGGGTGAGGTCAGGGCCACATATCGCCCGACCGGCCTGCAAAGAAAAAAAAAAGAAAGTATAGCAGCATGCAGTTGTAATTCACTCTGACATTTTCAGGATGATCAAAAGCGAGAAAGAGAGAGCGACGGTTCACCACACCGACGAATTGAAGCAGAAGCAGCTCAGTCGTCGTCAGTTGGCGTATGTTCCTAGCTTTCCGTTTACAAGAGACCAGTATTTGTAATTTTGTCTGTCTGCAATCTCTATTCTCTTGTCCAAGTGCTCGATGACGTCTGTGAACGCCAACTGACGAACGTATTGGTTAGCCCACCAGATGATGGAACAAAATTCTGAACTGTTGGACTGTTAACCGATCGACTGGCAAAGTCTGTATGCATGTATGATGAGTAGGCATAATCCAGCAGCACAGTAGACTGTTGGACTGTTGGTGTTGTCTGTTGGGATATCAACTCGCTGCTTCATGCAAGCCTCTGCTGTGTCTTTTGGATGGACGTCCCTCTTGGATTGGATTGCTGTTTACACACCGTACCGATCGTATTGCCTCTTGCCCTAGCTGGCGCTGCCAGGTTATTAAGGGTATAACTTCGTGCATGCACTGTCACATAATAAATAAAAGTGGGTTAACTATCTAGTGTAGTTTCTTCACAAACTAACTAGCTAGTACTACCTGTTGGATAACTAACAATTAAGTGACCAACACATGCAACTACGGCCAGCATGTCACGTCTCCATCGATCAATAGAAAAGCAGCAAATAGGTAATAGCACTGTTCTCCCTCGATCGCTTTTCGCTATATATCCGACCCAAAAGGAACTAGCTGCTACTGTTGTCTGTTTCTCGTCTTGATTAATTGGAACGAAGAAATTAAAACTAAAGCGAAATAATGCAAGCAACATCTGATGGATCGAGTCTTTTTTTTGTTTATTTGATTTGATTGATGTTAATTTAACGACACATGCACGGTTTGATTTTGTGCTGTTCGCAGAGGCGTATGCAATGTACTGCAGGGCTGTGTTCACTAAAAGTGGACGACGAAAAGTACTTTTTCCTCTGGGAAGTGTGTTCACTAAAAGTGGACGAAAAGCACCTTTTGAGAAGCGTGCTATGTGATAGAGATAAATAGAAACTAAAAAATACTTTTTTTATCTGAACACAGCCCTAGCTAGTAGGAGCTTTGGTAGCTGTTGCAGATGCTATATGTTCAACTCAGCAACAGCAGACATACTCATCCAGATTTAAGACAGCTGAGCCCAAGCAACCTACTCTGCCGCGCGCTCATGATTATAGTATTAATCGTGTCTCTTCAGCTAGCATCAGTACTAATCTCTTACCAGCTAGTGTTAATTAGACGACATTGGCTCCAGCACCGTTCATTCATTGCACGTACTACATTGTACACGCTCACATGACCTCATCGCTCGATTCGCTAGCTCTAGGATTCGTCAAGTACGTACGTGTACAGGTGGCTCGCATTTATTTTTTTTTAAAGTTCGTTAACCGTGTAGAATTAGAAATGTAGAATGTATAAACTTAGATACGCGCGGGCACCGTCCACGCAGAACAGTATTCCCCCTGCTGATGACAGTGCAAGGCGTGTCAACGATCTTTAACTCCACGCACTTGCAACAAGACAAGTATTACCTGTTCCCATGCACATGCTGCACTTGTGGTTTCACGAAACTGCATTGTTCGATTATACTACTGTACGTTTTGACCATTGGTAGATTTCACACAGTATATATAGATCGAGGTTAGCCAAGGACAAATGCAGTGTGAAGCCAAGGCAGTCTAAAGCCGGCCTGGGCCTGACCTGCATTATTCATCACACATGACATACTGTGCTCTCCCTTCTCTCTTAAACTAAAGACTTTGCTTTTCTCTGCGATTCTCTTTTGAGCGGCCCCCTCCAACAACCAATACATGCATGAGTGATGCAGCACGATGAATAGAAACTGAAATTGAAGGTAGCTGGTGCGTACAAATCAAGCTCTCCCTTTTAACTGACCGATGACTTGCCACCACTTTTATTTTGTGTTTTTTTTTGCCCCGTAATAATATTCGTATATCATATCGGTCGCCTTCCCCTCGTTGTCTCCCTCCACCGTTTTATTTGTTTCCCCCAAACTGAAGCAAGCAAGCTCAACTACTACTGCCTGACAACAACACAGAGCACAACCGCGAGGGAGGGAGCAAGCGGGCGCCATGGACCTGCCCGTGGTGCTCGCCATCGCCTTCTTCTGCGTCTTCCTCCTCGCGTCCGCCGCAATCGCCTCCCTCCTCGTCGGCCGCTGCCTCGCCGCCCTCCGCCGCTGCTGCCGCCCCGACGACGCCGACGACCTCGAGGCGCGCCGACCGCGGGCGGTGGCGGCGCCTCATCAGCTGCTGATGGCGTCGTCGAAGCCGCAGCAGCAGGAGCCGCGGTGGCTGGTGTGGCGGGAGGTGGAGGCGCTGACCGGCGGCTTCGACGAGGCGGCCGTCGTCGGCCGCGGCGGGTCCAGCACCGTGTACCTCGCCAGGCTCAGTGGGGACGATGTCGCCGTGAAGGTGCACCGGTGGTGCGGCGGCGGCGAGCGCAGGCTGCGCGCGTTCCGGCAGGAGCTCGACCTGCTCCGGCGACTCCGACACCCCCACATCGTCAAGCTCATCGCCTACTCCGACGACCACGGTGCGTGCAGACTGCAGAGTGCAGTCCTTCTTCTACTAGTTTATTGTTATGCTGCTTAATTATTATATACAAATCATATCTTTTTTTTTTACTTATTCAATTTGCCAGACCCTCCGTTCCTCGATCTCTATTTCTTTGTGTGTCCCGGCCTCGTGCTCGTAAATTAAAGAAACGATAGATGATGGGCCAAGTGAAGCTTTGACCCTACGCTACGTTACCTGCCCTGTCCCAAACAAACTGTGTCCCCCCTGCTGCTTCTCTTTCATGATTCGAACAGTTTTGAGCTTGTCCTCTTTGATCAAAAGTGTTTCATACAAACTGTTCCTCTTGATCGAACACTTTTCTTCCTTGTCCTCCTCTTCATTGTTAGTTACTTCTGGATATCCAACGATTTATATATGAGCAAATACTAGTATTTTGGGTGATTGTCATTATTATTGCTTACATGTTGGCAAAAGAATATTGAACTGTTTTTTATGCCATGCATGCATTGACTTTTGTGACACTTTGCATGACAAAGTCATGATTAAAGCCTTGCTTGTGCTTTGATCAGTAGCGACCAAGAAATGGAGGAGCTTTAGACCCCCTTTTTGACAAAGGAAAATGCATGCTAGCTAGATAAACTATTGCAACATGTAGAAGGGTTTTTGCATGCATTTCTTATGGAAAAGAAAAGTGGCGAAGAATAGAAACGGTTGCTGCTAGTACATGGATGAATAATAAATAATATAGTGCGTGCGTGCGTGACATCACTTTACTCCCTACCTAACAAGAGCAACGGCTACACCGCTCCAGCAGCTCCCGCGTATTTAATTTTTTGTACCATCTCCTCTCGTCAAAGCGGAATCCTGCTGCAGCAGCTGCTCCCCATGGTTGTCGGCTCGTCCCTGCCTGTCGATTCCTTTCACTCTCTCACTTTCACTACGCGCGCGGTTAAAACTATCATCCGTTAATGCTTTGTTACTGCGTGCGTTTTTGCAGAGGAAGGGGGCGCGCTGGTCCTGGAGTACCTCGCCGGCGGCACGCTGGCCGACCGCCTCCACGGCGGCGCAAGCGCAACCACGCCGCTTCTCCCGTGGGCCCACCGCATGCGCGTCGTCCACGACGTCGCCTGCGCGCTAGAGCACCTCCACGACGCCTCCTCCTCCGGCACCGGCGGCGCGCCCCCCGTGGTCCACGGCGACGTCTCGGCGTCCAACGTGCTCCTCGACGGCGAGCTCGGCGGCGGTGCGCGGCTCTGCGACCTGGGCTCCGCCTGCGAGGGCTTCTCGGCCGCCGTCGCGCCCACACGCGCCGCCGTGGGATCCCCGGGATACGCCGACCCTTTCTTCCTCCGCACCGGCATCGTCTCCAAGAAGTCCGACGTCTACAGCTTCGGCGTCCTGCTGCTCGAGGCCGTCACGGGCCTCCCCGCCGCCGGCGCGCCGGGGGAGGAGAACCTGGCGGCGAGGGTCCTGCCGCGCATCAGGGCGCACGGGGTGGCGGGGCTCGTCGACGCAAGGCTAGGGGACGACGGGTACGACGAGGAGGAGGCCGCCGACGTGGCGAGGATCGCCGTCGAGTGCGCCGCGCCGCAGCCGGGGCTCCGGCCGGCAATGGCGCAGGTGAGGGCGGCCATCGCGGAGAAGGCGGCGAGGTCCATCGCCAAGGCGGAGTACCACGGCCACCAACATATTCAGCTCAGCAAGCTGTTGGAGCTCACATGATTCGATCATTCAATTCAGGACTTGCATTTTCCTATCCTCCTCTCACTCATTGTTTAGAGTTAAGATGCCTTAGCTTATTTCACCGTGTCTTGCTTGTTTCGTGTAATTGTTCCTGTAGCATAGTAAAATCGTTTGGCTGCTCTCGTTGACTAGGGTACGAAGATCGATGGCGAAAACAAACTTAGGCTTGTAAGAAGAAGATGATTGTGCATTGGAGAGAACTAGAGGTTTTAACAGAGTGCAATATGTAAATATGAATGGATGGTTTTGTTCCGTACCACCAGCTAGTAGACAAGATGAATGAACTTTCTCTAGAGATGTAGGGATCCGCTCGGCACAATGATTCCGTGATGATGTTCAAGCCAAGCAGAAGCAGTGGGATCGGAAGATTTGGACAAGAGAGCAGCAGTAATCATCTCAATCTGGTCACATCTGTGGCTTTGCTCCGTCTGTAGCGGGATTGGATCCTCCAAGGCTGGTCCTGACATATGATGTTCTTGGCAATTTAAGTGCTGGCAGATAGCACCAGAAATTCCTTCCAGGACCACGCCATCCAAAAACATCAATATTCTCAGATGATGGTCACGTTCATTTTTCAGATGATGGTAGAACCGTGGAAGTCTCATACTGTCAATATCTCATCACCTATGTTAGGTTAGGGTAAATCACAGGTGGCACTACCTGCTGCATCAAAGATTGCTCGCCGTGCGATGGACTGTCAACACATCTAGTTGCAGGACAAGGCAGAAAGCTCATCATTCACAGAAACCTGTTCAAATTTTAAACAAGCCATGAAAAAAAAACGTTATAAGGTCTGCTCCGTTTATATAGAGCTGGAACTGTCTAATACCCTTGTTCTGTACACAACTACAGATATATTATCTAAATTTGTCAAAACTCAAGGATTTAGTGCTGAAATTGTACATGCCACCTGGCAATTTTCATCTGAAGAAGACATATTTGTATCTTTCATCGTGTTGTGTAGGGTATCAACTTGAATGTTACAGGACCAATTACCGTAATGTGGGATTACAAGCAGCCAAAAATGTTTTACGGGTCAAAGGATATACAAAAGAAATGGTGTCAGCATTCTGCTTTCGTCAATTTTGATGCGGGCGGTCCTGCCTGTTCTTTGCTCTCTTCATCTTTGCTTTGAACCTCAACTTCAATATCAGTGTCTCCACAGTGTTCACAAAGTTGCCCACCGCCATTACCACCAGCAGGATCCCACAGACTACAACCTGGCAATTCAAAAAAATGGTGCAAATTTAGTTCATGGCAAGTGCCATACAAGCATCTATTCAGGACACTTTGATCTATCACATCATAACCAACTTGATTCTTTAATATATTTTTCAAAAACTAGGCAAGGCAATAAATTCAGTCAAGGACAACTGAACAATCTAATCCTTATCTGACATTCAACTGCCAATAGCAAAAACTATTGAATTATGCTTGCCTGCCATTCGGAGGCAAGCCCGTGCAGAGCTGTCTGAAGAAGCAAAACTCCAACATAGGCTTCAAAACCCTACAAACAAGGAGTACCAAGGATCAAGGGCATCAGTGCAGCATACAAAGAATTATCTGTCAAATAATCCAATTAGACAGAATTTATATGTACAAAAGGAACGACCACATATTCTGGACTCTGAAGGGTCCAAGATGAGTAGCAAGTAGGAACTGCTTTGAATTCACACCACATACCTGTAATATAAAAAGGACAGGATACAGCAGCAAGAGCTGCCCCTCCACACCAGCTGTTTCTCCAGCAACAACATCCATTCTTTTTGCCTGCCATGTTGTGATAAAAGTTAAGTTGAGCTTGAAAAGAGGCATTTACAAAACGATATCATAGAAACTTGATTAGGTGGTTCACTTTCTAGCAGACCACTGCCCCCAAGAATTTTTTTTTTTTCACCAGAGTTCACTATAGCTTAGATGTAAAACTAAGAAAAATATTAGATAGATTGAACTCCTTTTTATAAGCACCAAGCGAATATATCCACCAAGTTTTTATCATATACAGGATTACTGGATTAGTTCTGGTTAGAATCATGTTCTGGAACACTGACATGTATCCATCCTTTGAATTCAGGTTTTAAAACTTCCAAAGCTACAGAGTTCATGTATATTCATTACTTTTCGTGAATCATGACAGGATATTACCTTTCCTAGAGCTATGCGAGTGCGCAATCTTTGACGCTGGTATCTGTTCTGCAGATGCATTGCAATCCCTTGCATTATTGCCCAACGCAGGAAGAGTTGCACCCCTCTCTGTAAGATATCAGTGGAGTGCAGCGTTAGAAGATTCGTGAGTGCTGCCAAATGATGCCAACTACAGTGCTTCCTCCAAGAAGGAAAATTTAGAGCATGTACCTGCTTGTTAGAACAATCAGGCTGTCCCTTTATTTCCCATGTAAGGCTAATAAGAGCCATTACCATTGCTAGATAGTGGTGATATATCCACCTGAAAATAGTAGTGAACCCATTATAAGAGGAGCATGCATTGGAGAAGGAAATCTGACCAGCGAATAAACTAACATGGTTTTGAATGTCGACGTAAGTCCTTTCAAGTCAACATCAACATAGCCTTTAGTCCCAAGCGAGTTGGGGTAGGCTAGAGATGAAACCCAAGAAATAAAGCTCAAGGCTCAGGAACGTTGATAGCTAGTCTCCAAGCGCTCCTATCGAAAGCTACCTCCTTGGAAATATTCCACTCCTTAAGGTCTCTGTTTATCGCTTCGTCCCAAGTCAATCTAGGTCTACCTCTACCTCTTTTTATACTATTGGCCCGCCCTAGGACCCCAATACGCACCGGCGCCTCCGAGGGCCTCCGTTGGACATGTCCAAACCATCTCAGCCGATGTTGGGTCAATTTCTCCTCAATGGGTGCCACCCCGACCTTCTCCCGAATGTCTTCATTCCGAACTCTATCCCTTCTTGTGTACCCGCAAGACCATCGCAACATCCGCATCTCTGCTACACTCAGTTGCTGGACATGTCGCCTTTTAGTAGGCCAACATTCCGCCCCGTACAACATCGCCGGTCGAACTGCCGTCCTATAGAACTTCCCCTTCAGCTTTTGTGGCACCCTCCGATCACAGAGGACGCCAGAGGCTTGACGCCACTTTATCCAGCCTGCTGCGATTCTATGCTTAACATCTTCATCAATGTCGCAAGAGACGTAAGTCCTTTCAAGTACCAAGAACTTATTTGACTCAAAAAACTTAACTGGGCATATGTTTTTTTTTAAAAAAGGACATGTTTTAAATCTTAAGCACCACTTGTAGAAGTTTGGGAGTGATGATGCCTTACCATGGACGAATGTCACTTCCATTTGCAATCAACACATTCTCTCGCAAAGCAAAGCTTGTGTACAGGTATAGTAACCAAGCCTGATAAGAGGGAAGATGCTATTTAGAATGTTCTTATTGGACAATGAAGTGCTAAGCAGGGTAAAGATATTCAAGAAGTATCATATCATAGTATGACAAAAATACCTGGTACATCTGAACTGCCCACGCTGGAAGACATCCATCCCATATCCACCATCTCAGTAGGAGGAGGATAGATGGAAACAGCAGAAACTTATAGGCAGTCCTATCCTGCCAATAGAAAATGTTAAAACATCAATAGCATTGGTGCCAAACATTCTTACAGGTTACAAGATGCAATATCAGTCCATTCTTATAGTTTGGATGTATAGAATCAAATTTTATGCCAGTAGGAGTAACCATTAGAGTAACGCTTGAAAGGTCAAAAGCCTAAGCAGACAATAATGTTAATTAAGTTACTGATATCATATCCAAAAAAATCTCTATGCTCTTTTTGAACGGCGTTGAGGAAGGATATTAAGCGTACCCTGTAATTATTGTACTCATCCTTGATTTTGAGTTTATCTTCCTTCCTGGCCACACGCACATTCACAGGGCCTAGAAACATCTTAAGGAACTTACCTGCACATTAAGAAGAACGCACACCAAAATTCACAGATCATGAGTAATAGATAACGATTAAACTTCAGCTCAAGCAAAAGTGGTATGTGGAAGGAATTATGTCTAACCATTCCGCTTGCTGGGGAGAAATGAAGCCACATCACTATCTGTGATGGCTACCCTGGCACGCTCTAATTCCTCCTCAATCTGCAGCAAGTACAAATGTCAGATTTAGCTGATGTACACAGCAAAAAAGCACATACATGCTCAGTGCTGCAAGGAGTTAATCCATAAGAACATGCTTAGTGTTTTACTAGAGGTGGCGTTTCAGATTTACAGCCTACTTAGAGCAGCTCATTGATAGGATCAAACTATCTCAGGCACACTGCATTACACATAACTACTTCTAAGATAAAAAAAATCATGTCAACTTCATAACCAGAACAAAGTAAAGAGTTTAATCCTGTTCGCACAAAAAACGTTTGATGGGACAGAAAGGGGAAACAACAAAATGCACATGAAAATTTCTTTCAACCAAGTATTAAATTTAAGAGGTTTTCTGAAACAAGCCCACTTATTAATCTGGAAGTTGAAGGAGAAACCAACACATGTATGAATTGCATGGTTGCAACGAGTGGGCGATAAGTGCAGAACACAAGGCAAGAAATTCCTGGCACATCAAAATATGACTGACCACCATGTAATTTTCCAACGACCAGAGCCCACTAGGTACAAACAATAATTAGCTTGCATTCACACAGTGACACAGGTATAGAAATTGTGGTATTGCCAAGCCCTCTCAGTTCGTGGGAAGACAAGCTTGTAGTAGGATCCCTATACCTCGATTAGTAGGCTCTAATCCTGGAGCATCCAAAACTGAACTATATGGTGATGTAACCATTGGAGAGCATCCAGCATATTGGATTGGAGTACACCTGACGGCCTGAAGCTCTCCTCCTATTGGCATGGGCAAATAAGACGGACACATATGCAACCTCATTAATCCTACACTAGAGGCGGACATCTCGATGTAAAGCAAGCAATGGGGATCCCGGCCCAAATTTTGATGATACGGCCCCTGGCCCACGCGTGGGGAGTGAGTGCTTGTTAATTAAAGCTAAAGTAGGCACGAGCTTTCGGTTTGGCAAGCTAATCGCGATCTGGGAGCAAGCATGCGAAGGCACCCGCGCGGCGATGATGTTGGCAATCGAGACCGTAAGAGGAGGAGGAGGAGGATGGGACCTTGTCGACCGTGGAGGGGTCGAGGGCGGGTAGCGAGCCCTGGAGTCGCCGGACGTCGGCGTCGAGCGCGACGGCGCGGCGTCGCAGCGCGTCCTCCTCCGCGGCGCGCGTGGCGACGAGGGCGGCGGCCGCCTCCCGCAGCTCCCGCGCCGCCTCGGCCGCGGCCGCCGCCTCCGCCTCGAGGCCGCGGGCGTCGCCGTCGCGAGACATTGCGAATTTGGATGGGAGGAGGAGGAAGAAGTCGGAATCGGATGGATGTCTCCGCTTTTGCGAATGCTGCTGCTGCTGCTGCTCGCCTTTGTGTTCGTGCGGTGCGGGTGCGCTGTGCCTTACACGTCACCCTCACCTAAGTCACTGCCCGGTGGGCCCGGACTATATTTATTTATCATACTAGGGCTGTGTTAATTACCGTCGCCATCACCAAGCCAAACCTCTGGTCTAGAGAGCTGTGCGCCTCCAACAAAAAAAAAATAGCTGACATCTGACCATTACAATATTGTCCTATCACGCTTTTGACCGTATGTTGTACACTGCGTTCAGATAAAAAAAAATTACTTCTCCAACAATTTTTTTTATTCATCTCACTCACAGAGCATAGTTTTCAGTGCACTATTCATCTAGAAAAAATACTTTTACCTTACAATCTGAACACAGCCCTGGAGTCCTGGACCCAAATTCTACCTGACCGTATGCCAAAAAAAAAAATGTCAGGCACAAGTATAGCACGTCTGTACAAGGATTTCTAGACAGCAGCTGTTCATCTTACACGCGCGTACACACACACAAAACGTTATCAAACTTTGTACTGAGATGTGCAATTCATATGAAAAGCAACGGCTCACCATCCATCATCCAACAAACTGCGATTCAGACAACAATCTTCATTCAAAACACTTCACATTAGGGGTACCAAAGGAGGTAGGCATGGCACAATAGATAACCTCCACCAAGTCACGCTCCATGCAACGAGCGCACTCTAAAGACTTTTTTTTTTAAAAAAAAAAAAACTCGACCGGGAAGGGACAAGCCGCTCTAAAGACTTTTTTGGAACAGCTAGCTACAAGATCAATATGAGCCCGCCACTTCCGAAAACAAAAGGAAAAAAAAACGGTTGCACAAATCGAGGAGTTTCAGACAACTCCAGTGGACGTACGTGAATGCTTCAGGAACTTGATCCTGCAACTGAAAAGCAGCTTCAGCCATTTCCATTTTCCAACCCATGCATGTTACAAACCTAAAGTCGGCACTATAGTAAGCTGAGCTGAGTGCGCAGCATCAGATGTGTTACAGAAGCTTAACCTCTTGGAATCCTCCGAGCGTAATAATATTCCACGGGATACTTGATGCTCCACTTCAACTCATGCCACTCTGATGATCTCTCCCGCAAGTTGGTCACACACCGAGTGCTGTTTCTTTTACAGCACAGATGCTAGCAGGTGGCAGATTCAATCAGCAAACAGTCAGGCTGCTTCAAAGGTCCTACAAACAGCAGCACAATCAGTCAATACGCTTCAAACATACCGGAAACTAAGTTACCAGATATGCAGCAAGCATAACTTATCATTTCATCACGTGAGTAAAGCATGATTTGTCAGTAAAATACTGAGATATATTGCCACCCCTAATTGCACCCATTTTCTGAATCTTTTCATATTTTAAAAGAGAGGCCATAGTGTCAAATATTCAATAAAGTGTTCAACAGGTATGTTTAATGTTTAAGACTTCAGAATGAATATGTTTAAGATTTCAGAATGGAGGGTTTCCTTAACAGGTTGGGGCATAGGGGAAAAACATATATCATACTTCTCAGAAGAGCCATACATGCATTCATACATTGCACAAGCAATTGGAGAGCTCAAAAAATGTATTAGATGCCCTTGTTTCTTCAAACCGGGATGAAAGCCCTGTATGCCACAATACATATGATCATCATACCATTGTCTGTTAAGCACTTAAGCCACTAGAAGTACACTTCAAAATATCAAGGTAATACTACACAAATATAAATAATATTGAGCTAGGTTAAAGTAGCATATCAAGGGGTTCATAAAATGGTGCTGTGCATACCAACAGTTCTTTAGCCACGATTTTCTATAAATGGAGTCACCCATTTGTTTGATGAACTGTATCATCTGAATAATGGATATCAAAGGGTCGATAAAATGGTGGTGTGCAAACCACTAGTACGTTAGCCACAATTTGCCATTAAACTGAATCACTCATTTCGTTAATCTTACAGTACCATCTAGATAATGGATAAAAAGATGAGTAATGATTCAAATTACCCAGGGTATATTTTACTATTAGCATATCAAAGAAAGATTATTAGCATTTCACACTTACCAGGAATCTAAAACCTGACTAGTATACTGTCAATAGTCTTGAGTTGCTCCATTTCTTCTGAATTAGCAATTCCAGAATCCACATAACATAGCTGATAACATGGCATGAACAAACGGATCATGTAATATATTGGTGTATCACATGCATGTAATCCTTCTTAATATCATGTATTTTGGACATGACCTACCTGATACTGTGGCTTCCTGAGGGTGTGGACACCTCTTTTCACAAGACACTGCCATCCTTTTTTGCTTCTGAGAGTCCTTTCTAGATCTGCTGTTCTCTATGGCCATTAAAGAAAAAAAAACATTTGAATAACATATTGACAGAGCAAACAGTAATTCGAAGCCTAGATTAGTAGTTTCAAAATGGATTATGTTTTGTCTGCAAAGTAAAGGAACCAAGGAAAAGAAAAATATAATCCACAATATGTTGACATGGTACAAGGAACAACAGGGCAGCTGCATTTTTGTAATCTAGTTACTGTTTTCTCAATCTATATCACAAGAACCCATTCACACAAAATCAAGAGTTTCTGAACTCTGAACCTTCTTTATAGTGTTCAAAATAAATGCACACTAAGCACCCATTGACAGGTTATTTTGGGTGTCCTCGAAGTGATTGTTCAAGAAACGTGAAACATGAAAATATAAAATATCCTGATACTTGCAGAGCTTTGAAATCAACAAACTAAAATCATAAGGTGACCTTTAAATAGACTGAAACTACATCATAAATCACTCAAAAACCAGGACCTATTCTCATAATAGGTAGCAAGCAAAGCTAAATAGTCAGGTGGGCGATTGATGACTGCCTTGTTCACCAATGGAAGGGAAAATACAAAATAGTTCACATTAACAAAAGGAACGGTAACCATAACTTACATGACCAGGATCTAAAATTAAAAGGGTATATTGGTCCTGAGATCCACGACCCTTTTTCTTTTGAATCCCAACTATTGTTCTTGAATGACCTTGATGTTGGAAATACAATGGGCTGTGAATGGCAACTCTTTAGTTAGTCAATAACAATCAACGTAGTCATTTCCAGAAACTGCAATGTTTCAGATTATGACAGAGAACATTTCTCATAATGGAGATATAGAATCTCTTACGTTTTATTGCTGATAGTGACACGTGGTGTGGCAAATCTATCAGAGCACCCGCTTGCAAAGTAGTTCCAAATCCAGTCAACAAGGACCTGCTGTCCTCTCATACTTTCGGCATCCTCTCGACAAAGTTCAGAAGATGATTTTGGAGGATTATTCTTTATCAAGAACTTGTCCATAGGCCCTTGTGCTCGATTTGCTGCACATTTTCCTTTCTTACTTTGGAGGCTAGATGATTCCGTGCTATCAAAATCCACAATCCTTGCACGGAGGCCAAATGAGCGAAGGAGGGTAGCACATTCTGTAGTCCCTATCCATTTCTTGGCTCCATAAATTTTATCATGAAAGTGGCTTGAGCCAATAGTATCAAAATTTTTATCCCAAGCAATCTCAAGCCATCTCTGGAGAGATGGGATGTCAGGAACAAATCCAGAGCCACCAAATAACACTTCTCTAGCTTCTGTACTTTGCTTCAACAGATGAGAACTCAGCATCTGAATATTTCTCCATCCACAACCCCATCCTTTATCTTCTGATGGAAGACTCTGATGATGGTCAATATAGCCAGATATCTTGCTTTCTGAAGAACCACCTTCTGACTCCAAGCAGCTCTTCAACAAGTTCATAATACCACCTTGTACTTCTTGAAATTTACTTCGAATTTGTGCTCCAACCAAGCAAGAAATCTGTTCATCCAATACCTCTGCATAATGATGTGGGTATCCACTATGACTTGATGAGGCCCCTTGAGCATTAGAGTCACTGGTGAATGATCCTGTACAATGTTCAGGACCATTCTGCAAAAACAAATACCAATTGCATTGGTAACTTTGCAAAAAATAAGGAACACAAAACATCAAGTCCCAAAGTGTTTCTCTGCCTTTCCGGGCCAGTGGCACACTAGGATAATAAGAGCCACATTTTCACTACCGGTAAAGCATATATTCATGAGGTTTTAATAATAAAAAACCAATAACCAAATATGTGCATCTTCCAGAGACATGCGAACACTACAACGTTCACCACAACTCAAGCAGAAGAACTTTCCTACTCTTGAAATGGACAATTATATATGCCTACTATCATTAAGAACTAGAAAAACGTGAGTGGAACATTGCCATGATATATTTCCTAGATTCAGAAAGCATCTAGGAAATGATCTGCAGCTTCTATAATTAAAATTAGAAAACAAAGTGATCTTACTACCACAATATCTGTATTTGATTCAGCGAGGGCTATCTGATGTGCCAATTCCATGTCCCTTTGAAGTTGATCATCATCCTCAAAGTGGCTACTGGCATGCCTACAAATGATCAGGGAGAACTTTGCATAAGATACTAGTAAGTAGTCTGTAATACCAATTATACTTACTTTAGAGGGGGGGGGGGGGGGAGGGACAGGAGAGGTCAGATATTAAAGCACATAGAAGAATGGGCTATTACTGCTCCAGCTCAACTGTAAGAACTTGTATGTTGCAGATGGGGCAGGATGAGATCATCTTCACAGGAATACTCCTAAAGTAGGAAATAAAAGTGATAAGTGTTTGAGAAGTAATTCATTTTTTATAAAAAAAAAATCATGCGAGTCATCAGATCCTGTAGACAGAGATGTGTATGTCCAATACTGTGAGCAACATAAAGGAAGAAACCTATCAAGATCTATATCTGTATATATGTGAGACGTGATGGGAACATAAGGAGTTGACAACAACAAATTTGTCCTGAAAATCTTATCGATTATGTGCATGCCACAGAGCCACGACGTCGCATTGGATTATCCTTTATTTAAATACAAGACAACCAGTGATCAGTTTCAGAAATAGCAGCAGCACTGATCCAAGTGCGGGAGGGAGCAACCCTACTAACAATCAATCGACCTAACTGCTGCATGAGCTTGGTTTGAAAG
Source organism: Digitaria exilis (assembly GCA_015342445.1). Classification (NCBI taxonomy): domain Eukaryota; kingdom Viridiplantae; phylum Streptophyta; class Magnoliopsida; order Poales; family Poaceae; genus Digitaria; species Digitaria exilis. The sequence goes on from JACEFO010000914.1 coordinate 36,594, forward strand.
AAACACGCCGCAGATTCATACGGTCCCATCCATCCCTCTAAAAAATGAACATGTGGCAGGGTAGGATACTAGGATATGTTTGACATTATTAAAGCGAAAAAGGATACAGAGAGAAGCTTATACCTATTCCGGACCCCAGCAAGTGGTGAGGAGATGGTTGGCAGGGACGGAGAGCTTCTCCAACGCCAGCGGAGCTAGGAGGCCAAGGAAAGCAGCGGCAGCAACGCATGCCCGGGCCGGGAAGGAACTCCGCCCGACCGACCGGAGTAACAGCTGGTGCGGCGCGCGGGAGGGGACGGCGGGCGGCGGCGCCAAAGATCGGGGGCGGCGCTTGCTTGCTGTTGCGACTTGCGAGAACGGCTCAGCGAGACTGGGCTGTTCCCAACTTATATGGCCTGGCGGACCTTGTTTTCCCAACGGCCCATGTAAAGCTCAAGTGGGCCTGCAGTTCAGCAACACTCATGGGCTGTGTGGGCCGTTGGATCTCAACCACCGTCGGAGTGAGGAGAGCTCTCCCGGCAGGCGGGGCTGGCTGTACGCGAGGCGAGCCAATAGTAAACTAACTGTTTAGCAATTCAGTAGTGAAGATGTAGCTTATTTCGTCGACATAACTATGTTTTTCAATCTAGCAAATAGTGAACTAACTGTTTAGCAATTGACTAGGATGATGAAGAGTATACGAAAATTGCAGATAGGTGACTTGATAGTCTTCTTTGCAAAGACATTTCAGTTACCAATGCAGTTTATCCTGTCCATAATGTTTAATTTTATCGTCAGGTATTCTCTGTGTTACATTTAGTATTTCATTCATCGCTGTACTAGAGTGTCCATTTGTCCATTGATTCTACTTTTATAATAATGGGTCCTCTACATCACCAAAAACAACAAACTGAAATTTATTCTGGAATTGGCCTATCTCGCCAACAGGTTGCAAACTCGACACAATTTAAATGAACGCAAACAACAACCACACTAAAATCCCAGGTTGTCAGAATCCCTTAGATCAGTCATCATATTCATATGTATGAACGGCAGAACAATGTAAAAGGTGAATACTTCCAGTGCTGAAGCCTAATGCATCCAACATCTAAGACGTGTTTACTTGAAAATTCTAAACTTTCACATGAATACCAGGTGAAGCATCTGGTATGCTTCTGTGCCTCCAGCCCATGCTCCCTAATTAACTCAAATCAATGAACCGCATTGTTACGGCTCAATATTTTGGTGCCCTCATCTGCTCTAACATTTGGCCAACGGGAACTGCGGAAGCTCGTGAGGAGACTCCACATGGTTGGCTGGGAAGACAACAGCCATGAAGTTGGCAGGAATATAACAGACGACTCATTCCATATGCTTCCTATTCCTGCAATCAAATAAAATACCGTGGCGGATTAAGAATGATCTAGATGGATGATGTTCTTCAAATAAAACTTGCTTATGTACTGCAACCAAGAGAAGGCTTAGCATGCATGGTCGGGGATTCGCAAAGTAATAGTAGTTTACTTAGGAAAGAATAATTGCCAAACACAGACAACACTTGAAGGTAAAAAGTAGTATATACTTGAGTTCTAACTGCTAGCAATTTCCAACAGCCTATACAGCACAGAAGGTATATATTGTCAGCTCTTATGTTCCAATCGTAAGGCTTGAATGCTTAGTAGGCTCCGCAGGCTAGGTTAGAGAAAGAAGGTACACTAAAACATATGAAATGCCAACGATGCAAGATTAAATCGATGCACACACAAGTTGCATATATACATGTGCAACAATATTCAGAATATGGAACCGGCCTGCTCCTGAGTAATAAATAGGTTATAGATAAAAGGGAAGGGCAGCAGCAACATTACGTCCGTACCTTGATGAATGGAGGAACTTGGGGAACTCACAAGGGATGAAGGGCAGGGTTTCATCGGACTTAATTTTGATAAATTCAGCGTCGCCAGTTTCAAGGCCCTCATCCCCATTGATATACAGAGAAATTGACTCCACGGTCTTGGTGCTCATGTCGATGGAGACAACCCACATCTTCTTGTTCCTCTTGACATATCCAATTCCAAACTCGATGGAGAGGAAGTGCGCTACGCGTGGCCTGTCCATGTCGACTTGAGGGAACATGAGGATGTGGCGCGGGAGGCGGTCAGGAGAGTTGGCCTCCCAGAGCTCACCGGAGGTGACCGTGTAGTCCTCCTCCCACGCCATGCCGCCGCTGTCTAGCACGACGAGGGTGTGGCAGGTGATGGTGAAGCCTGTGCCTGGTTGGAGCGGTGCAAAGTGAATGCCATCGTGACGGGTGACATTGACAAACTTGAGCACACGGCCGTGGTCGACGACGGACACGGCACGGAAGAAGCTGGTGGATGCCCAGCAGCTAGTGCCGGAATCAGGCAACTTGTCCAGAGGGAACCAGATGTAGGAGACAGTAGGGTGGTGGTTGGGCAGCTTGGACATGTCACACAAGAGGATGCCTCGGTGGTAGTCGATCCAGCACAGCCATTTGTCAAAGGGGACGACGGCGTCGTTATGCCACCAGCAGATTTGCTGGAGATCGGCATCAAGAGAGGGTCGTTGGTGGACAGGAATTCCACACGCATGTGCTCCCATTCCATGCGGCGCCAGGCAAGCTCATCTCCTCCATCCGAGCAGTGCAGCAAGTAGATGTCGGCGAAGACCTTGCTGAGTTTGAAAAGAGCCAGCTCTGCCACCACCAACTCTTTGTCGCCGCACCACAAGCTCAGGCGAGAGACACACAGCATGTGGCGAGTAGTGCCAGCAGGAAGAGGACGACGACGACGGCGAGGTAGCCTTACGCGGGTGTAGTCCAAGTGGGGCTCGGTACACTGGGGAAGCGCTTTCAGCGAGGAGCAACCACGAATTGAGGTATCTGGCTGGCGACTTGAATCAGGGCGAGATGGCGGTGGGTCGCCACGAATGTTAGGGGCCTTGCGATCAGGAAACGCCGGCGCCGAGAGCTGCGCGTAGAGCCGGGAGATGTGGCCGGCGGGCTCGCCGAAGGAGAAGGCGATGCGGAAGGTGGAGCCCCAGGTGGTGGTGCCGGTTGCTCTGATGGGCGCCTTGCTCTCGTCCGGTGAGGAGGAGTCGTCGTCCCGGCGGAACACCAAGGGCTCCAGAAGCGCCCAGCCGCCGCCGGACATGGCGATCGACTCTGACCTTGAGTTCGACTTAGTTGGTGGAGGAGACCCGCGTGCGGTGCAGCAAAGATGATTTTCCCTTTTATAGGCCGCTGCAACCACGTTCGACTCTGACCTTGAGTTCGACTTGGAGTCAATTTCAATTGCTGATTTTTCCTTTTACTAGCATCGTGCCCGTGCATTGATACGGGCAATATAAATTCTATAACAAACAACATAGAACGTTACAGAAGACAATAATTCAATAAAATGCTCAAGAATGAGACATTGCATTTCATATTTTCATTGCAGCACAGCTCAAAAATTATTCACACCGAAAATTGATTGAAAGTAATAAAGTCAAAATTTTATTCAAAATACAATCAACTTATATTAAGATTAAGAACACAACTAAAAATTGAAAAACAAGTGGACACATTTGACTAAAACATTTTTTTCTGTGAGAGCACGTGCAAAGAATGGCAACACATTTACATGTGCTACCTTGATTGGAACAACATCCAAAAATAGTTATAAGAAAAAGACTACCTGGTGATGGTAAACATATAAAGTCAACATATGCACATGGCAGCCTTCGGTCAGCAACCCAGGGTCCTCTGTAAGCTGTATAGCAAAATGAAAAATAATTTTACCTAGCACTTCCTTGAGATCTAGCACAATACTGAATAAATTGAATATATGTATTGGCATCCATAACATATGCATGTCATCAGTTAGCTTAAATAACCTACTACAAAGATGAGTGATGAGAAAGTAGCAGGTAATCTTAATTTTCTCTAAAATGCAGTCCGAGATATATAATTCTTGATTGATAGTGCACCACAACAACAACAAAAAAAAGATCCTTTCCTCACTTGCAGAATTCATGCCTTCAACTGACATGTTTCAACTATGCTAACTCTGATGGTGATCGCATCCTGCTTAGGAAAACCACTTTTTAGAAAAGAAATCTTCTAAAAAATAGAACTATCAATTGTGTCCAAGTAGCACATGTATTCTTAACAACATATTTCAACTATGCTAACTCTGTGAATGCTTTTATATTTACTTTTATAGAGAACTTGGGAAACTTAAAACAATAAGTTCTGATTACAGGTCAAATTTGAAAAGCAAATAATAAAAATTTGAAAGTTTACCTCTCCAATTAGACATCAGTGCATGGAGGCATATAAAATTATACACCACTATCTAACATATCAGGCATGTATTCTCTTTTTCGGAAATTTACCTCTCTAATTGACATCAGTGCATGGAGGCAGTATTTGCAAATTTATATTATTCAGGTGATTATCAAAAACACTAATGATGATTACTCGATAAGCAAATCAGAAGTTGTGAAACCATGCGTTGTAGTGAGTGTGAGTGTGATCTCTGAATGTCACCAGATTTTTCATTGCAGCAAGAATGAATATGATGCTTCTCCATAGCAGCTATAACTGCAATACTTTCATGTTATTCACACAATTAAATTACTATTAAATTATACATCTTTTCGTCATTCACAATGATTTACTCAATGGAAAAAGTTACTGAATGCAATCTTTTTAAAAAATGAAACTCTAAATCCTGATTCCTGAAACTAAGTTAGGACTAACTGAATTGAAATACACTTGATCATATAAAAAAACTCAATGTCACTTCTGCACTGAAATTGAATCCGCAGCAGTTACATTCAGTTTAAAGCTAGCTACAGAATTGGATGCACCAGGCTGCATTGAAACTGAATCAATAGTCGTTTAAATTCACTTTAGACGATTTCAAGGGGAGGAAGGAGTGACATACATACAAACATATTTGTTGGAGATGGACATGACTCCGTCAGCTTGCCAGCAGCTGATCCGATTGGATCGGATGAACGTGCCAGCGGGGCAAACCGTAGGAGCAGACCAAAAGAACTCTGTCCTGCATTCCTTCTTCACAGACATGCGGCTGTGCGCCACGACCATTGTGGCATTGTATAGTGTTTAACGTAAACAATGATTGATGGAATGACTGGATCTACAAAAATAGGACGAAGGTTAAAGCATGATGCCCCTACATGTATGGTCCTATGCCAGATTAGGGTTGAGCAATGGATGCAATTAGCAGTACGAAGATGTGGAAAGCGTCGCGTGACGCCGCAAAGCAGCGAAGAGCAGCAGTGCGCCGGGAGAGGGCATGTCTGCTATTAAAAAAAACTTGATTTTGAAGTATGAATTGTTGCATACCCATTCCTCATAAGAAAAAATATAATGATCTTCTCACACAAAAAGGTATAAATTTCCTTTGCTTGCGTTGCTCCTCTCTGGGGCATTAGGTCAATCACGTCATGCGGTTGAAGCCAAAGGCAGATAATAACCAAAGCAGAATTTTGAAACACAAAAAACAACAAGCAACGACCAATGAAAGCAGATCCGGGTTCAGGCAGCCTCGTGACCTTGTAGGCATGGAGCAGATGCAAGATCAGTCAATCTGCAAGCACCTGTGTCCCTGCCGAGGAGCCGGCCAGTGACGCCACCAACCAAGGATCATCCGCATGTACACCAAAACGAAAGAATTGAATATTCAGATTCGGTTGAAATGGGGCACCGGCACACAGGTTGCACTAACCTGGAGCTCGGTGAGGGGGACGCAACGCACCTGTGGAAGGTTCAGCGGACGGGATTGGAGGGCACGGGACGGCGAGTTAGCTGTCCATTCGCCCGATTGCCGGGAGCGAGCCGTGGACAAGAACGAACGCAGGGAGGGGGACGGAGACCCGGACGGTGAGAGCCGGGAGCCTGAGTGAGGGGCTGAGGAGGACGCAGTGCGGCGGACGTCGGGAGAGGGCATGGATGACAGCTGACGCAGGGAGGAGGACGGAGTTCCGGACGGCGAGCGCCGGAAGGCCGGGTGAGATCAGTAGATCACAGGGAGCCAAGGAGGCACCTACCGTGAGTGCGAAGAGGGCGTGGAGGTGGGCCGGAAACCCGTTTCTGAAGCGGGACGCACGATCGGAAGGGAGGAGGGACGGTAGGGATGGTGCCGATGGGAAGATCGTGGCAGCGCGGTCGCCAAGGGGCAGTTGCAAGAGCGCGGCCGTGAGGGGGAGAGGGGACGAAGGACGACGTACCAAATTTTTCGACCCCTTACGTATTTTTTTTAGAGTAGAGAAGTAGAGATAGGTGGTGGGTGTGGGTACGAGGAGGGAAAAAAAGAACCGTGGCCCAACTACCAAAAAAGGAACGGCCCATGTAAAGCTAAAATAGGCCGGCCTTCGTTTCAGCAACAACCGTGGGCTATGTGGGCCGTTCGATATCAACCGTCGTCGTCCTCGTCTCTCTGCTTGCTTCCCGACCCAATCCCTCCCTCAGATAACCAACCGTGGCAGTTGCGGCGGCGGCGAGGAGCTCTCCCGGCGGGCGGGGCTGTATCTGTACGCGAGGCGAGCCACCCACGGGCCGCATCGAGCACGTGCCAGAGCTGTCCAGTCAAACACACTGCACCGGCAGCACCGGAAAACCGTCGCCATGGCGCATGCCGCCGCCGCCATACCGCTGCTGCGTCGCCCGCAGCTCCTCTCCCTCAAGCCGGCTCGCCTCCTATCCACCCTCGCGGCCCCCTCGCCTGGCTTCCGCCGCCATCCGCGCGCGCTCCGGCCCACTGGCCCCTTGCCCTCCGACGCCGCCGAGGACACCGACGATCCGGACGCCGGGGACGTGCCCTTTAAGAAGAGCCGCAACGAACTCAAGCGGGAGGCCCGCCGCGCCGTGCACTGGGGCATGGACCTCGCCAAGTTTTCGCCTCAACAGATCAAGCGCATCCTAAGTGCTGCCTCGCTGGAACCCGAGGTGTTCGACGCGCTCATGCTCGTCAAGGTGGGTTTGCCTAGCTACTTCATACGCTCCTTCCTTGCGCTCGTGTTGGATTGCGACATTCATTTCGTTCTTGGTTTGCAGAAATTTGGGCCGGAGGTGCGGGAAGGAAGGAGGAGGCAGTTCAATTACATCGGTATGTCTGCTTCTCTGGTTCTATCTTTACAACCATACATTTACCTGTGCTGTGGCCACATTGTTGTGTTGTTCATATGTGTGACGACTGATGTGTGGGATTCTGTCAACTCGGGGTTTTACTGTGGTGTTTCTGTTCGTTTAAATCGTGTCAAGTTTGCAACCTGTTGGTGAGATATGGCAGCTCCTGGATATTTCAGTTTGTTGGTGATATGGATGCAGCTCACCACTTCTAGACATTCAGTTGATTAATGCCCAGTAGGTATTTATAACTCCTGATGCGTAGCATAAGTTGGGAATAGCATTGCATTCACAGTTTTGAGGGATTTTTCACGAATCCCCTGCTAAGTCACCACTGTGGTACACCTGCAGAATTCCAGCATGAAAATTTAGGTCGTTCTAATGCTGAGGAATAATATTAACATCAAACATTCAGCACTACACATCTGTGGCAGTTTGTTAGCTTTCTGTCATGTTCTGCACACAGTCATGCTCCTTTCAGACAATACATCCACCATGCAAGAGGGTTCCGTGTAGGAGTATGTTTGAATTTGTTGAACTGGGTTAGAGTATGGCAGTGTATAGGCCTATGGGATTTTCCCAGCTTTTGAAACTAGGGTTTAGATATGTGACTAGTGTTAGTCAAGATTTTTGGAAAACATAATATTTGGTGGATCCTAAGTTTTAAAGCCCTTGTTGATCGCTATATGATTTTTGTATATATAATGTATGTAAAATCTAACTATACGTGCCAATAAATGGACATTAACAGTAATAATAAATAAGCCTTTTTAGAAAAGAGAACCAGCAAATATTATTAGGGTTATATTTTGTCATAGCAATTTAATGTTAGTATGTGATCAATTTCAACCAGGAAGACTTCTGCGCAATGCACAACCGGAATTGATGGATACCCTAATACAGGCTTCCAAGGTTGGAGGTGATAGCAAGTTAGATACCGTGCTGAGTGAAAGCACATTGTTGGTGGAAGAAGAGAAAGTGGAGGACCTACCTGATCAAGAAAAGGTAGCTTATTTCATCAACATAACAATGTTTTTTTAATCTAGCAAATAGAGAACTAACTGTTTTTGCAATTCAATAGGATGATGAAGAGTATATGAAAATTGCAGATAGATGGTTTGATGGTCTCCTTTGCAAAGACATTTCAGTTACCAATGAAGTTTATGCTGTCCATAATGTTGAATTTGATCGTCAGGTATTATCTGTGCTTGCATTCAATATTTAATTCGACAATGTCTAGAGTTCAGATTATGCAACATGATTACAATGCTCCCACTTGGTAAGCATGGTTAGTAGCAATTGCAGTCTACCATCATTATGCATGTAGTAGTGTTTGTATTAAACATTCTTTGTGCTATGGTAAGTGACGAGATCACCATAGATTAGCCTTCTTGATCCTTCTTACTGGCACTTTTAGTATGTAAAAGGTGAATACTTCCGGTGCTGAAGCCTAATCCCATCTTACATCTCAGACTAGTGGTTTACTTTAAAATTCTAAAATTTTCACATGAATACCAGTTGAAGCATGTGGTATGATTCTGTGCTACCCAAGCTTCCTAGTTAACTCAACTAAATACAACAACAACAACAACATAGCCTTTAGTCCCAAGCGAGTTGGGGTAGGCTAGAGATGAAACCCAAGAAACAAAGCTCAAGGCTCAGGAACGTTGATAGCTAGTCTCCAAGCGCTCCTATCGAAAGCTACCTCCTTGGAAATATTCCACTCCTTAAGGTCTCTGTTTATCGCTTCGTCCCAAGTCAATCTAGGTCTACCTCTACCTCTCTTTATATTATTGGCCCGCCCTAGCACCCCAATACGCACCGGCGCCTCCGAGGGCCTCCGTTGGACATGTCCAAACCATCTCAGCCGATGTTGGGTCAATTTCTCCTCAATGGGTGCCACCCTGACCTTCTCTCCCGAATGTCTTCATTCCGAACTCTATCCCTTCTTTGTGTACCCGCAAGACCATCGCAACATCCGCATCTCTGCTACACTCAGTTGCTGGACATGTCGCCTTTTAGTAGGCCAACATTCCGCCCCGTACAACATCGCCGGTCGAACCGCCGTCCTATAGAACTTCCCCTTCAGCTTTTGTGGCACCCTCCGATCACAGAGGACGCCAGAGGCTTGACGCCACTTCATCCAGCCTGCTGCGATTCTATGCTTAACATCTTCATCAATGTCGCCATCCTGTTGCAACATCGATCCTAAATACCGAAAAGTAGCCTTTTGGGGACCACCTGTCCGTCGAGGTTAACGTCTCCATCCTCGTGCCTAGTCCCACTAAAATTGCACATCATGTACTCAGTCTTGGTCCTGCTAAGTCTGAACCCCTTCGACTCTAATGTGCGTCTTCATAGCTCTAGCTTCTCATTAAACCTTCCCTACTCTCATCGACTAGCACCACATCATCAGCAAAGAGCATGCACCAAGGGATATCCCTTGTATATCTCTGGTGACCTCATCCATCACCAAAGCGATCAGATAAGGGCTCAATGCTGACCCTTGATGTAGGCCTATCCTAATAGGGAAGTCAGTGGTGTCGCCATCGCAAGTCCGGACACATGTCATAGCATCCTTGTACATATCCTTAATGAGGGTAATGTACTTCGTTGGGACTTTGTGCTTCTCTAAGGCCCACCACATGACATTTCTCGGTACTTTGTCATACGCCTTCTCGAGGTCAATAAAGACCATATGCAGGTCCTTCTTCTGCTCCCTATATCTCTCCATCAACTGTCGGATTAAGAAAATCGCCTCCATAGTTGATCTTCCAGGCATGAACCCAAACTGATTTTGGGTCACACTCGTCGCTCCTCTTAGACGGTGCTCAATAACCCTCTCCCAGAGCTTCATGGTGTGGCTCATCAGCTTAATGCCACGGTAGTTAGTACAACTTTGAACATCTCCCTTGTTCTTAAAGATCGGTATTAATATACTTCTCCTCCATTCTGCAGGCATCTTGTTAGACCGAAAGATGAGGTTAAAATGAACTGCATTATTACGACTTAATATTTGGTGTCCTCAGATGCTCTATCATTTTGCCAACAGGAACTGCGGAAGCTCGTGAGGACAGTCCACATGGTTGAAGAAAGCACACAAATTAAAGATGGTGAGGAAGGATCTAATGGGAAGCTTTCCAGAGCAAAGAAACAGCTTCTGAGGTTCCTTCGCTCCCTTGCAAAGGAGGCATGTGTTGAATAGGTGAGCCACATGTTCGAGCTTCTTGTTTGCTTATGCATGGCTACACAATTGCAAAAATACAACTTCGGAAGAAATGCTCCCCCAAATGTCTGCCATTAGCAAAACCACCTAGCAATTTTCTCGAATTAACCGTTGTAATTATCTCTAGTATGCTGTCAGCTATCTGTTCAGTAATGCAGAGGCGTGCGCAGTGCAACCTTAGTTATTAGACTCATCTTGGCCAGAAATAAAAGAAAAAAGGTCATGATTGGCTCAACTGGGCCAATCCAGCCATGTTGGACTTGGACCCTTATGTTATAAACGTGCTGGTGTTTTCAATTGTGCCTAAAGGGTATCTTCTGAATTTATATTAAACCCCTTCCTTTCATAGCCCACAGTGCTAAAAAGAAAACTAGCTTATACCTTATCAGTGTATCAACATAGTTACAAACAGAGCTAATACGTTTCTTCTTATTCAGGTCAAAAGCTTACCAGTATTTTGGAAAGATGGGCTATGATGCAAGTTTTTATATCGCATTTAACCGCTCACCTGCATAACTTGTGTGCGGTATGCGCATCATTCCACAAAGATTACGTAGCGAGGCCCACCCAAGAAAAAACAATGGATTTTTGGCTCAAACTGTCAGTGCAGCCTCTGGCAAGTTGTGGGAAATGAACCAAACTACCTACCGTGGATGAATTTTTCGGCTTACTCAGTTCAACGAGGATGTGCGGCTTAGTGGAGGAATCATAATAAGCCTTTGTGTCCCAGATACCTAACATTTCCCTGTAAGAAAATAAACTATCCATATTGTAGTATTTGGGGTTTAGGGAAGTGATCAGTTGCTGTTTCTGAAGGGGAGTGTTGGCTAGCTTTCCCCTTCCGTGAAATCGAATTGCTCATCTGTGTTGGCAATTTTGTATTTTCTGAACCATTGTTATCTTCTCAGATATACTAGGAAATGTTTCAGTGGCTGTTGTTGTTCACGGTTACTGGAATTTAAAGAACAGATGGCCAAAGGTTACTTCTACTGTATCTTTTGTGACAATTTGTAGAGTTGGTACGAGTGAGAATTGACGAAGGAGGTCATAGTAAGATTGACCTGGAGTAGCAAGGGGGCATGACTGCCGCGTGCGTTGCGTGCTGACGATGTGTTTGTTAGTTGGTTGCAACGGATTGATGGATCTCGATCGCTAATGTACCGAACCTTGTGGTGCAACCTTGCATGGAAGGATCGAGTGAGTGATGAATTATGTCGGCGCCGCATTGCCATTCATTCCGTTCATATATATCGTGTCACCATCCCATGGGATATTTGGATCGAGTTGGCTTCCCGGATGCGTACGGCACCACCAGCTGTGCTATAGCCTGCTAGAGAGTGCAGTCGGTACGTGCTGGGCCCACCAAAAGACTGCTCGTAGTAGAGTCTCGGTTTCGGCTGCTGGGCCCACTAGACTGCTCGATCTGTCGTGGAGTAAATTTGGTTTACTTGTTATTTGGTGTCTCTTCTCATTTCTTTTTTTAAATCTCTTAATTTCTTTTATGAGTGCAAAGAATCGAACCGGATCAACTGGTATGGCTATACTATTTAATCTCTATAGCTCAGGGCGGACCCATATAGAGCCCAGCGAGGACACATGCCCCCACTTAAGTTTGTGAACGCAGTGTAATTTGACACTGTTCTACTATACAAAATACTATACCAAGACTATGAGCACTCGCTCAATTTTTGCACTAGGTCTCCCCCTGCTGTAGCTAACTCGGTCAGAGGTGCTTTCTTTTGAGTTCATGGATCCCTGTAAGATGTACAGTTTAAAGGTGTAAGTTGTGTATAATAATGATGACATAGTTAGACAGAGTATGTGCTTGTGTATAAGCCTTGAGGGCAGTCCCAAGCCAAACTCTATGGAAGAGTCTATCTCTATTAATTACATTTTTATATAGGCATTTTGCTGATGTGGCAAGCAATTTAATAGGCAAAAAACATAGAAACTAGGTCTAAGTTAGACACCAAATCTACACACAAACCGAGAGAAATCTGGTTGAATTATTATGGAGGAACATGATTGAATGATTGGATAGACTCCAAGATACAAAATCTGCATTGGAGGCTATGGTTCCTTGTGATAGTCTTTGACATATCGACTCTATGTGTAGAGTCTAGGTTGGAACTGCCTGAGATACTACACCATAAGTCAGAGATTTTGGCCAGCCTCAATGATAATTTTATAGAGTTTCACGAGCATATATTAATTTCTATGTTGCACCAAAAATTTTACTTATTTGGCATGATATTTATGAGGGGGAATGAGTTCCATCACATGCGAGATGAATTTCATCCTCACAAGTCACAAAACTATAGTACAATTACCTAGAAACCCATATGGTACAAATAGTTTTCAGTCTAGGTGATTGTTAAATGTGCACTAAGACCAGCTTTAAAACATGAGCTTCACCGCGCTTGAGGATATGCATTGCCGTATGATTGTTTGATCGATAGGCGCCGAGTCTGTGGGCTACAGCTAGATCCAATAATAATACTTGGTAGCTGCATGCATGCATGCCTATCTACGCGCATCGATCGATCAGGACCGTACGGTGGCTCGCCTGTTACGTTTGCGTGCACAAGCATTGGTAGATCGTGCGTGTACCTGCATGCTAGTCAGCTTAAGCCTGGGACCACTGAACAAATCCATCAAGGCCCTGCCCGGAAAATAAACCCTTATCAGAAAGAAAACCCATCAATTCAAATTGAAAATGACTCATCACCTGACCAAAATTTATTTCCTCTTCTCGCCGTGATGGCAAATTCGAGTATATGTGCATGTATCCTTAAATTTATACGTCATATAAACGTACTACGCTTCGTAGGTCTCATCAAGTGCGCCTGAATCTGGTGATTTCAATAATCTTTGCAGGCCCGGCGATAATTTAATAAGCGCTTCGTATGTATAGGTTTTATTAATTTCTCTCCCACAGTGACTTCGTCAATTTGGAGGATTTGCTGGTCCAGTCTCTCGGAGGTGCTCATACGGGTAGGATTGCGTACGTATGTTTGTAGGAACAAGTGTGCGTGTGTTTATGTGAGCGTCTGCGTTTGTGATTCGTAAAAAAAAGCCGTATAGTAATAGTAGCATGCAATGCATATATACTAAGACAGAAGTAGTGTATAGAACAGGAGGTCGTTTCATTTTCGTTTTGTAGCCCCCCTTCCCTGGGAAGAATGTGGACGTGCATGCTGATCGATGCTGCTAGAACTAGCGATCGAGAAAAGGTGGCAGCTGATAGGATAAGAACGAATATATAAGCATGATGTTGTGTTCAGATTCAAAGTAAAAAGTACTTTTTCTAGATGAATAGTGTACTGTGAAGCGTGTTCTGTGAATGTGATGAATAGAAAAAACTTGTTGGAGAAATACTTTTTTCCGAATCTGAACACAGCCTCAGTTTTATTTGCAAATGGATGATGGGATGGGATGCAGTGCAGCTGCTATCTCTTCTCATTGCGTTGCGGCCCCATCCCGGGCCCTCTGAATGATCGATCACCCCAGATCTTTCTCAGTTGGCCTTGGCCTATGCGATAGATTCCGTTCGCTGCTTCATTCATCAATAATGCATACGTATTCTTCGTTGTTATATATAGCTCCCACGGTAATGTTTCCATTTTACCGATCAAGTTCGTTGTGGTCAATGTACCCAAAGTACTGAATTGCACATGGCCCCTGTGCCCACGGAAATTATTGCTGAGTTGCTACAGCCATGTCCCCGGGTGTACATCACAGGTCGAAGCATATAGTCGCTCGTGGTTTGTATCAGGTTGTGTGCGCAGTGCAGTGAGGCAGTGACCACTGACCAGTGAGGCTGGCTGCTGGGACCCGGGATGCCAATCAAGAGAGGGTTGAGTTGGACAATCAAGCATTCAAGCTCAAGCAGAGGGAGGCGGTTAGGAAAAGTGGCAACAGCCCACATGTAAAAAGGCTGCGTGCCACATCACCACGTACTGCACAGAACAGATCGAGCCGGTCCAAACCGCTCATCCGCTGTTGGTTTCTTCCGGCCACCTGCACCACACTCGTGTCCGATTCGACGGTGATCATCACGCCACATCAGGAAGGAAAGAAAGAAGCAGCCATCCATATAAATGACAACGAAAGCTAACACTGCACCTTCTTCTTCTTCTTCTTCGTTAAATTAAAAGCCTCTGTCACACGCACAGTCACTACACTTGGGATCGGACCTCCATTTACATATCCAGTAGGAAGTAGAGCTAGAGCCTGAGACTGAGAGCCATCGTATCAGCCATGGCGACGGCGCCGCAGGGGCAGAAGCACGATGAGCAGCCGCATGCCCAGCGCCGCCCGATGCCCACCACCACGTCCAACAGGCCCGGCGGCAGCACCATCGCCACCAACCGCTGGGGCCCCTACTCCGGCGCCGGCGACTTCGCCAGCAACATGGCCGTCATCCTCGCCGCCCTGCTCGCCACGCTCGCGCTCGCCCTCGCCCTCAACGCCGCCGTGCGCTACATCCTCCGCCGCAGCCTCCGTCGGCCGCAGGGCGCTGGATCAGCTGCGGAGGCGGCGGCGGACCGCGACCCGGAGAAGGCGTCGTCCCCTCCCCCGCCGCCGCCACCGCCACCGCCGGAGCTGGTGTACTCGGCGGCCGGGACGAAGCTGGCGGGCGCGGCGGCGGAGTGTGCCATCTGCCTGGCGGAGTTCGTCGACGGGGGACGCCGTGCGCGTCATGCCGGCATGCGGCCATGGATTCCACGCGCGCTGCATCGAGCGGTGGCTCGCCGGGGGACGCCGGTCTTCATGCCCGACCTGCCGCGCGCCGCTGGCCTCCGCCGCCGGAGCTGCGGCAGCTCATCAGCCTGATGAGGCAGCCGCATCATCATCATCAGCTTGATACTCTGTACTCGTATCCTGTGGTTTGTTCCTAGCTGTTGGTGTTGTAATGCTCTTCTTGGTTTGGTCTTTTTTTTTTTCTCTCCCTGGCCTCCTCCCCTCCCTCGTGTAAATATTGGTCTCAGGCAGAGGATAGAGAGGAAATTGAAGTGGAATTGAGCAGGATGTTTTGTTTCAAGGACAACATAGCTTATTGTTTTGCACTTGGAATAATTAAGTTGGTATGGAAGAGAGAGGTTTAATTTGTAGGTGGAAGCAAACATTGGTGTTGTGGCGTAGCCTCCTCTCCTGCAAATGAAGCGTACCTGAAATAATTAGTCTTGGTTTCGTTCAGGCTGAAAAATGAAAAACAGCGGAAACTACAGAGGATCGATCGGAAATTACAGAGGCAATGCAAGCAGTCAGGTGAATAATAAGTTCCTGTTTTATTATTCCGTGCATGCATCTTCATCAGTTATGGTATGGACGTATGGTAGTCGCTTCTTTTCTCATGCCGTACGCTCTTGACTTGGATTCTTTGTTGGTAGTAGCTTGTCGTCTCGATCGTCATGGCGGGACGCGCACCAAGGTGGATTAGATATACGGCGGCATGTGGTGTGCCATGGCCGTCGATGAGATGGAGATGGATACGACGTGGTGCTTGGGGCACTGCAGCAAAATTATCAATTTCTTGTCTGCAGCGGTTTCAGAATTTACAATTTGTAGTACTGACATGATGCAGTCTGCGCGTCTCGGTCAGGCAAGATTGAATTCAGGTCCGCATGCATGCAGCTTGATGGAATTCTGATGATCGTGCATCCGTAATATATGACTAGGTGATAGAGTCTCGTACATTATATTTGCATTCTTCTATCTCGGTGCTCATTGTGTATACGATGGGTCCTCCTGCTTCTTTGTGTACACTAACCTGTCTGCATCATACTAGTAACGTACACTCCTCATCGACTCATCGCTTTGCTTATTTGCTGTTTTGGTTTTGAACACTAACTTGATTGATGCAGTGATCGGCCGGTCAATTCTTGCTGCTCATGGCATCAATTCAATTCCCCCACTGAGCGCGTGATTGACACGGACACATATACGTGCTAATTTAATTTGCTGGCTGATAAATGCAATGATAGCAGAGCAATCAGCAATGTGTGATAGTTGCCGACGATACTGATCGGTAGTGTAATAGCTAGAGATTGACCACGCGCATGCAGGTGGGTGCTAGAACATACTACAATATGGAGGAACTTAACAATCGTCGACCCGTTATTTTCGGTCCCCCGTGTCGTCCTGGCTACAGATGGTCCGGCCAGGGGGCGAAACTAGCCTGACATTCTCTCTTTTTCTTCCTTCCTCTCTTGATCATATCTAGAAAATATTAGGGGGGCTTAGGGGAACCATAGCATTCTGAGCCACTGGGTCCGGCGATGGTCCCTCCATAATTATTACTATTGCCTACAGATATCAATATAATATAGTCATCCGTTCCAAATTACAATCTACTTCAACTTTTTAGGAGAATAAAAAAAATTTATAAAGAGGACCACATATCTATGGCACTGAATATATATATAGAAAAAAAGGAAAAGTCTATTTTTCACCCTCCAACTATTACAAAAGTCTGATTTTCAACCCACAACTACAAAACCAGACACTAAACACCCTCCAATTATCCAAACCGTGCAAAATTGGTCCTTTGGTGGTTTTGAAGGTGGTTTTGTATTTTCCTAATAAAATAAAAAAATTATATTAAAAAATTCATAACTAATTTATATTGAACTAGAAAAATTAGAATCTAGTGCAAATGTTTTTCTAAAAATGTGACCTACATGTTGGTGCACCATTAGAAGTCATTGGCATATTTTTATTTTTATATTTTTAAAAAACAATAAGACACTAGTAATATAAATATATATACCCAAATAACATTAAATGATGTGACAATAGGTTGGTTACATTTTAAGAGAACTTTGGCACTGATTTCATATTTTTTGGGTCTAAAATGAATTAGTTATGGTTTTTTAAAGTTTCAATAATATTTTTGTTATTTTTAGAAAATCCAAAACCACCCAAAGGGTCAATTTTGCATGGTTTGGATACTTGGAGGGCCCTTGTATCTGGTTTTATAGTTGAGGTTGAAATCATACTTTTGTAACAGTTGAA
>JACEFO010000915.1:0-264900 GCA_015342445.1 Digitaria exilis
TTGGTGGCGTCAGTCATTCTTCCCAACATGATGTAGCCTGAAAAGATTAGTTCTCCACAAAACTACCATAAGGAATATTGTCAAGATTAGTGGGTCAGTCGTTCTTCGTGGGGAATTAACTCTCCAACAATCGTTCTCGTTCGTGCCAACTTTAGTGAAAAGGAAAATGTGTTTTTTGGAACTAGTGATCAAATAAAGGTAGCCTAATCACTAGTGATTTTATTAGATGTTCTAGGAAGGGATCACTTCCTACGCTTAGCCGCTATCGTAGCAACTAGATTGAGCAAACAACGAGCTAGAACACCGGGAAAGGAAAAAGAAAGAAAGGAACTTCAGCTCGCAGGTGAAGTGGTTGCGGCGTGTGAAGGCTCTGGCTGCCGGTTTTATAGTGGCGGCCAGGGGGCAGCCGGCCGCGCCGTGGGCCAGCCCGTCCGGCCGGTGAGCAGCGGCGGCGGGCCGGCACGTCAGCGGCGATAAGCGCCAGGTGTCAGCAGCTAGAGCTAGTGGTGGGTGGCGATGCCGATGGCAAAGGCCAGGCGGGAACCGGCCGGCTTGGTGGTGGGGCCACCCGGTTCCCATGTGCTGGCACTGCTGCTGCTGCACGTCCTCTTCTAGTGGGAGACTGGCACGTTAACGTGCCGGCCACATAGAAGGTGGCTGTGTTTGGCTGAGAGGTGGGCGCCGGCCGGCCGTGGTAAGGCCGGCCGGCCAAGGGTTTCAGCCAAAATTTTTTTCTTTTTTTATGCATGATGGAGGAAAGAATATAAAGTGATGGTGGAAGAAAAATGCTGTGGTGAAAACAAAATTGGGAATTGAAATATGTCATGATAAAATGGAAAAGAATAAAGAAAAAATAACTATCCTATATGCAATGCAGATGCGGGTGAAGATACATACCAGTGCCTATATGCGGGGCTCGGGTTTTCGTGTCCTGAGCTGGACTATCCATACCTTACGGTGGTGTGGTGTCGCTTGACGCTTTCTTCTGCCAAACCTTCCTGGTTAGCAGAGCCTTCTCGACCTTCTTGAGATCTTCATGCAAAGCCTTCTTACGATGGATTCTTCGCTTGGCGTTGATGTAATTGTGTCGCTTGATCTCTTGAAGCTTCAATGCTTTGAGAGCTGCTACAAGGGCGTCAATGGTCATGGTAATGGTCTACCTTGCTTTTACCTCATCTTTCAGCTCGATCTTGTTGACTTGTTCGCAGCGTTCCACTTTCTGTTGAAAGCGAACTTTTCCTTGCACCCATTGACATCGAGCTGGATTTCTCCGGCTCCAACATCTATGTTTGCCTTGGCGGTACTCAAGAATGGCCTCCCAAGGATGAGAGGTGTCTTGGCGTCGACCTCCATGTCAAGGACAACGAATCGACAGGAACGAAAAAGTTTCGGATTTTCACCGAAATATCCTCCGCAATGCCCGATGGGTAGCGAATCGATTGATCCACTAGCCGCAAACACATGGCACTGGGTAACAAGAGAATGATGGTTGAGTTTGTCATACACTACCTTGGGCATGACGCTAACACTGGCTCCCAAGTCGCAGAGAGCTTGCTGAAAGTCTGTGTTCCGATCGAACAGGCGATAGTGGGACATCCGGGTTCTTTCTTCTTCTCCGGGAGGGGGTTGAGCATAGCAGCACTACACTCTTTCGTAAGCTTGACTACCTCGGTTGGTAAGTGTTGGCACTCCTTAGCCTAACGTATCCGCAAGCGCACGGAGACCGATGTAGCCTTTCACCAGGGGAGTAAAACCTGGATATTGAATCCAAGGGACGGTAGACGCGACTAGCCTAGAATTCTCCAACCGGACCCACTAGGAGCTAAAGGATAAAGAGGACAGAGAACTTAACATTAGCTAGCTACTCAGAACCTCAGATAACTTGACTCTACCTAACCAGATCTGCTTCGACGGCTAAAGCGGGAGGAACTCAGAAAGGGAGAAGAAAGGGGTTCCCCCAGGCCCAGCACTATTGTTATGAAAACACCCGAACGTGGTAGACTACAAAGGACGGACAAGGCTGTCACCACTTGCCGCCTACCACAACGGTACTGTGGGGTGGAACACAACCCTAGGTAGCTAGCCAGCACAGGCACCACGCCTAAGCTATCAGCTCGACCTCCCCCCAACGTGATGGGTTTATGAGGAATTCCCAAATGGACGTCGCTGTCGTCCACGTAGACTAGGGATCCCGCAGATCAAAGCTAAGTAAAGTAAATTACTGAAAGTAAGGAGTAAAACCAACGAGATACTAAGTTTAGAGACCGAGGAACTTACTGAAGATAACTCCGAAGCTTTATTTCCTCGGGGGTGGAGAATGTTGAGAGAAGACCGAGAGAACTCCCGGACTCTCCCTACAAAGCTTGGCTATCACATAAGCACTCACCCACTCTCTGTCTACTCTAACTCTAAGAAGATGAACAACTCAACTCTAAGGTTCACTTCTCTCAAAAATGGTGTGTCTTGAGATGAGGGCTGGAGGGTCCTTTTATAGCTCCAAAGGTCAGCAAACCGGTGTAACCATCACAAGCATCCTTGGAGTAACCGTCACATCGAAGCTCAACCGTTTCCAGGTCATCCATCCCTAGGGCTGATCAGCCTGGGGATGTTGCCACTTGGCACCGCTTTTCGCAAGGACGCTCTAGATGTTGTCCTTGAGTCGGTTTGGTTGGGGTTAGTGCATGTTGAGACGGTTAAGGGGCCGATCGGCCTGACTCTTGGCCGACCGGCCTGAGTCTGGCTCATCTGGTCCCTCCGCTGCATCGCCTTTGCCTCTGGACGGTGAGATGTTCGTCCAGGTGGAGTTCACACGGATTGGGGCTTTGGTTTTCTGCATGTGGGCCTTCCAATCCATCGTTAGTGCTAATTCGGCTCTCTTTTGTCCTGTTCACTCCTTTACTCACAAATTCACCAAAACTGTGGAACTTGTTAGTAATAATCATTTCTACTCTAAAAGGAGGTATGTGAGCCTAAAACATGAGGAAATGTTGGTGGTAAAACCCTACGATAATGACCACCAACATGTCCCCCTACCTGAACTTTGCTAGTCCCTAAGCAAAGATGAAATAAATCCTGAGGACTTAACAACAAGTCA
This sequence comes from Digitaria exilis, assembly GCA_015342445.1. Lineage (NCBI taxonomy): Eukaryota > Viridiplantae > Streptophyta > Magnoliopsida > Poales > Poaceae > Digitaria > Digitaria exilis. The sequence continues at coordinate 3,095 of JACEFO010000915.1, forward strand.
GGCTCATGAAGTTAAAGGCATGCATAAGTAATTATCATAGCATTCTTCCATACCTTGGATTCTAGTGGCTAATACCTTCTCTCCCATCAATTGAACTCCAGAACAAATCAATGTTCAGCTGAACACTTCCCTTCATCTTAGCACTTGGAGTTTTCGATAAGTTATAAAAGACAGGCATACTCTTGTCACCCTTCAACACGCAATCACTTAGAATGTGTATGAGTCTCACTTAGGCTTTGAACTTTAGCCCTCTCCTACTCCTATAGGCTGATATCTGGGGTTTTAGGTTGGGTAAAGCATTGCACATACTTCATCGTTTATTTTGCATGATCAAACAACTTGCCTAAGTATTCAAACTATTCACATAATCCTTGGTCATGTGCATGTGTTCATTGTAATAGTGGTGTCCTTTGTACTTCTCAGCTTCTTTCATCTTTCCCCTCTTTCTCTCTTTTTTTACTGAAGATATCAAGAGTTTGATTACTCTTTTCTCTTCTTTTTCTTTTGTAGGGGGATGAAGAGCCTTAGCACAGGACTTTATTTGATGATAGTGTACGTGATTGACTAAGAGACATATGATAGAATGAAATACATAACCAATGAGGCTTGACCAAGCTCAAAATTCAGAAGATGGCTATGTAGTGGCTCAACTTGAAACTTTGTATGGCTTTGGATAGGACATGTCAAGGTGATGGTGACACAAGTAGCCTCATGTTAAATTTTCAAAATAAATCATCCAAGGCTTTGATTTAGAGAAGAGTTAGCATTACATATCATTATATCATGAAGATCAATAAATAGAGATCAAGTAATCCTATAATATGTTTCCACAGGTAGGAATATATGCATAGAAGATCACTTATGTAACCTCAACTCATGAAGGAAGGGTTCTCTTTTAATGATTTTGACCAAATTTTATTTTTTGCATGGCAGATGGACGAATTTTGATCAAAATCACAAAGGATCAGAAGTAATGGGAACGAACCTGGGTGTGGAATCAGACCGAGCCAAACGGACTCTGCCAGGGCCGGCCGGCCTGGCCTGGTGGCCTCTGGCCCTGGGTCAAGTCCAGCAGTGGCATGCTTCTCATGTTTACCGCGTATGTGAAGGGCTGGTCCCATCTGAACCGGGAAGGGGGCCGATCGGCCTGCCCTATGGCCGGCCGGCCTGGCTCTGCTTCTGCTCGTCCCCGTTTTCGTCCAGTGAGTCATTTCATCCTGCTTTCTGTGTTCATGTATGTGCTACGAAATTTATCAGAGCAGAGGTGTGGTTAACACATAAAAGTGTGTCAACCACAATATCACATGGCAATCATCTTCAATTTTTATTTTATTTCATTAAGCAAACATGGGGTGCTGCTGGAATACAAAAGAGAATTGCAGAAATAAACCTAAGAAAATAAAAATGCAGCACCAAAGTTCCTAAACTACGCTAGCCTATTCATCTTAGGATGATAGAGATGCTCGTTGCCCGTCGCTTTCGCGAGGCGTTTGACCTTGGAGGTCATAGCCTTGCGAAGGACGTTAATCTTGTCGCCCGTCTCCATCTATCCTAGTTGAGTTTCAGCCACGCGCTCATCCATGTTGTTAAGCCTTAATTTGAACACGGCGACTTGTCTCTTTAGAGACTCGATATCCTCCTCATCTTCTCCCTCTTCCTCTCCCTCCAACCATTCCATGGTCGGCCTCCTCAATGCCTTCCCGCGCCCACTCCCTTCACCCTTAGGGGTCAAGAAAGGTGCACCATCGGATTGCGGCGTGAAGAGCTGCCGGTTGCAAGGCGGGTGAGGGCTCTGGCCCTCGGAGCGCGCCATGATTGCCTCGACATAGGCAGCCCTCTCAATGACTTGGAGGCTGCTTGACGAGGATTTAGTTTTTGGCGTGGAAAATGGGGAAGAGGGGCTCCTTGGGGCCGAGTTTGACCCTTGGTTGCTGTTGGGGCTGGCCATGATGATGGAACAAGGAGGGAGGAAAGTTTCTCTGAAAAAGCTCGAGGTTCTGGTGGAGGAAGATGACAGAGAGCCTTTCGTATTAAAACATCACGACTGGCAACTCCCCCCTGCGGAATCTCGGAGTAGATGACGGGAGGATAACAATGAACGAGGAGCATCGCTAGCGGCGCAACGGCCAGGCCGATCAGCCTGGGCCTGGCTCGGCTCGGGCTTCCTCGTGTGGACTCTCCCTTTTGTGTTGTCCAGGGACTCGTGGGTTGGCTAGCGAAAAGCCTTTTTATTTTATTGTTTTGAAAAGGGGAAAGAATGGAGAAGAAAATGGAAAAGGTGAGAAGGGAAATCTATCCTAGATAAGGGACATTTTTAGGTCCTGCCCGGACCTGGACTAAGGGTCTCGGATAGCTCGTAGACGTCCATCTCTTCGAGCTCCGGCATTTCGGACTCGAGGAATATTTTCAACCTTTGGCCATTGGCCTTGAAAACATTCCCGTCATCATCCTGGAGGGTAATAGCGCCATGATCGGAGGCATTAAGCTCTTTAAAGGGACCTTCCCACTTACTCCTAAGCTTACCATGACCGAATAATCGAATGCGAGAGTTAAAGAGAAGTACCTTGTCTCCCACTTTGAATTCCTCGATCTTGACTCACTTGTCGTGCCATCTCTTGTTTCTTTCCTTGTATAACTTGACACTGTGGTAGGCCTTTTCCCTCCATTCCTCCAATTCAGCCAACTGCATTTGCCTCTTTGTTCCTGCTGACTGAAGGTCCATGTTCCACCTCTTGATTGCCTAGTGGGACTTGTATTCGAGCTCAATTGGTAGATGATAGGTTTTGCCATAGACCAGTTGGTAAGGTGTCATCCCTAAAGAAGTCTTGTAGGCTGTCCTGTATGCCCATAGTGCCTTGGGTAATTTGTGCTTCCACCCTGTTCCCATTGCATTGACCGTTTCTGCATAATATTTTTGATCTGCTTGTTCAATGTTTCTGCCTGACTGCTGGTCTGAGGGTGATACGGGGTTGCCACCCGATGGTTCACTCCAAGATCACTTAGGCACTTCCTGAACGTCTTGTCGATGAAGTGAAAACCTCCATCACTAATCACGACTCTCGCTACTCCGAAACAGGGGAAAATGATCTCCTCGAACATCTTCTTTGAATTTCGAGAGTCGGCTGCTACGCAAGGAAGTGTTTCCACCCACTTGGACACATAATCTACTGCCACCAAGATATACTCGCACTGCTCAGACATGGGGAATGGACCCATGAAGTCTATCCCCCAGACGTCGAATATCTCCAGTTGAAGATTTCTCTACAGTGGCATCGCATCACGGGCATTGATATTCCCTTGTTTGCATGTATGTGTGGGTGCTTGTGTGGTGATCGATGTGAGTAGTTGACGAGCCCTTTGAGTTCGACAACGACCCCGTTCCTGAGGAGCAGGTGCAGCAGCAGCAGTTCGTTGAGGAAGGCAAGTATAACACGAACAATCCTTGTTACCTAGACACCATTTAATCATACGTTCATATGCATGTGTATAATATTGTTATACTTTAAGGTTGTTCCTAGTCTTTACCTTATTCCTTGTTATCCCGGGTATTATGTATTATGGTTAGTAATTGCTACGCACTGCGAACAAAATTTATTAAATTGTTAATATTGCAATAATTGTTCACTTCAATGATGGCTAAAAGATGTTTTTAGCAACATGGTTCAGGGAGCTAGAACATGTGCTTCGTGCTTTGTTCTAGTGTCTCTATAAGATTTGTTCTAGGGAATTAGAGCATGTGCTTCGTGCTTTGTTCTAATATCTCTCTGTAAGGTCTAGTTCTTAAAGCGGCAACCCAGGAACTTGTTCACCGCCTTTGGAACAATAATGGCTCTGGTCTTGGATAATTAGCATGTATGTCTCTAGCTCGCCAGTGGTTACCGAAAGGCGTATGTGGGGAGCATGGGTGAGAGTATAGTTTCATTCATCGAGGATGGATTGATCCATTGGCTATGTCTCGTTAGGCACAATCCCGTGTTGTAAGCGCCTGATGTATGGCAGCTTCACACGTTGCGATGATTGCGCTCTCGCTTCGGACGCCATTGACCCCCTCACGTTGCACCCTGAGCGTACGTCAATATCGATGCCTTGGGTTATGCTGCCCATGTTGAACCAAAACGGCTATTGTGCTTGTTAGGTTGTTTTGTGAAAATCCTCGTATCATAAGTTCTTTTAGATTTATGTGACCATCGGGTAAAGGGCGAAACATCTGTAGAGTGTAAATCTATCATGATAGCCGTAAGCTCACGGTCACGAGCGTCCTGGATCCTTTTTTATTAGAAGATGATGTTAGATGATGATGGTGGTATATTCTATAATTACTTATACATTATTATTAATAGCTTCATAATTGGTTTTCACTCACTTGTAGTAATTTGGATGATAATAAAATGAAATAACTAAAAGTGCTAACGCAGTATAACCGTGTCAAGCCTTTTGTTCTTGCATCACCCGTGTTATACTTGTTAAGTAAGATGGTTTACTTACACTTGCAACTATTCAACAAAATCCCAAATCGGTTACAAATGGAGAAGTGAATGATCAGTCGCTTGCTGAGTTTCCAGAGGAACTGCCATACTTCTAGCCGTGTTCAACCAGTCGGTGTCCTTGTGGACTTGGGGCTCTACTTAGTTAAGAAACGTTTAATAATAACAAGACTTCCACTATGTTATTTGTGTAAGACCGTGTTGTGTTAACTCTGATGTAAACTATTTTTATTCGAGCATTGTGTTCTTTGTGTTCCATATTTGTAATTTGTATGTGTTTTATGGACATCATGTGCACACATATGGAAGAATTCGGGTTTCTATGAAATTTAGGTGTTACAAAGTTGGTATCAGAGCTGTGCTGACTGTATGATCACAGCCTAGATAGAACAGTGGATTAGATTTTGCTTAATCCTTGGTTTTTTTATTATCTTCTACCTTGGAGTTGAGTTTCTATTGAAAAATAGTGTTCTATTCTATCTCTGTCCTTTGAGAAAAATTTTCTAAGCTCTAACCTAATGCTCTCCTCTATTTTTATTTCTATAGATGGTCCGAGAGAAGCAGACCCCCCGCAGGCCCACTTGCGAGTACCTTCCATACCGTGTCGCCGAGTACCAACTGAAGAGGCAAAACCCAGACACCTACAGGGACTGGGAAGAAAAGCGCAAGCAAGAGCAGCTTCAGAAGCAGCAGGCCGAGGAGGAGTTGACGGGGTCCTCAGAGTCTGCAGAGGAAGAGCAAGAGAAGCCAGCAGAGCAGCAGATGGTTGCCACAACTGGGGACACCGAGGCTGAGGTGGACGTCAACACTGGAGATGCATCCGATGATGATGAAGTGCCCCGGAGCCCTAAACTTGTCCTGTCGCCGTGCCAGGAAGATCCATGCACGCCCTGGTGGATTTTCTACAGCTTCTCCGAGTGCTTCATACCCACTACCTCTTCGACCACGTTGGAGTTGAGTACCATATTGAGTGGTGGACACACGCTCTCTACCGCAGCTTCTGGTGGACCTCAGTGCACGTGAGGGTGACCGATGAGGTGGCGAGGGCTGCTCGCGAGATATCGGTTCACTACGCTCTGTCTGATCGGGATTCCTAGGAGGCAGGGATTACTGATACTGCACGCCAAGCCTACTACGTCAACCGCAACAAGTTCCTCGCCAAGATCAAGGATGAGACAGAGAGGTACCACCCTTGCCAGAAGAGTGCTGCGACAGCTTGCACCATCGTGTCTACCGCTGACATTCAGGAACCCTAGCTCGCTTCGAAGGTGGTGCTTGTGGCTACTCTCAACACAGAACTTGATGCTGTGTCTGATGAGAACGCCATGCTAAGGAAAATGCTCACCGCCTCCGAGAAGAAGAATGAGGAGTTTTCAGCACAAGATGGGAGGACCTGCGCCCCGCAGCCCAGAGTACCATGGAGAGTCACCACCGCGCAAGAGGCCGCGCTACAACTCTCACGCTGCCCACACCACCGTCGACCCCTAGATGCTACTATAAAGTTGTAATAGGGATCGAGTAGTACGTTTTGAGTAAAAAAGAGTCAAGTCTGAGTGCGTTGAGTCATGTGTGAACAATGTCTTAGAATGTTTGGATGATTTATTATTATGCTTATGTGTGATTTGGATCTTTGTAATGTTTGTGATGAGCGTGGATGAAAGTCTGCAATCATCTAGTGTTGGATTAAGGCATAAGGATTCTAATGAATAAATAGTTGGGTTCTTTACCTCCTGTGTTTTGCATCTATCTTGCCTCTGTCATTCCTTATGTTGTCAGTACTGGTCAGTTCAGTGGATCTTCTTCAATTCTTTGGCACTAGCACTGTTTTGTCTATGTGTGTGAATGTTGAGGTATTAGGCCATGTTCAGATTCACAAAAAAGTACTTCTCCAACAAATTTTTCCTATTCATCCCACTCACAGAACACACTTCCCAGTGTACTATTCATCTAGAAAAGTACTTTTTACTTCCAATCTGAACACAGCCTTAATGAGAGAATATCTGATGGTGACAGATGGTTGAAACGAGAGGATCTTCTGGTGCAGGCAATTAGAACCAGAACCAGCCGCCCACCATGGAGGACCTGGTCCGCATGCAGACACAGACGATGCAACAGTTGAATCAGGCCACAGCTTTGATGCAGCAGAATCTACAGAACCCACCTTTCTAGCCGCCTCCCCAGCCTGTCAGTGACAAGAGGGGAGAATTCTTGAAGGGGCGCCCGCCAAAGTTTTCTCGCGCCAAGGATCCGATAGAAGCTGAAGACTGGATCAAGGCAGTTGAGAGACAGCTCGACATTGCTCAGTGTGATGACAGAGAGAAGGTGCTCTATGCCTCAGGACAGTTTAAAGGAGCTGCTCTAGACTGGTGGGAGCCGTACCAATATGCTTAACCCAACCGTAACCAGATCACCTAGCAGCAGTTCAGTGACGACTTCCGTTCTTATCATGTCCCGAAAGGACTAATGATCCTAAAAAAGAAAGAGTTCCTAGCACTGGCGCAGGAAGGGATGAGTGTCACTGTCTACCGTGATAAATTCATTGAGCTAGCCCGCTACGCACCAGAGGAGGTGTCAACTGACCGGAAGAGGCAGACTCGCTTCTAGGGTGCACTACATGATGCCTTGCAGTTGCAGACGATGTGCATCACTTTTGCATCCTTCGGCGAGTTGGTCGATGGTGCTCTGATGGTGGAGCACAAGCGTCGTGAGATAGAGGATAAGAAGAGGAAGAACATGAACTAAAAGCTCGGGAACAACGTTCGTCCTTGCTACAACCCCCAAGAGGTGAATCAGCAGCGCTTCCAGGGACAGTCTAGCCTTCTGAACCACAACCAAAACCAGCAGCATCCCCAGTATCCCCCACCACAACAGCAACAACAGCAGCGCTATCAGAACGCTCAACAGAATGGTCAAGCTCCACGTACTACTTAGACTAACAGCACTTCTATCGGCCCGAGGGCATGTTACCACTGTGGTGAACTGGGACATTATGCTAATTCTTGTCTGCGGAGGGTCCAAAACTTCTCTGGTTAGAATGACAACCAAAAGACAGGACTACAACCAACTCGGAATGGGAACCAGCAGCAGGCACAGGGAAACCAGGGCCAGCAGAACATCACTAAGGGCAGACTCAACTATGTGGGAGCAGAGACTGTAGAAGGAGCTTCAGACGTGGTAGTCGGTACGTTTCCTGTCAACTCACAACCCGCTACAGTTTTGTTTGATTCTGGAGCTTGGCATGCTTTTATATCTGCTGATTTAGTGGAAAAGAACTTGATGCTTATGCAACCTATGGGAATACCATGTTGGTTAACTCACCGGGCGGAGAACTTCGAGCAACCTTACGTTGTCCTAATGTAGCAGTAACCATAGGGGGGGTAGACTTTGTAGCGCACCCAATATTTCTGAATTCCATTGGAATGGATCTGATCTTGGGAATGAGCTGGTTAACGAAGTATGATGCAGTCATACAGTGTTTGCCGGTGATTTATGCTGACAAGATTCTCGAGGGGGTGCCCCAATAGAAGAATTTGAGGAGAAGTCGCCGAGATTCTAGAATCGAAGGTGACAAGAGACGATTTAGACAGGTTCAGGCCGCAATATGTGTAATACCCTACGTCCTGTATGGTGTATCTTGTATTGATGAGGTGTTTTTGAGGGGGGTCTCTGTCTCCCCTTATATATGCCGGAGGACAGGGTTACGTAGAAACCGTATAGGAACAGGAGACTTTTACAAGTTAATCTCTAATTTCCTAATACATCATATTCTAACTGACTAGGACTAATCCTTGTCTTGTGCGTCAAGTCTTGTACTTGGGCCGGGCCATAGGATGGCCTGCCAGGGTTGTTTAGTCCATTAGGACTCCACACCATCAAGCCCCCGAGCACCTTATCTCCTGAAGGACAGCGTTGTTGTAATTACAGAGTTCTTTGAGACCTATCCTCTCAGGGTTCTTTTGAAGAAACAACGCATTGTTCCGAGTTCTTTTAGAAGTTACAACCATGCTGTTCAAAAGGTAATAAAGTGCTCATAAAGCTTTTTGAAGTTTGGATTGGTGCGCACCGAATAGGTGCGCCTAATTGGGCTGCCCCCGAGCCTCGTTTATCTTTGAAGAAGAAATTCGAGGCTCTTTTGAAGTCCGAATATAAAGAGAATCAATTTCCCGAAGAAGTCTGAGTTCTTTTAGAACTTGTAACACCCTAAAAATGCCCAATTGAAAATTTAGTAAATAATTGGCTTTTTATATTAAAGTGCTCATAATTAATATAGGTAAATAAAATTTTGAGGAAAATAAAAGAAAATATAAGGAATAAAAACATTATTGTTGCATTCATGCTATTGTATTTCTTTTGATTGTTGAATTTGAATTTGAATTCAAATGAGTGTTTAAAAAAAAACCTTTCTTCTCTCTCCCTCATTTTCTTAGCCAGCCCAACTCCACCATGCAGCCCAGCTCATTCCTCCTCCCGTCTTCTCCTTTTCGCGCAGGCTATCAGGCAAAATCTGAGGGCAGCTCAGACACGGCAGAAAAGTTATGCAGATGTTAGGCGTCGAGATCTCAGCTTCAAAATTGGCGACTTCGTATATCTCAAGGTGTCACCAATGAGGGGTGTGAAAAGATTCAATGTCAAAGGCAAGTTAGCACCTCGATACATTGGACCTTTCAAGATTTTGGAACGTAGAGGTGAAGTGGCTTATCAGTTAGAGTTACCAGAGCGATTGGTAGGAGTGCACGATGTGTTCCATGTGTCACAGCTGAAGAAGTGTTTACGGGTGCCAGAGGAACAGATTCCGCTAGAGGAGTTGAATGTGCAGGAGGACCTTACCTATGAGGAGTATCTGATCAAGATCTTGGAGGAGTCTTAGTGGGTCTCCAGGAACAAAGTGATACGTATGTGCAGGATTAAGTGGAATCGTCATTCAGAGGATGAAGCATCATGAGAAAGGGAGGATGATCTCAACGCAGAATATCTACATCTCTTCCAGTCCACTTCCGAATCTCGAGGACGAGATTCATTTTAAGGGGGGTAGATTTGTAACACCCTAAAAATGCCCAATTTAAAATTTAGTAAATAATTGGCTTTTTATATTAAAGTGCTCATAATTAATATAGGGAAATAAAATTTTGAGGAAAATAAAAGAAAATATAAGGAACAAAAACATTATTGTTGCATTCATGCTGTTGCATTTCTTTTGATTGTTGAATTTGAATTTGAATTTAAATGAGTGTTTAAAAAAGACCTTTCTTCTCTCTCCCTCATTTTCTTAGCTAGCCCAACTCCACCATGCAGCCTAGCTCATTCCTCCTCCTCTCTTCTCCTTTTCGTGCAGCCCAACTCTCCTTCCCCCTCTCGCGCGGCCCAGCAAGCCATTCGGCCAAGCCCACGAGCGCAGCCCGCCTTCTCCCCCTCACTCCCGCTCGCCGACAGCCTAGACCCACTGGTCATCCCCTACCTCCAGCCGCCTCCGACGCCCTGCGATCGAGCCGAGCCGAGCTCTCCAACCGCGCCGCCGCACCCTTTTCTTGGCCCGCACGCCAAGGCCTAGCTGCGCCTGGCCTATAAAGCTGCCGCCACAACCCCCTGACCCCCTTCGCCCAAACCCTAGCAGCAACTCGAGCTCGCGGCGCCACCGCCATCCCGAAACCCTAGCTGAGTTCCGCCATCACCAAACCTCCACTTAGCCGGCCCATTGTCGACGAGGTCCGGTCCAGGAGCTTCGCAAGGTAGCAGGGACCATGCCAAGCCCATTCTTCCTTTCTCTCTCGCTCTCTATCCGGTGACATCGCTCGCCGGAGTACTCCGCCCGCCGCTCGCTGTCGCGCTCCTCCGCTGTCGCCCAAACCCCGAGAAGAACCACCAAAACGGACTCCCCGTTGCTCCCTCTCTCTCTCGGGCCAAACGCGACAAGATTTGGAGCACCCTAGCCCCGTTTCCACTCGTTTCCGGCGAACTTCCGGCCGTGCGCCGCTGCCAGCGGCCAACTCCGGTGACCAGCGCCGCCCCGAGGAACCCTAGCCGTCCGATCGCATCTAAACGACCCAGATTTGATCCGAACTGAGTCAAACCAGCAGCGTACCGGTCCGCCGTGGAGTTTTTGCAAAAGATCCCCTGTAGTTTTCGGAAATCAACCCGCGGTCCATCTCTATTAAAAAAAAATTACAGTTTAGTCCTTTTTCTTTTGGTTTAGCCCCAGCACTTTTGAAAAATAGTGCCCGCCATCCTAGATGGCTGTTTTACTCGTTAGCCCTCGAGTTTTTATACGAAATTATGTTCTAGGTCCCAGGTTTCTTTCAAAAACACCCCTGGAAGCCTAAAACTCTCACCAGCAAGCCCCTAGAGCCCGTTTTAAGCGTAGTTTCTTCGTTTTAACTCCGATTTGAGTGATTTTCGTGCTCATGTGATCGTAGTGAAGCGTACAGCAACTCTAAAGCTTTCTTTTCATCATTTGTTTATGTTTGGTGTACTGTTCTAATTAAATGTCTTGTTTGCATGTATGTTTGGATGCTTGTGTGGTGATCGATGAGGGTAGTTGACGAGCCGTTCGAGTTCGCCGACGTCTCTGTTCCCGGAGAGTAGGTGCAGCAGCAGTTCTCTGAGGAAGGCAAGTATAACACGAACAATCCTTGATTACCTATACACCACTTAATCATATGTTCATATGCATGTGTCTAATGTTGTTATACACTAAGGATGTTCCTAGTCTTTACCTTATTCCTTGTTTACCCGGGTTATATGCATTATGGTTAGTATTTGCTACGTGCTGCAACCAACATTTATTTTAATATTGAATTAATGGTTCACTTTAATGATGGTTAAAAGATGCTTTTTAGCAACATGATTTGGGGAACTAGACCATGTGCTTCGTGCATTGTTCTAGTGTCTCTATAAGGTTTGGTCTAGGGAATTAGAGCATGTGCTTCGTGCTATATTCTAATGTCTCTCCGTAAGGTCCGGTTCTTAAAGCGGCAACCCAGGAACTTGTTCGCCGCCGTTGGAACTATAATGGCTCTGGTCTTGGATAACTAGCTTGTACGTCTCTAGCTCGCCAGTGGTTATCGAAAGGCTTATGGGGAGAGCATGGGTGAGAGTATAGTTTGATCCATCGAGGACGGATTTATCCGTTGGCTATGTCTCGTTAGGCAAAGATCCGTGATGTAAGCGCCCGATGTACGGCAGCTTCACACGTTGCGATGATTGTGCTCTCGCTCTGGACGCCATTGACCCCCTCACGTTGCGCCCTGAGCGTACGTCAATCTCGATGCCTTGGGTTATGCTGCCTATGTTGAACCAAAACGGCTACTGTGCTTGTTAGGGTGTTTTGTGAAAGTCCTCGTAACATAAGTTCTTTTGGATTTGTGTGACCGGCGGGTAAAGGGCGAAACCTCTGCAGAGTGTTGATCTATCATGATAGCCGTGCTCGCGGTTACGAGTGGCCTGGATCCTTTTTGATTAAGAGATGATATTAGAGGTTGATGTTGGTTTATTCTATGATTACTTATACATTATTATTAATGGGTCTATACTTGGGTTCTACTCATTGGTAGTAATTTGGATGATAATAAAATGAAACTACTAAAAGTGCTATTGCAGTTTAACCGTGTCAAGCCTTTTGTTCTTGCATAACCCGTGTTATACTTGTTAAGTAAGATGGTTTACTTACACTTGCAACTATTCAACAAAATCCCAGATGGGTAACAGATGGAGCATTGAATGATCAGTCGCTTGCCGAGTTTCCGGAGGATCTGCCATACTTCTAGCTGTGTTCAACCAGTCAGTGTCCCTGTGGATTTGAGGCTCTACTAGTTGAGAAACGTTTAATAATATTAAGACTTCCGCTGTGTTATTTGTTTAAGGCTATGGCTTGTGTTAAACTCTGATGTAAACTATTTTATTCGAGCATTGTGTTCTCTGTGATTCAATATTTGTAATCTATATGTGTTTTGTGGACATCCTGGACACACATATAGAAGCATTCGGATTTCTTGGAAATCTGAGTGTTACAAAGTTGGGAACTCCATTGAATTTATCAATTTAAACCAAAAAATTTCAAAAAAATATTTCCTGAAAATATTCCCGCAGCCCCCGAGCCTAAATTTGAACGAATTCAAATATAGGATCAAGGAAGGACCAAAAATTAAAAGTACCGAAGTAACGATTCAAAAAGTCAATATAAACTGTTCACCTCCGTTGTATCGGTATGCACTTTTCGAAACAGATCTAGGGTTAGGGGCAGTCAATCTGCGAGCAATCCGAGAACTGCACACACAAATCCACAACTCCTCAATCCTCAATCCCGTCCACACCAAGTCCTAGCGAACCAAGATGGCCGGTGGAGAAGGATCCAGCCGAAGCAAGAGTGCCAAGAGGAAGGCCAAGGCGATGAAGGGAGTTGCTTCTGAAGAAGCGTCACCAGTCGAAGCTAGAGGAGTCCAAGGACTTGAAGATCCAATTAGTGACTGGCCAACCAGCACACTGAAGGAAAAGCAGATCAAAAATCTGGAAGGAGATGGCTTGATCCCGGAGCAAGGGATTAGCCACTGGAGGTGCGCATATGAACATGAATACCCCTCAGAAGAAACCGAAGAGATCACGGTATGGAAAGCATTTTATGAAGTTGGATTTGGCATGCCTACTTGTGACTTCTTCCGTTGCATTCTGAGGTTTTATGGGATAGAGCTCTGTCATCTGAACCCCAACTCCGTTCTCCACATATCTATCTTCATCCATTTGTGTGAGGCATTCCTAGGAATAGACCCACACTATGCATTGTTTCGCCACATCTGCAGAGTCAAGCTGTCAAGTGGCCCATCACAATTAGTTGGAAAGGTGGTAATCCAATTCCGTCAAGGAATGAAGGCACTGTACTTGGATTACTCGACCAAAGAAAGCCTGAAGGAGTGGTAGAAAGAGTGGTTTTATGCAAGGAACCATCAACCGCAACTGCCCAGCTACTCAGGAGAACCTCCGGTAATGAAGCCATACAGGAGTGAAACAGTTGGAGTAAACCAGGCAATGCAGATCCCAGAGTTACTCAACATGATCTGAGATTTGAAGAATAAAGTATCAACAGGAGCTGGCGTATACAAGTCATTTATGATGAGGAGGATCCAGCCCTGTAAACAACATTGTGTCCCAGGGTACATGTACTTTGGGGAAACAGATCCATCACGGAATGCCCCAGGACCCTTTATGGAGAAAAGGGTCATGCAATTAGTAAAGAAATACATGACTTCCATGAGTGAAGACTTCCCAGAGATCATGGAGATATCCACAATAACCATGACTCCTGAGGTAATAGTTGCATCTCGAACTGAACTGAATGAAGTCCAATACTGTGCTTGCATAACGTCCTGTATATAACCATATCATTATATTCTGCAGTATGAAGCCCGGCAAGCGCTGTACATGAGTCTGCCTCTACTGGACCCAACAAACACGGAGGAAGCCAGGGTCATAGCTCGATGCGTAGATCCTCAGATACAAGCACAGGTGGGTAAAAGAAATCCATATTCTGATAAGTCGACTGCGGATGAAGGAACTAATGAGCAACTTTACAATGTCGAGGATCAGGATTTTGAAGAACCCAGTTCAAAAACAGGGTTATGGAGGTGAAAGCTCAAAGAGAACCACGGCGGCAGAGCTAAGTGCTCCTGTGCCCAAGAGGCCACGGACGACACTCAGACCCCGCGCCAAGGTGACCCCAAAGTTGAAGAAAAAGGTGACCCCAAAGTTGAAGGCGCAGCCAACTCCAGGGATAGCCATCGGGGTGATTGGAACAAGCCTGCCGCAACAAATCAACCCTGTGCGCAGGCCACTTACAGATGAGGAGATTATCCACACTATCTTCAACCCTGCCTCACATCCGCATGCTGGATCAAGGCCAAATGTAGAAGAAAACAACTGTAACACCTCTGGTGTTTAATATCTTAAGGATAATACAAAGAGGGAATTAAAGCCTAATGAAATACTCAATGAACCTTGATAAGAAATCAGCACCAAAGGACTTTTCAAAAGTCATAAGTATTTGTCATAAACTAGATATGAGCTGTCAGCATCTTGCACATGTTAATAGCCATGACAAATGCACCATGTCCAAAAACTTTCTTACATGTCAAACAATTTCACTTAAATGCTCCCAATCAAACTCAAAGGTACAAACTTGAGATGAAAAGTTCAGTGTCACATACCCATTTTTTTAAAGAGTTTACTTGATCAATGAATAAAATAATATTTAAGTGCTTCTTAAGATTGTTTAATGAAATAATTTCTAATATTAGGATTAAGCACATGAATGAATAAAGCTTATAAGTATTAAAATACAAAGGATGTGATTTAATTAATATTTTAATACATATCAAGTTTGCTTTATGACACAATTAAAGTTTAAACACATGGAATAAATAAGCTTTTAACCTCCATGTGTACATGTCTTCACTTAAGTTAAAATAGTAGCTTACTCAAAAAAGGAGGTAGAACTTTAAATTAAAAATTCTCTTTGAGTATCATACCTCTGTTGTTTAGTAGCACTAATGAAGGGTTTAAGAGAGAAAGGAGAGTTTAAACAAAATAATAAGTAAATGATTTTGGAAAATTCCTTAAATAATCCAATCTAAAAGTAGGCAGAATTAGTTTTCTTTCTTAAACACTCAAAAGTTCAATAAAACTCAAAAATTGGTCAAAATAAAGGTTTCAGAAGATATCAAAACCTGACAACTTTCTTATTTGAGTTTTTGTCCAAAAACCATGGGAACATGTTCAAAAACTCCTAAACATTTCGGGAAGTTTTTTTTTTAAACTAAAATTTCCCCCGGCTGTTTCTAAAGATTATCAAATTACTCTTGATTCCAGAACACAACTTAAAAATCTCAAAAAACAAAAGTTGTCATAAATTTCATAACAAAGATGTGCCTTATTTTGAGTTTGGACCAGTTTTGACTGGAAGATGCTTAAAAACCCCTGATTCGGCCAGTTTTCAATACAGTGGCAACCGAAACTTCCCACCGCGTCATCTCTTAAACCATCCAGTTTTTCCTATGTCAAACCTTGCCAAAACTAAACTTCAATGTCCAGAGATGAACTTTTATTGATTTTGAGTTCGTTTAATAGACGAACGCGGAATGCCAACTTGGTGGCCACGCAATGCCGACCGGGCGCGAGAGCACGCCATCCGCGCTCTGCCTCGTCGCGTCGGTCGTCCGCGCCGCCAACGCCACGCCACCACGCGGCCTTTGATGCCTGACACCCGCGCTTATGTTGACCATAGCGCTCAGCTGGTCCCCCGGCCCTGACAGCGCCCTTCCTCACCCATGTCCCGTCGCCCCCTGCGTCACGCCATTGGGCGTTCACACGCTGCCTCCTCTACCTTAGGCTGCAAGGCAAGCCGTTGGTCGCTTCGCCTCTAAGCAAGCTCCCCTTGCTCACCTTTGTAAGGAACTCAGGAGCCTGTAGATTGCCCCTCTTTTCCCTGTCTTCTTCCTCGCGGAGCCAAGCAGAGCCGAGCGGCGTTCTCCGCGCAGCTCGCGAAATTCCATCGCCCGACTTCGCCTCTCCCCAAATCCCACACTGTCGAGCCTCCCTCACCAGATCAGCTCACCCCTCAACCCACTTCCATCAAGCCCCGACCGAGTATTGCCGCGAATTGGAGTATCCCAGTGCCGCCGGCCGCCATTTGTTGCCGCCGAGCTCGAGCTCAACGTGGCCAGCCATCTCAGCCAACCCACCGGCCAAACAAACCCCATGGAGACCTTCCCTACGTCACACTGGTGCTCCACGGCCCCTCCAACCGCAGCCCTCACCACCGTCCTCGCCGGAGTTGAAGCAGAGGCGGCCGTACCCCTACTGCTCACGTCATCGGCCATCTCCGGACCTCCTCCGACCTCTAATCCGGCCATCACCGGTCGTTGGTGAGTCCCTCGTCGCTCCCATGCCCTCACCCCGGCCAACCCTGACCTCCCCTCGCCGGAATCGAGCTCGCCGAGCTCCCAGTCTCCGCCAGGGACCTGATTGCGAGTCGCGATTTCTTTTCAGGGTTCCCAATGCAAAAACCGAGGACCTATTTGTAATAGCCGAATTTCAGATCTAGGGTCAAAAGCTGTGAACTTCAAAATTTCACTAAAAATCGTAGAAAACTCAGAAAAATGCAAACTAAAATTCTTTGGAATCCTGAGGATGTCTAATAAATTGAACTTTTAGCATGTGCATGCTTTTGATGCTTGGTTTAGCCTATAAAAATTAAAGTTTGAAAATGAAATTTTGGGCATAAATCCTAAACTGCTGCTCCTATGAATCTGATTTTTGTATATGTTGTTACCCTTCTTATCATTGCTTTGCTATATCAAAAGTGCACTGAGTTCTATTTTCTAGCTCCACATATAAATTGTTTAGTTTATCTCTGCTGAAATCTTGCTCGAATTTTCATAATTAATTTGTACAACAAAAATTAGCCAACTCTGAACTGTAGTGTATAAATATTATGAATCATCCATGAAAAATATCAAACCTCCTGTTAAGCTCTGGTAACATGCTTAAATAAATTAGAGTATGAAAATAAGGTAGCATTTGTTTAGTCCATGTTTGCTATTAAACATTTTGTACCCACTAGGTAGATGAGCTAAGCATGACTTCTTTTTGCTCCTATAAATAGTTCACCTTATTTTTCTGAGTATTTATTTTTCTAGGATTTAATTTGTTTTCCAAGCGGTTGGAATTGCCTAAATATGAGTAATATAATTTCTGGGTAAAATAAATTATTTTCTATTGCCAATAAATAAGTAAAATAATCTGAGTGCAAGAGTAAGTTTCACCATAAATTTCTGGTTTTGAAAACTAATAATCAACAGGGAAATAGAATCTCGCCTATTCAAGAAAAGGAATAAACAAAAATCCTTTCATATGTTATGAAAGTAAAACAAGTGGGAAAAGTTATAAATAAAGAACCAAACAGAACTGAGTTACTAAAGTGAAGAATTAAATTTGAAGATGTTATATATGTACACAATCACCATCGAAAGAAAAAGAAAATTTAACATATGAACCACTTTTCTTTTGAAGAGCTAGAAATTAGTAATCCTTGTCTAGGTGAATATGGCCACTCTTGCGCCCTATATTTTTGTTGGGGAAAAAGTGTTTAAAGTTAAATCATCATGTTGTTGCATCACGTGTAGAAGAGCAAATTGCTGACGGGAACTACAAGTTGGTGCCGGACATTGACGAGGACGTGCAGGAAAGAGAATTGAACACCATCGGCAGAGACTAGGGTTGAGCAAGAAGGACGGAAGAACGTTGTCGAAGCAAGTCAAACTAACTCAGCCTTAGCCCAAGCCATGAGTTGAGCAGGAAGGCAAGCCCCGGAGCATAACCCAAGTTAATAATTCCTTGCAATTATTTGATTATGTTTGTGTATTTACGTTTTTAGGAGTTGAATGAAAACCTAGATGCATGACTCTTATTACCTATGTTTTATATACTAGTATGATAGGTTCGCTAGTTGCCATGACTTAAGGATCCGTTACAAGTCGAGTGATTTCCTACCACTCGCGAAATATAGGAGTTGAATGTCTTTCTTTATGTTGGAATCATAAGGATTGACGGGCGGGATGGTATGTGTAGATCTCCCGTCCGTGTATGATAATTGCTCAAGGTCGTAACGTGTGGTATCTGTGTGTCAAGTTTTTGAACGTACCACGCACATGCCGACCTATGGGAATCAGTAAGCCTAGTATCGGATTGAAACAGCTGGGGCCGCTTTGCCTACTTCCTTGGAAATTTATTTCCCTTGCTATACACATGTGGTTACATGCGTGAGATCGGCCAGCATGTGTCCGCGAGTATCTGATAACCGTGTATCCTAAGGAGTTGGCCCCGGTTCCGAATTGTGGATTGATGGGAATTGTTGGATAGTAGTTGTGCCTTTATAGCCAATATTATTCGTGTGCGTTGGGTTTTCCCTGGCCAGGTAGTGAAATTCAGTTCGAACTGTCCGCTTCTCGCGGTTAATGAGACTGCTTGACCGCTGTGCTGCATTGAGTAACAAGAGAAAACATGAGAAAGTTGAAGTTGATGTTTGAATATAAGTATTGCTCCACTTGGTTGTTTAGAAAGGATGCTCATCTAGAATAATTAATCTACTAGAATGTGATGCTAAAATATTGAAAGTAAGGATCCATTCTTAGTGCTTTTGGCAAAACAAACCCCTCAGTCAGAAAGCCTTGCATGTCTAGAATTTTGGTGAATTAGTTATCACCGACGGTTAAGACTTGCTGAGTATTAGTATACTCAGCCTTGCTTGTGGCTAAATGTTTGCAGGTAGTGCTTTTGTCGAGTACGTCAATGCTATCACTTGATCGAGTCAGCTTCCTCCTGATTGGTCCGTTGTTTGGGAGCCATCCTCGGGTGAGGATCGTGTGGAGTAGCGTCATGAACGACTTCATCATGATGTTACGTGTATCATCGTTTAGATCTTTTATTTTCCGCTGCATCGAACTCTAAAAACGTTATTTATGTCTTTTCAAACTTGGCTTGTAATAATTGAATCATGTACCTTTAAATTTGAACCATGGAATGTTGTAATCTCTGGGACTCGCCTTCATGCGGGCGTGTTGTTTCGATCGAAAGTACGTGGTTAAATCGAGCTAGACTCGACGGTGCTCCAGCTTAAAATGATTTAAATGTACGGATGCCTCACGGTGGTCCTGGGTGCACTTAAGTTGGATTAATTTCGGGGTAGTCCGCCACAACAACCCTGGTGAAGGGACATCCAGTGCTGCCATGGAGACAAATGAAGTCGTGATGGAACCCTAAGAAGGTCCCAGTACAATCAATGTACTTGCTGAAAATCCCACAGAGGAGAGGGAGTTGAAGTATCCGCTGTTCCGGCTACCATGGACCAAGAGCCAGGAGAAGATTTCACTTTGGGGAACCAGAAATCCCCATGCGTCCCACCACCATGTAAGTAATCTGAAGACCTTTGCTTGATAATAGGAACTTGTAGTGATGAAAATCTCTGTCTGATGTTAATTTTACTTATACAGAACCGAAAAGTACCAGCAGCGGGTGCGCCAGTGGACGCAGGGCAAGAAGAACCCAGGGCAAACCCTCAAACACGCTGCCTGAAGTCCAATCTGGCGTGCCATCAACAAACCAGCCAGAACAAGCAGAAATACGGATTGAAGAATCAGCTGCTATTGTTCTGGCGGACATTGAGCAACTTGTGACACGGGCAGTAATGGAAGAACCTGAAGCTGAGCGCCATGTCCAAGGAGTTAATGAGCCCCCGAGCAACTTTGAAGCTTCCCAAGCCGCTCGGATGAAGTCTGTAGAAGAAGCCGAATGCTCAAGGGGAAAACAGCTTGAAGAATCAACTCAAGAGGAAGAAATTGAAGAGATCCCCCGAGTACCCACAACTGTTGAAGCTGAACAAGGGGTTGGAAACTTCAGTATCGGAATCTTTGACCCAATGATGAATCCAAATCCGCAAAGCTTCGACTACGTCTTGGACGCGGAGGAGGATGAAGGGTTCATCGACAGGGGTCTCTATCATGCCGATAGGGCGGTGGCATATTTCAAGGTATGAAGAAGAACCCAGAGCTTGTTGTTGAATATGAATCGTTTGACTAATAATTGTACTCTACAGGCCGTTGGTGAAGCATCAAGGCAGAAGACCGATTATATCCGAAACATCACCTTGATGCATGCCAAAGCTAAGAGCCTCCAAAAAGAGTTGAATAGAGAGCGCGAAGAGCGCCAAGCCCAAGAAAGGAAGGACGTCAGCATGATCCGCACTTTTGCATTTGCGGATGAAAGAATTAACGTCCGAGAGGGACGATTTGAAGAAAAAGCTTGCCACTGCGAAGACAGAGCTCAAAGGTACCCTGACTCTGTTATCATCTCGTGCCTTTTAATCAATATCCAGTCGTAAGATCAACTCTGACTTGTTCCTTTGAGCAGGGGTACAGCATAAGCTGGCAACAACCTAGATTAAAATGACAGATTGGTCCAACTTGGCCAATCATCATGAAGAATCATTGAAGACCATCTCCGCGGAGCATGAAGAAGTGAAGAAACAACTGAAAACTACTGTTCAACAACGCAAGGATGCTGATGCGCAGCTAATTCAAATCATAGAGCAACAAAAGAAGGCTGCCAAGGACCTTGAAGAGACTCGTGAAGACAACAAGCAGTTATCAGAAGAACTCGTCCAGCTTTGCAGAGACATTGCAGACAAGAAGACCTTGGAGGGAAAACTTGAACAAGCGACCAAGAGGATGACAGAGCTGGAGAATACCATTCAGCAGATGAAGAACTCTGATGGTGACCTGGCTGAAGCATTGAAGCGGATCGCTTGTCTGGAGAAGATTGCAAATCCGGTGGTGAGAGCTTTAGTCCCAGAAGACCCTGCTGCTCCGCAATCCTTCTTGGATCGTCTGAAGGCTGTGCCTCGCCAGTTCAAGGCATTTATCAAGAGATCCTCTTAGGCCTGCCTAGTCCATATCTTAGCAGTAGTAAAATCAAGGTACCCTGAAGTAGATATTAGCAAGTGTATAGAAGGCGCAGAGCCAACTGCACGGAAGAAACCTTCAGGGACCTGAAAATGGAAGCCGAGCCAATTGCCAAAGCAATTGCGCAAAGCTTGAAGTTGTAAATGAAAAAATAATCATGTAATGATTAGTACTCTTATGTTTAAGCAATGAAGTGTGCATTTTCTTTTCGCATATGAAGAACAAAACAAGTGTTTCAAAGAACCCTTGTGCGTCTCTGTGCATATTACTAGGACTTTGTCAAAAAATATGCTTATCCGTAAATTTTAACTTATGAAAAACAACCCTACTAAGGAACCAAAGGAACTCAGGGAGATTTCTGTAGCGTAAGCTATCTTTTAAAGTGAATGTACCCTGTAAGGGAACAATGGGAACAAACTGTATATGGTCTTTTTAAACAAGAACCCAGTAAGACCCACGGAGTGCCAGCTTAAAGCTAAAGATTTTGCAGTATAGCAAAAGGGTAGGAACAAATCCGTTAACGGCCCCGAAGGAACCCGGACAGACCCATTGTAAGTGCTCCGAGTGTGTGATGCGAAAAAATTGATCTGTTGGGGTCTCGAAAGAACCCAGACAATATTTTAGCAATGTCACGAAGACAAAGTAAATTGAAAACAAAGAACCCAATTGTAGGGGAATAAGAAATTTTATTCATTAAATATACATTGCGCTGCCGAGGCAATGGTACATTGAATATCCTACGCATAAAATTTGCGTAGGTGTTCTATATTCCAGGGATTTGGCAATTCATCGCCATCCTTTGTCTGGAGTGGATATGTGCCTGGCTTGAGGACTTTAGAAACAATGAAAGGACCATCCCAAGGCGAAGTAAGCTTGCTATGACCCCCCATATTCTAGATGCGTCGTAGCACCAAATCATCGATCTGGAATGATCTGGTCTTCACATTTTTATATGAAATCTGTGGATGCCCTGAAGGTACACAACATTGTATAACAAAGCTGTCAATCGTGCTTCTTCAGCGGTATCAACGTCAATCATCCGTTGTTCATCCGCCATGGCGTCTTGGAATTCTTCAACACAAGGAGCACCGTGCATTACATCAACTGGTAGGACTGCTTCAGATCCATAGACCAGGAAGAAAGGAGATTGCCCTGTAGCTTTACTAGGTTGGGACCAGAGGCCCCATACGACTGGAAAGAGTTGTTTCATCCAGCGACCCTCAGCCTTCTTCAAGGTTCGTTCCATCCGAGCTTTCGACTTGGACATTGGCTCGTGGATGAGCGACTGAAGCATAGCAAACTTTGATGCCACGATCTTCACAATAATCCCAGAACTTGCTGCCAGTGAAGGTGGTACCTAAGTCTGTAATGATTTGGTGCATTATCCCGAAGCGCAAGATCAACTCTTGGAGGAACTAAACCACTTTTTCATACATTGGTTTTACTATTGGAAAAACCTCAATCCATTTGGAGAATTTGTCGATTGCGACAAAACAATACTCAAAGCCCCCGGGTGCTCTGGGTAGTTTTCCATCATATCGAGACCCCAACATGCAAATGGCCATGATGGAGGTATCAGCTAGATCTTGTGAGCAGGCTGATGAGAGTGATGAGCAAAATATTAGCAGCCCTTGCAATGACGAACGATCTTCTGCATCATGTAGAGCTGTAGGCCAATAGAACTCGGAGCGGAAAGCCTTGCCCACAATGGTGCGTGATGCTGCATGATTGCCGCATTCTCCGGCATGAATCTCTTCTAGGATGCTAACACCTTCTTGATGTGAAATGCACTTCATCAAGGCACCAGATCAGGTACCACGCCGGAATAATGTGTCGGCAATTATCACATAAGACTTGCTGCGACGTACAATCTGCTGAGCTTCTGCTTTTTCCTTGGGAAGTTTGTCATGCAGAATGTAATCAATAATTGGCGCACTCCAAGTTGCATCAATGAGCATAACCTTATGAGCTGAGGTTGTATTGGCAGGGGGTGTTGCTTCATGAATAGATGGCTTTGAAAGTTCATTAACGAGCATGCCGCTGGGTACTTCTGCATGGGAAGAACCCAGTTTCGACACAACATCTGCAGCAACATTGTAGTCTCACTCGACATGATGAAATTCAATGCCAAGAAAGTGTTTCTCCAATTTTCGAACTTCTTCACAATATGCATCTGTGTTCTCATGGTTTATAAAGAAGAAGGAAGGCGTACTATAAGCTGAACAAACACATTTGATTCAACCGGCAGAAGTTCACGAGAAATTCAACTCCTTTGACTGCGCTAGTGAACTCTCTAGTTCTCATATAAAAATAAAAAACGAATTCTTAGGATACTGGCTACTTGAAATCGGTCGTGAAAGATTGAAGCTTGCTTTGAAGGAAGAAAAGAGGGTGCTAGATTCTATGCCCTAGAAGCTCTTAGAATAGAAGATTCCAATCCTTATTGACTTGCTTGATGACCAGCATTGAGTCTTTGTATACCAATAGGCGCTTAATACTGAGGGAAATGGTCATCTTCAACCCGTGAAGAAGAGTTTCATATTCTGCAGCGTTGTTAGAAACGGTGAAATGAATCTGCAGAACATAATTAAGTTGATCTCCTCGAGGTGAAATCAACAGAACTCCAGCACTGCCACCCTTCAGCTTGAGAGAACCGTCGAAATACATGATCCAATGCTCAGGCTTTGTGGTGGCGACAGGAAGATTATGCTCAGTCCATTCAGATATGAAATCAGTAAGGACCTGAGACTTCATGGTCGTGCAAGATCGGAACTCAATGCTATAGGTTCCGAGTTCAACTGCCCACTTGGCAATACGACCCGTAGCATCTTGATTATGAAGGATCTCGCCGATGGGGTACCCAGTAACTACAATGATCTTGTAGGAGTCGAGGTAGTGTCATAATTTCCTTGATGTTATTAAGACATCGTATAGAGTTTTCTGAACTTGAGGGTACCTTGATTTGGAGTTTGAAAGAACTTCTCTCACAAAGTACACATGCCTTTGAATTTTCTGAATATGGCCTTCCTCATCACGTTCGACAACAATTGCGGCACTGACAACATTAGTGGTTGCTGAAATGTAGAGTAGAAGATCCTCTTCTAGTAGGGGAGCAGTGAGCATAGGTGGTGTAGTGAGAAAAACTTTGAGCTTATCAAAAGCTTGCTGAACCTCCTGTGTCCACTGGAATCTATCCTGCTTCTTGAGGAGTTTGAAGAACTCAATCCTGCGTTCTCCTAGTTTGGAGATGAAGCGGTTGAGTGCAGCCATGCAGCCTGTAAGCTTCATGACGTCTTTGACTGTACGCAGCCGCTCCATGTTCATGATAGTTGCTATCTTCTCTAGGTTAGCCTCAATGCCGCGTTCGCTAACGATGAACCCGAGGAGTTTTCCTGACGGAACGCCAAAGACGCATCTGGCGGGGTTAAGCTTCCAGCACCACTTGCGTAGATTATCAAATGTCTCAGTGAGGTCGGCAATGAGATCCTCAGGGTTCCTTGTTTTGACAACCACGTCATCAACATTTGTTTCAACGTTGCCATAGAGTTGATCTTGAAGACAACCCTGTATCACCCGCTGGTAGGTAGCACCTATATTTTTCAGACCAAAAGGCATGGTTGTATAACAATACGCGCCATATGGCGTGATAAATGAAGTTTCAATCTGATCCTCTTCTTTCAGAGATATCTGATGATATCCTGAGTAACAATCGAGGAAAAGAGGAGAGTGCACCCTATGGCGCTATCAATGACTTGATCGATGCGAGGAAGCCCGAAGAGATCCTTCTTGCAATGCTTGTTGAGATCAGTATAATCAACACACATTCTCCATTCATTTGAATTCTTTTTCTTTACAAGAATCGGATTGGCTAACCAATCCGGATAAAAGACTTCTTTAATGACGTTGGCTGCTAATAACTTAGCTAGCTCTTTCTTAATAGCTTCCCGACGTTCGCTGGCGAATCTTCGGAGCCGCTGCTTCTTTGGCTTCGCGCTCTCATTGAGGTCCAGCTTGTGCTCGATCAACTCTCTAGGAACACCAGGCATGTCTGAAGGCTTGGTTGCAAAGATGTCCGCTTGGGTCCACAGGAAGTTGACGAGTGTGCTTTCCTATTTGGGGGTAAGGTTGGAGCCAATCACAGCTGTCTTCGTCGGGTCTCCTATCAGGAGATCAACTGTCTTTGTGGCAACTTTGTCCACGGGCTTGATAGCTCATGTCTTCTTATGCATCGGGGCATCATCGTCTTCATCAGCGATGGTTGCCGCCAAGGAGCAGAGTTTTTGTTGATCGATGGTAGCTGCTGCCCTGCAGCATACTCTACTGCTTCCTTGTCGCAGAGGTAAGAACGTTTGATGTCACCACGAAGAGAGAGGACACCATGGGGTCCTGGCATCTTCAGCACTAGGTACGTGTAGTGAGGGATGGCCATGAATTTGGCCAAAGTTGGTTGCCCGAAGATGGCGTGGTACGATGTTTCGAAGTCAGCGACCTCGAACTTGATGTAGTCGGTGCGGTAGTTTGCTTCTGTGCCAAAGGTGACGGGCAAAGTAATCTGTCCAAGAGGAATCGCAGCTTTTCCGGGCACAATCCCGTAAAAGGGGGAATCAGTTGGCTGCAGTTTGCTGGTGTCGAGTCTCATCTGCCCGAGGGTCTTGGCGAAGATAAGGTTGAGGCCACTGCCTCCATCAATCAGAACCTTGGTGAGCTTGCGCATGCACCGGGACATCCAATCGAAAAAGAAGTCATGCTTAGATATACATACGAGTATACATGTACAAACAACAAGCAAAGAGCCAAAAACAACAAAAGATCCAATCGGTAGTCTATAGAAAACCAAAATAACACGAGGGCGTCGCGCCTAATGCGAGCACGGAGGGCCAGCGAAGAAGGTGCCGTCGGCGCGCCCTCCTACATGCACTCGTGGGATCTGGGCGAGAGGAGACGAACGGAGAGCAGGCCAGCAGGGTGAGCGGTGTAAGGTTGAGCCAGGGGCGGCGGTTGCTGCGCGTGGACCGTGGAGTAGGAATGAACGGGTGAGTTAGGGTTAGGATCTAGATTTATATACGGCACCAAATCGAGGGAGTATTGGGCCGACCTGGTGGGTTACTTCTTTACTGGGCTGCACATGTGTGAATGTGTTTGGGCTGGGCTACATAGTGCTGGTACGTGTGGTATTGGTATGCCAGCAGGCGAGAATCAAAATTCAAAAGGATCTCAGTGGAAATCACCAGCCAGGTGGTACGTGTGTGCATGCATGCATATATCGATTATATGTTACACAGAGAGAATAGTCGTCGTGAGCTCCTCACCATTATGGGTAGCAGATGAAAAGACCTTAACTGATTAAGAAAATGAAGAGCGACAGGAAATAAGACAAAGATAGATTGACAGGCAGGGCACTTGGACATGGCATGAAATAATTTGTGTTTGCCTGGGTGGACCAAATATGAGATAAAGTCTTTGACTTTGGTACAGATAAAGAAATTGCATTAGAAACGAAGTCAAGCCTTATGGTATGATTGTTTTGTAACCTCTTGCTAAAATAGGAAACTATGTGTGTTTTATTGCAAACTTGTGGTCATAAATTGTAATGAAAAATATAATTATAGTATTACAGATAATTCTTAGTTTTAAATTTCAAAACTGATAATAATTCTATATGTTTTGATTCACAATCATCAACTTATTTCGTTTTTCGCCCGTAGCAACGCACGGGCATGTTGGCTATAGTGTGTGTGTATATATATATGTATATATATATGTATATGTATATATGTATATGTATATGTATATGTATATATGTATATGTATATATAAATGTATATATATGTATATATATACATATATATACACTAGTACAAAGTGCCCGTGCGTTGCTACGGGCTAAACCAATATAAAATACAATATTGTTTTAGTTGTAATCTCTGATTTTGAGTTGGCTAGAATTTCGCGTTCCAAATCACTTGGCCTGGCAAATTTTAAGGATGCATAAATTTAACATGCTCGTTTAGACATACATATGCTTAATCCAAATAGGAAGACATGAATGATAATAAGTAAAGACTCGTGGACCTATCGACCTGGTGTTTGCGGTGGAGCGAGTTATGCAACACCAATCGTGGGGCCTCCTTGCCGCCGCTGCTCTTGGCTGAGGCATTGGGCCGATGGACGAACATTCCTCCCTCTCATATGGTAAAAATGTGGAATCCACTATAACAGTGACAATTGAATGACCGCCATCTATAAGGGTAATAATAAATTAAACATTTTCTTATTTTTTGACTTGTTTATATTATTTAAAACCGTTCCATCAAAAGGATTATTTAAAACTAAATCTTTTTTTAAAACCAGGGTTAAAATCTTAGCAGGCTAGTTACAATGGGTAAAAACGATTACAACCTCTAAATTGAATACCTCTCTCCCTTCCTACCCCATGCATGCTCGCCTTTTTTTTAGATCAGCAGGCTCGGTCCTTTTAACTCCTGGTTTCTCTCGCTGTTTGCACACCGCCAGGCTCCTTTTAACTCCTAGTTAACTCCCGGTTTCTCGGCCCAACAGCCCTCCATTTAACTCCTAGTTAAATCCTGGTTTCTCGGCCCAACAGCCCAGCAAAACAGCAGCTGGCTGGTACTCCTCAGTCCTCTTCCGGTCATTATTACTTGGAAAAAGTATGTTTTTCATCCTTCAAAACTTTCATCCCTAAAGTTTTAAGTGGTGCAAATTAATCCTTTTGTGCACCGGGGCTCGCGAGGCCCCGGTCGTCCTCTCCGTCTGCGCTGCGCTGGTGCCACCACCGCTGCCGCGCTGCGAGTCGCTCCAGGCTCCGCCGAGTGCATCTTCCCCGCCGAGCCAGCCAGATCAGCGCCTCCTCGTCGACCCTGCCCCGCCCCCCCTCTCCCTCCGCGCTGCCGGCCGCGGCCAGGAAGAAGCGTTCCCCGATGGGCAACGCCCCCCCTCTCCCTCCGCGCTGCCGGCCGCGGCCAGGAAGAAGCGTTCCCCGATGGGCAAGGGGAAAGCAGTATTTTGCTCGTCAAACTGACGGTTGCATTTTTCTTTAGATCCGTTCTTTTTCTCTCTTTCCTGCATATTCTTCTTCTACCTCATGCGATTTTCGGTATTTTCATGTGGTTCCCCTCTGCTCTCTGCATCAGGCTACCTTCCTTTCCACGGATGCCAAGTACCCTACCAAGCTGCTCCGATAGAAATGTTGATTGGTTATAAGCAAGCATACCTGGGATTCCACCGGCGATTTGGTACTATACCTGAACGCGATGTGATTGCTCAGAGTTTTAGCCATTGTGAACATAACTCGTGAGGATTATTGGGCTGGTAAAGCTCGGACTGGATCTTTCTTGTTTTAGACTTTTAGCCCATGATTGGTTTGCTGTTGACTTCCAGTATAATTTGAGTCGCACTCCCGTATCCTGTTGGACATCGGTTTCTCTGCCTGTACACGAGAACGCGGCCGCGAACGGCGATGGGGCGAGGGTGGAGTCAAAGGCAGAGAGGGAGAAGGCTGACCGAGACGCATCTGACAGATGGGTCCGTGTCCGTACGACGGAAAAAAAAAGTGGGCAGAAGAGCTTTAGGGGTAGGTAAAGATAAAGATATATCTATACCTACTCCTAAAGCACGGTTTCTGCCTTTTTTTTTCGTCCGTCGTACGGACAGGTGGGGCCCACCTGCACATCTCCCATGAGCATCCCCTCCGACGCGGACTCTCCTTTCCAACGCCGGCGACGGACTCCCTCCCAAATCAACACCAATCAATCCACGGATTAAAACTAACTTGGCCGCTGGCTGCTTGGCCACTGGCTGCTTGGCCATTTGCTGCGGGCGTGGTGGAGATTCGTCGTCGATGATGAGCTGGCCATCGCCAATGGCGTCAAACGAGGCAGACGAGGAAGCGGAAGCCACAGACGGCAGCTTGGCACGTGCGAGCAGGAGCGTCCAATTCGACACCGATGACGAGCTGGCTCGATCTGGCGGTGAGTGGGTCGACACCGATGCGTATGAGCGCGGCGGATGAGGAGGAGGCTGCGGCTGCTTGCCGCGGACGAGGTGCCCTGCGATGCCGAAGGCGGAGACGACAGGAATGGCGTGGGAGACGGAGACGACGGGAATGGCGTGGGAGACGGGGAGGCGCGGAGTCGAGGTCGAGGTGTCGCCACGTCGGGCGAGTCCGCCGCCGGAGCCAGGGTGCTCGTGCGGATAAGGTTTGCAGATATTATCGAGGCCTTGACTGTGGAAGAGGATACTCATGGAGCCATGGAGGGATAGGCGAGTTGGTGGGCCGTATGGATATGGAGGCATGTAAGTTTTTTTCTGGGCTGTTCTCTTTTGTATTTTGTCTTTTTGCCTACGAGATCATCACGTGCTAAAATTTCAAAACACTTTGGACATTAAAGGCATGCCGTTTTTTTATTTGAATAGACGCGAATATATTTTTGAATTCACAACATGCCATGCTGAGCTAGAGATCAATCAACGTATACACCTGACATGTATGTGGTGGGGCATTTTAGTTAACGAGATATTTTTATCACTCCTTTGTTCTTGAAATGCTTTACCCAAAAAAATATAGGGTCATTTTTTATGTGAAATCATATATTCATCTGGTATTCGCCCGTAGCAACGCACAGACATATTAGCCTAGTATATACAGTACCTCTATATTGTACCCTGGGTACCGAATAGCTGATCAGTACCCGAGCCCAACCATCACCGACTGGGGCGCCTCCCTCGGTCCCTCCCTCACGTCCCACGTAGCCTCACGCCCAACCATCACCGACTGGGGCGCCTCCCTCGGTCCCTCCCTCACGTCCCACGTAGCCTCACGGTTTTTTTTTTCTTTTCATTAATACATTCAAACACATCGTGAGTGGCGTCGGTTCTTTTCTTCCATCAACGCAGCACCTTCCTCCGCCCGCAGTGGTTCCGCCGACGCGCATGGTCGCCGTCCTCCCGCTCGCTGACGCCCTGGTGAGAAGGTGAGATTGCGGTCCAGGTGACGCATAGGAGGTTCACCACCGGCGAGGAGGGCCTGCCGGCGCAAGTGCCGGGAGGAGCATCCGGCGCAGCTGCAGAGACCACCACCGGCGCTAGGTCGTCGCTCCCCCACCCACCGACGCCCCGATGGGAAGTTGTGATCCAGCCATCGAGGTGACGCCCCACTGCCAGGACACCTTGCACGGCGAGGAGGACCTGCTGGCGCAAGGGCCGGCGAGGAGAAGCAGCTGGCGTCTCTCTACAGCCAAATCTGGGCTCCGCACCCCTGTGGTGCCGTCGTCCCCGCTAGCCTCGACCTCCGACCACCAGCACCCACCGCAGCTCGGCTTTGTTCGGCCTGAAGTGGAAGCCCGACTCGCCGAGTCGCGATTGCCGATGCCCTCCAAGCTGCCGTTTCGGAACCCCCGAGAAGGTCGCCATGCGGAGGCGGTTCGGGGCTTGCCGCGAGGAGCAGCCGCTGCGGGCTGGCAACGGCAAGCACGGGGCCGCCCCTCTCGAGCCCCGGCGATGCAGCCAGGAGCAGCTGCGCAATCGAGAAGCTCGTGATTTCCAGCGGAAGCGATGTCGTGCTGCAGCATCCCCATATGGTCAGGTTGTCAATAGATGGATCTCCGCAGGCAAGTCTGAATTTTCTTCTGTGTGCTTCTACGATTTCAGCATGCTATAGGGTCGGTAGCACCCTGATCCAATTTAATTCCGAATATAGTTCAGTCCCACTTACCTGAGTTCCCGCATGTCGATGCACAACCTATTTGGTGTATTTGGCCGTCAACGCACATTTATGTGGCCTCGTGAGAAAGCAGGTAACATTCTTTATACTATGACAAACGATTTTTTTTTTTTTTTTGCAAGATGTGAGATCATCCCAATTGCTTTTGGGAACCAACATATTCGTGTGCATCTGTATGTTGTATGCAAGTTGTCTCTTTTGCTGAAATTAAGCATTCAGATTTGTGGGATTTTCAGGACTCTGGTGAATCGACATTCAGCAGGAAGGTCAAAGGATCACAAGATGAGGTACATTTAGGAGCTTAGCATGTAGTCTGTCCAACGGAATGCACATGAAGATAAAGCAGTTGCTGGCTGCTCAACTAGTGCATGTGCATGACCTAGGAGCTCCTTTGTGAGTGTGTGCAGCTGTCAGACTGGTTTTGATTTTCTATGCATAACCTCCAAAATTCTATTCTTGCATATTTCTATGTTTCTATGTCATTATAGTAAGATTTCTATGCCCTACATAAATACTCTCTGGTTTAGCCCTGCTGTTTTTGTTCCATTGGTTGCCTACATGCTGATATGCTTGATTTTGACACGCATTTTCTCACAAATATAATCCCTTTTCTCTGCTTTCATTCATCCAATTTACCATTCAATTGTGTGTTCAATGCTTTTATTTGCCCATGTTTCCTTTATTCATCCACTATGGAATTCTGTTTCATGATTGCATTACATTAGGTTGTGTTACCTTCTACTGACATTTGACTCTTGACCAGTTGCATTCAGATTGCAAGGGCATTCAGTAGTGAAGATTTTAGCAGTCCTTATGGAGTTCTGAATTTCTTTAAATGAGGTTCCTGCTCTATATTTTGCACTGTTTTTGCTGCATTTCAGATGAAGTATCAGTGATGGTTGCCGGTGATAGACGTCGGGCAGCAAACAGATAATAACTCTGATTAGCAGAATTGGAGGGACACTTAACGTGGCTTCCTGAGAAAAATGAAGTAGCAAAGCATACAAAATAGGATCAATGAAAAAAGCCAAAATGTACCTGGGTGGTTTAATAAATGTGATGGTATTTACGGCTGATGACACATAAGTTGTATTCAAGTTTGGTGATTAAAATCAAGATGAATCACTGGTCACCATATCATCCTTTTCATTCTGCAACGTACAGGTGTACTTATTTGTGGTTGTGTTTGTGGCTTCATGGATGTTTGAATGACCGTGAATACATTGTATTTTTTTAAAAGAAAAGAAACAATCAAATGGACGTCGTGAGCTTCGTTATAATTGAAAAAAATATCTATTTGTATGTTAAACACTGGCCGTCCATCCAACATTCTAACATTATATTTAATCCTTCAACTTTTGCTTTTGCCTCAAAATAGCAAAATATCAAATCCATGAGCACACGCAAAGACAATTGACCAAGACGACCATGCATTCCGGTCGTCAATCAAACAGAAAAAAAAAAACGACTGTAATCCCGAGAGGCAGTGCCCGGGTGGCAAAAACACAGATGCACTCCTTCCGTGAAAAAAAAATCGGCATGATTTGCGTACGAGGGAAAAGAAAAAAAAAATGCGCCACGGGAGCGTCGATCGTGCGTGGGTCGCGGGTGGGAGAAAAACCGAAACACGCCAGCGTGCCGTCTGTAGCGCGGGCCACGGGGGATCGGGACTCGGGGAGAAAACCGAAACACGCCCGTCTGTCGCGCGGGGGGATCGGCACTCGGTTTGGGGTCGGGTACCAAATAGCGTACACAGGGTTCCATTTAGCACTGTCCTATATTATATATATTATATATATTATATAGATATATATATGTGTATATATATATGTATATATGTGTATATATATGTATATATATGTATATGTGTATATATATGTAAATATATATATATTATATGTGTCGGTGCCTGATTTGGTCGCACCGGCACCAACGAGTGATTGCGGTGCTAACCACTCGCTTTCCTGATGGCGAGAGTGAGAGACGGGGGTTTATCCTGGTTTCGGCCGCGGGGCCGTACGTCCAGCAGGGGTGCGATGCACCTGGTTGCGTGTTGCTCGTAGTAGGGGTTTACAAGCAAGATGGGAGAAGGAGATGAGCTCCTAAGTCCCTGGCTATGGTGTGTGTGGGCGCTGGTTGTGTCCGTGCTTGTCGTTCGTCGCCCTTTGCATGGGCTTCCCTCTCCCTTTTATAGACCAAGGGGAGCGGGGTGCTAGTACATGTGTTTGTCGCTGAGTACACTGTTCGTCCATGCCGCGCACTGCGCGAGCGGGAATCGCGCCTTCCAACTCCGCTGACGACATGGCAGGGGCTGACGTATCGTCCTTCCTTCTCTTGACGGTTCACGACGTCGAGGGTGGCAACTTGCGTACGGCGTTCCATGGTCTCCTTCGAGGTCGCCTTCGAGGGTGGCAGCGCGTCTGGCGGGGGGTAAAGTCAAAGGAGTGGTTGGCACAGTGCTGCTGGCAGGGTTAGGTCTGGCCGTGCAGCATGGTGCCCAGAGTCCACTGTTGCGAGTAGATTTGACCGATGTCTTCTCCGGAGAGTAGGTGATGGCGTGGAGCAGTGATCCCTGCTTTTTGACCGCGTCATGATGACTCTGATGGGTCGCAGTGCATTGGGCGTCGTTCCCGGCGAGGCCGGCTCGAGCTTGGATCGTAAGCTCGAGCCCGCCAAGCCTCGAACGAGACGGAAATCACCCGCTCGAGGGTGGGGGTCGCCCTCGAGGCTGCTGAGCCTCGAACGAGACGGAAACCACCCGCTCGAGGGTGGTCGTTTACCTCGAGCTGGATGGGTGCCGAGGACTCGTAGCGATGGCGGGCCTTTGCTGGGCTATGGAGTCAGGTTAATGCCGTTGTGGGCCTTGATGCCAAGTAGTTTTGGGCCTAGATTGGGGTACCCCTTTTGTAGGTACCCGACAGTAGCCCCCGAGCCTTCGCAGGAATGAGGTTCAATCCTGCGAAGGTTGGTGTTCGTCGAGGCTTTCGAGGCCTTCGTATCTTCGTAGGTTCCGAGAATCCGTGGGGGCGCGCTAGCGCACCCGCGGGTGTAGCCCCCGAGGCCTTGGGAGAGTGGCCGATACTCTCCCAAGGTCTCAACACTTAAGGTGAAGAGCACCCGTGGCTTCCTCGGACGTGGGTTCGTTCACCGTGCCCGAGGTAGGGGGGATTTCGAGCTTTTCGTGCCTCGTGCTCCCTGCTCGAGGGGGCTGAGGAGGAGGCGACCCGTGCTTCCCTCGAGGGGATTGAGCCACGGGTGCCCGGTTGAGCTGGTAAAGGGTGGTTCGAGCGGACGTCCATGCCCCATTCGATAAGGGTAGGCTCGTGGTCATAGGACACGCCCGTGAGAGCCTTTCGCGAAAGTACGCTAGACGGGACTCGACCTCATTCGATAGAGGTCGAGGGCTCGATGCTCCCCCTCGAGGGGTCCCTCGATCTAGGCACTTTGCCCGGCCTCAAACATAATCGGTTGGTTCCCTCGAGCGTTCGAGCTCTAAGGGTACCGTCGATTATCCCTGACTCGGTTGATCTGAGGCCCTTGTCGAAACCCTTCGTAGGCCCAAGGTTCGAACCCCTGATCAGTAGCACGATGGCTTCTTCAGTTCGAGGAGGAAGCCTCGAGCGTGGATCTCATGGGTTCCGCTCCGCGCGGAATGACGAGGCTTTCGAGACCTCTGTCCCTCGAGGGAGCATCCTCGAGCCTTCGAGCTTCGAGGTCATTCCTTCGAGGGTGGATGCCTTGAATGCGCCCTCGTTCTGCGCGGGTCATGATGACCTGCAGCGAAAATTTCGCGGTTTCGTGGGTTCGTGGGAGAAGTGGGCGCGCTTTCTTAGGCGAGGCGTGCGGGCGCAGTTCGACACGACCGCACGTCTGCCGCGCCAGTCCCCTCGAGAATTACGGCGCAGTTACTCGATGGCGCGGTTGACGCGGCCGGCGCCGTTACGTCTCCCGGGGCGGGCCTAGCTGTCAGCCTAGGGGGCTGTCGTGTCAAGGCCAGAGTGCCGCCGCGTCTTGCTCCACGGGAGGAGTATAAATAGCGCGGTTGCGCCCATGCCAAGGGTACGCTTCCCTTAGCATTCTAGCCTTCGCCTTCAGCTCCCTTTGCCCTAGCCTTTGCCTTCATCTTCTTCCTTCGTCCGAGCTCTCCCCACCACCATGGCCCAGTTCGTTGATCCTGCGCCGTGGAAGCCATCCAATGCCACCAAGCATTGTTTGGATAGCCTCGTGGAGGTCGGAGTGCTGCCGCCCAACGTCGACGGCGAGCCGCCCATCTGGATTTCGCCGGGGGCCGCTTCGGAGCCCGATCCGCCGGCGGGCTACGTCGTCAGCCTCGCTCGTTTCCACGAGTGGGGCTTCGGTGTTCCGGTGGGGAGGTTCATGCGGGCGCTGTGCTTCCACTACAAGGTGGAGCTGCACAACTTCTCTCCCAACGCGATCTCGCAGGCGGCGGAGTTCGTCGCCGTCTGCGAGGGTTACCTGGGCATCGAGGCCCATTGGGACCTTTGGCGCCACCTCTTCATCGGCGAGCTCTTCTCGGAGAGCGTCTCAAAGGGGGTCCGTCGCCCTGTTCGCGCCGGCGGCCTTGTGCTCCAAGTCCGGAGGAGCCGCAAGGACCTCTACATCCCTTGTTCCATGGTTTCCAACAACCAAGATTGGGACAAGGGATGGTTCTACCTCCGCAACGATGGAGGACGTCTGCCACCCTACACCGGCAAGCTGCTGACGAAGAAGCAGGACTTCTGGTCCTTCGGTGTGTCGCCGCCGGAGCAGAAGAAAAAGCTTGCCCCGTTGACCGAGGCGCTCCAGCGCCTTTCGAGGCACGGCCTCACCGCTGGTGGGGTCATTGCCAACTTCCACCGGCGGCGGGTGCTTCCCCTCATGCAGCGGAAGCTCCCGCTGTACAAGATGACCCCCGACGCCGACGTCACCGGCACGACGATGGCAGCGGAGCCATTGCCCGTCGCCACCGCCGTTCAACGGGCGCGGCGCGCCGTCGACAAGCTGCCGGACGACCCGTGGGCGGTGCCGATGCGGCCCGAGGATGGCTACCTGAGCCTCGTGAGTGATTTTCGTCCCTTGTTTTGCTTTTTTGTTTCGTTTTCGCGTTTCTGACCTTGCGAATGGCGTTTCGCAGGGCGTGTCCCGCAGCCAGTACTCCAAGCCCCCTGTCCCCTAGGACAAGGCTGTTAACCGCGTCCTCGCCGAGAAGGCAAAGGAGGACAAGGATCGGAGAGAGGCGCGGCGGAGGCGGAAGGATCGGAAGAGGAAAAAGCACGAGGCGGAGAACCGTGAGCGGGAAAGGCAGGGGCTCCCACCACTCTCGACGCCTGAGTCTTCCCCCGATCCCGATGGATCTGACGAAGACGGCGGGGCGAGGAGCCCATCTCCGTTCGAGCTTCCCATCGGTGGGCCCGCCCCTGCTGCAGCGTCTGGGGGCGGTGGCGAAGAGATCGTCGATCTCGGGACACCGCCGTCGACCGTGGTGCCCTCCGCTGAGTGTCCGTCGGGGGCAGCAACGGATGTTCTCGAGGAAACCCAGGGTCGAGGCGAGGCCCCTCCGTCGACCGTGGGGCCTGCCTCTGAGGGCCCATCGGGGGTAGCGCCGGCTGCCCTCGAGGAACCTTAGGATCGAGGCGAGGCGCCCGAGCGGCCGAGCGCCGTCGAGGAGGCCCCGGCCTGTGGGCCGGAAGTGGAGGTCCCCCAAGTAGAGCCCGTCGCCTCTACGGGGGGCGAGGAGGCCTCGAGGGTGACCCCTCAAGGGGAAGCCGTCGTCTCCGCGGGAGGCGAGGCCTCGAGGATGGCTCCTCAAGGGGAGGCCGACGCAACCACGGGAGGCGAGGTCCCGGGGGTGGCTCCCGTCCCAACCTCGAGGCCGAAACGGAAGCTCCGCTTCGTGCGGTAAGTCTTCTTCGCTTCTTGCTTGTCGTTGATGTTTCGTCTTCGTCTCTGACCGAGCCTTTTTTCAGTCGATCTGGGGGACGGAGCGCGCCTTCCCTTGCGCCGACCAAGGCCCTCAAGATCGGGCCAAACTCGTCGCCTCACCCGTCCTCGCAGCTCCCGGGCCCGACGAACGAGGTCGTGCAAGACTTCGTCACCTTCTTCGACACTCGGGCGGAGCTGCAGGTCGAGCAGCAGCCGCGCGAGGAGGCGCCCCGGGTCCTCGAGGAGCCGAGACCGCCTCAACTCCTCGAGGCCGCTGTCGAGCCCCACGCCGAGGTCACTCGACCCGAGGAGGCCACCCCCGCGCCTGGGGAGGCTCTCCGCGTCGAGGAACCGTCTGCGGCGCCCGTGGAGGCGGACGCCGCGGTGGTCCCCCCGCATGAGGGGGGAGAGGGATGAGCCCATGGCGGCGGGTTTCCCCATCTGAAGGAGCTGGCAGAGGCTCTGGGGGTGGGAGCCCCCGTGACGCAGGGGCACGAGAGTGGCGAGGCCGCGCCGTCGACTCTCATCGTGGCTCCGCTGGGGCCAGCGCCGGTCTGGTCCTACGGGGCGCATGCCCGTGGAAGCGCGAAGAGGTGGCAAGCCCGCCGCGAGCTTCCCCAGCGGTTCGTTGATGAAGCCGTGGCGGAGGAGCACCTGTGGGAGGTTCAGTCGTCGCATGGCCAGGACGTTCGCAGGGCGCTGCGAGACATCCTCCGTCTTCACGATGAGGCCGGCAAGATCCACCAGGTTTGTTTCGGTGTAGCTAGTGTATTCGCCGTACCTTATTTTTTCAAAGGAGGCTTAGCTCTTCTTTCGCCGGAACCAGGATAAACCCCCGTCTCTCACTCTCGCCATCAGGGAAGCGAGTGGTTAGCACCGCAATCACTTGTTGGTGCCGGTGCGACCAAATCAGGCACCGACAGTTGGCGCGCTAGGTAGGGGACCAGCGCTGCGCTACTCTCATTCCCGATGGCGAAATTCGGCGAAGGACGGCCTCCGCTGGGCGAGAGCAACCTGCTCCCAGCGGGGCACGAGATCCGGTTCGGGAGCTTGCGGTTCCAAACATGTGGTGATGATTACCACATGCGCATCCTTCAGGAGGGTCCCAGCGACCAACCGGAGCCTCATCACCAACCACCGGCGGCACCGCGACGGCGGTCCCGCCCCGGACCTCGCGCGCGACGAACGCGTGCTGCGAGGCGCGCCGCCGACGTCGGCATCCCCCCTCCCGCAAAGGAAGGAGATGTCCTGCGGTCAGGGTCACAGGAGAGGGCTACTCCCTTCCTCCCGGGACCTATGTCCGCACCACGCGCTACGACGGCGCATTCCCATCCCTACGGGCTACGCAACTCTGCAGCCGCATACGCCTCCTTCGTCCACACTACCATGAGTACGTATGGCGACCAACCTAGTTGTCATCCGGCCTCGGAGCAAGACTTCGCCGATCCATCGCCCGGCGATTCCCGCACGGGGTCCGATGATGGATACGCATTTATGCGTGGACACCCTGGTTGGGACCACTCGGGTCTCCGCGACCCAGAGGCCTTTATGGCCTTCCAAACAGTGGCGGATTACTGCTTCGGGTATTCCGACGATGAGTATGACCCAACCAGGGAGTGTTTCGTCATCAACGACGGACAAGCCAGCGAGGCATCGACGTCGGACGACGACGGCGGGGGTGACGACCAGGGGGATAACGATGGCATAGATCCGATAGGCGCGCAGCCATCGGACCCATCGGATCACTCTCCTTCCGAGGACGAGCGGGATCCGCGCCACCTGCCACGAGTTACTCGCCCCCACGACTTGGGAAGTGGTGACATCTCACCACCGGCGCGCCCCGACCACGAGCCGGCCAAGGAAGGCAACGAGCACGGCACGGACGCACGGCATGCCGGGTGAGTGGCTCGAGCTCGCATCCTTGCTGAGGGCAAAGATGACGATCTCGCCCCCAGAACGAGCCAGAAGCTCATCGCGGCGGCCGCACTACTCCGAGCCATGCCGGAGGCAGCTACCCCCGAGGGGCGGAAGCTGCACCTCGAGGCCCAAAAGCTGGTCGAGCATGCCGCCCGACAACAGGCCGAGAGCTCAGCCTCCCGCCTTCGACGCTCCTCAGCCTCGAAGGGCGAACGAGGAGGGGAATCCTCGGTACGCTCACCCCGGCCTAACGGCAGGACGCGAGCACAGTCCCGGGGGGACTCCGCCATGACACGGCGCGGCGCCAGCGAACCACGTACGCCGGAAGCACGAACGCTTCCAGCGAGGGTACCCGCGAGGTCACGCCTGCGGGACACCCGTGGCACGGTCGACGATGGCGATGCTCGCAACACCTTGAATCAAATAAGGCAGCGAGAGGGAGCCCGGGCCCACCAACACGGGCGCACCGATGTTGGGTGGAACCGGGATGCGGCCCCGGAGCCAGCAGGCACGCGGGTGTTTAGCCACAACATCCGCACTGCTCCGATTCCCCCCCATTTCCGACAGCCTACCACCATCACTAAGTACTATGGGGAAACGGACCCCAGGGTATGGCTCAACGACTACCGCCTAGCATGCCAGCTCGGCGGCGCCACAGATGACGCCATGATCATCCACAATTTGCCACTCCACCTGGCAGACTCCGCGCGGACATGGCTCGAGCATCTGCCCCCCAACCGAATCCGCGACTGGGACGACCTGGTCGAGACCTTCGTGGGGAATTTCCAAGGCACCTATGTGCGCCCTGGAAACACGTGGGACCTTCGAGGGTGCCGACAAAAACCCGGCGAATC
The DNA here is from genome assembly GCA_015342445.1 of Digitaria exilis. Taxonomy (NCBI): domain Eukaryota; kingdom Viridiplantae; phylum Streptophyta; class Magnoliopsida; order Poales; family Poaceae; genus Digitaria; species Digitaria exilis. The sequence continues at coordinate 42,510 of JACEFO010000915.1, forward strand.
CTTGAGGGACTTCATCCGGTGCTTCTCCAAGCGCTGCACCGAGCTCCCCAACATCACCGACCATCAGATCATCCACTCCTTCCTCGAGAGCACCACCTGCTATAGCCTGGTGTGCAAGTTGGGGAGGAGTCCACCCCCCGACGCGAACCGGCTATTCGAGGTGGCCTCGAAGTACGCTTCGAGGGAGGAGGCGGCCAACACCATCTTCAACGACAAAAAGGGGAAGCGCCCTGAGGAAGCGTCCACGGAGGACGACAAGGCAAAAGGCCCCTCAAAGAAACGGAAGCACGGCAAGAAAGGAAAGAAGCCCCGTGCACCCCGCGGAGCGGGCGACGTCGAAGACGAGGCCCTCGCGGTCGACCCTAACCACAAGGGACCTCGAGGTCCTCCGCGTGGTGGGGGCGTTTTCGACGACCTCCTCAAGAAGCCGTGCCCGTATCACAAGACCGCAGTAGCTCACACCCTCGAGCAGTGTGAGATGTTGCGGAAGTTCTACAACCGCATCCCTCGAAAGGATGGCGGTCAGCCCAAGGACGGTGGCGCCAAGGACGATGACGGGTACCCTGAGGTGGAACATGTGTTCTTCATCACGGGAGGCCCCGCGGCCAACTTGAAACCTCGACAACGGAGGAGGGAACGTAGGGAGGTAATGCTGGCCCGACCAGCGACCCCCTCGTACCTCGACTGGTCATCGGAGACCATCTCGTTTGGTCTCGAAGACCATCCCGACCACCTTCCGAACCCCGGACAGTACCCTCTCGTCGTCGACCCCGTCATCGGCAACACGCGTTTCTCCAAGGTGCTCATGGATGGCGGCAGCAGCCTCAACATCCTGTACGCTCCAACCTTGGAGCTTATGGGGATCATCACCAGCGAGCTGCGACCCAACAAGTCCTCCTTCCATGGAGTCGCGCCCGGAAAGCGCGTTCAAACTCTCGGGCAGATCGACCTGCCCGTCTGTTTCGGAACCCCGGCAAACTTCCGCAAGGAAGTGCTCACCTTCGAGGTAGTGGGCTTCAAGGGAGCCTACCACGCCATTTTGGGAAGGCCGTGCTACGCCAAGTTCATGGCCATCCCAAACTATACCTACCTCAAGCTGAAGATGCCAGGGCCTCACGGAGTCATTACGGTCGGCCCGACGGTCGAGCACGCCTACGTGTGCGACATAGAGAGCATCGAGCTCGCGGAGGCTCTCGACCTCGATGAGACCCTCGTGGTGGATCTGGAAGCGATCGTCAATACGCTCCCTGATGCCAACGAACGGCAGCAGGGGAGCTTCGCGCCCGCTGAGGACACCAAGACTGTCCCCCTCGACCCCGACAGCCCCGATGGCAGGGTGTTGAGGATCAGCTCTTCCCTCAGCGACAAATAGGAAGTGGTGCTCGTCGACTGTCTCCGCGCTCACGCAGACATCTTCGCGTGGAGCCCCTCGGACATGCCAGGCATTCCGAGGGAGGTCGCCGAGCACTCTCTTGATATCCGCCCCCACTCCAAGCCGGTCAAGCAGCATCTCCGCCGTTTTGACGAAGTGAAACGGCGGGCGATCGGTGAGGAGGTACGCAAGCTTTTGGAGGCCGGATTCATCAAGGAAGTGTTTTATCCCGAGTGGCTAGCAAATCCTGTACTAGTGAAAAAGAAAAATGGGAAGTGGAGAATGTGTGTAGATTACACCAGCTTGAATAAAGCGTGCCCGAAAGTCCCATTTCCTTTGCCACGAATAGATCAAATTGTGGATTCCACAACGGGATGTGAACTTTTATGTTTCCTTGATGCGTACTCCGGCTACCATCAGATCAAGATGAAGGAGTCCGACCAGCTCGCGACTTCCTTTATCACTCCTTTTGGCATGTACTACTACGTTACGATGCCCTTCGGCCTTTGAAACGCTGGGGCCACGTACCAACGCTGTATGCTCCACGTTTTCGGAGATCATATAGGTCGTATCGTAGAAGCATATGTCGATGACATCGTTGTAAAAACTAGGAAGGCGGACGACCTGGTACGCGACCTCGAGGTCATGTTTAGCTGCCTCAGGGCGCACGGAGTAAGACTCAACCCTGAGAAGTGTGTCTTCGGCGTGCCTCGAGGTATGCTCCTGGGCTTCATTGTCTCTGAACGAGGCATCGAGCCCAACCCCGAAAAGGTCACGGCCATCCAACAGATGGAACCGATCCGTGACCTGAAGGGTGTACAGAGGGTGATGGGATGCCTAGCGTCCCTAAGCCGCTTCATCTCTCGTCTCGGGGAGAAGGGGTTGCCTCTGTATCGACTTTTGAGGAAGTCAGAGCACTTCACCTGGACCGCGGAGGCTCAGGAAGCTCTCGATCGACTCAAAACAGCGTTAACAAACACGCCGATCCTTACCTCGCCGAAAGAGGGCGAACCTCTCCTCCTCTATGTCGCAGCAACAACTCAAGTCGTCAGCGCGGTCATAGTAGTGGAAAGGACCAAGGAAGGACATTCACTACCGGTCCAGCGACCGGTGTACTACATCAGCGAGGTCTTGTCTGAGACCAAGACGAGGTATCCCCACATCCAGAAGCTGATCTACGCCATCGTGTTGGCTCGGCGCAAGCTGTGACACTATTTTGAGGCTCACCCGGTGACCGTCGTGTCGTCCTTTCCGCTGGGCGAAATCATCCAGAATCGCAAGGTCTCTGGGCGAATCTCGAAATGGTCAACAGAACTGATGGGGGAGACCCTCGCCTACGCGCCAAGAAAATCCATAAAGTCCCAGACTTTGGCTGACTTCGTAGCCGAGTGGACCGACACCCAGCTCCCCCCCTCGAAGTCCAGCCTCGACTGCTGGGAAATGTACTTCGATGGGTCGGTGATGAAGACCGGCGCCGGCGCCGGCCTACTCTTCATTTCACCCCGTGGGGAGCACCTTCGATACGTCGTGCGGCTCAATTTCCCCGCGTCCAACAACATGGCGGAGTATGAAGCGCTTCTTGCTGGCTTGAGAATCGCGCTCGAGCTCGGCATTAAGCGCCTCGACATCCGCGGCGACTCACAGCTGGTCGTCGATCAGGTGATGAAGAAATCCAGTTGCCACGACGAAAAAATGGCGGCGTACTGTCAGGCGGTGCGTAAGCTCGAAGACAAGTTCGACGGCCTCGAGCTCCACCACATCGCACGAAGATACAATGAGGAAGCCGATGAATTGGCGAAGATCGCGTCGGGGCGAGCCACCGTTGCCCAGAACGTTTTTGCCAAGGACATCGACGTACCCTCGATCACCCTTGCCACCTCGGCCCAGGCCTCGACCGCACCCAACGCTCGAACGTCCGCGCTCGACCCCACGAGCGCGGAGCTCTCGGTGGACGAGGACGAACCGATGGGATACGAAGCTTGCTCGGGAGAAGAGGACGAGGCAGAGGCGATGGAAATTGACGAGGCTTCGGCACCTCGAGATTGGCGGAGCCCGTACCTCGACTGGCTCGACGGAGGCGTCTTGCCTAGCGATCGAACGGAGGCAAGGCGCGTAGCGAGGAAAGCTAAACGGTTCCTCATCATCGAGGGGGAACTGTACCGACGGGAGCCTTGGGGGTCTTGCAACGCTGCATCCCGATACCCGAGGGAAAAGAGCTTATCCTCGATATTCACGCGGGCACGCTCGTGGGTAACGCCTTTCGACAAGGTTTCTACTGGCCCACTGCCGTGGCAGACGCCACGGAAGTGGTACGAACCTGCGAAGGGTGCCAGTTCTACGCGCGCAAGACGCACCTACCTGCTCAGGCGCTGCAGACCATCCCCATTACGTGGCCTTTTGCCGTATGGGGCCTCGACCTTGTCGGGCCAATGGCAAAAGCGCCCGGGGGCTTCACGCACCTGCTGGTGGCGATTGACAAATTCTCCAAATGGATCGAAGCTCGACCCATCAGTAGAATCAAGTCTGAGCAGGCGGTGCTGTTCTTCACCGACATAATCCATCGGTTTGGGGTTCCCAACTCCATCATCACCGACAATGGTACATAATTCACAGGAAAGAAGTTCTTAAAGTTCTGCGACGACTTCCACATCCGAGTGGATTGGTCGGCAGTGGCCCATCCACAAACAAACGGTCAAGTAGAACGTGCCAACGGCATGATTCTACAAGGCCTAAAGCCTAGAATTCACAACAAGCTGAAGAAGTTTGGGCACAAGTGGGTACAAGAGCTACCATCGGTGATTTGGAGTCTGAGAACGACCCCAAGCAGAGCGACAGGGTTCTCCCCATATTTCCTCGTCTTTGGGGCAGAGGCCATCCTCCCTACGGATCTGGAGTATGGGTCCCCTAGGCTCCAAGCGTACCAAGAGCAGCGAAACTGCCAGGCTCGAGAGGACTCGCTCGACCAGGTCGACGAAGCTCGAGACGTGGCTCTACTCCACTCGGCAAGGTACCAGCAGAGCCTGCGTCGACAACAGGCTCGAAGGATCCGGCATCGAGATCTCTGCAAAGGAGACCTTGTGTTGAGGCTTCGACAGGACAACCGAGGGCGGCACAAGCTCTCACCCCCATGGGAGGGGTCGTACATCGTCGCCGAAGTTCTCAAGCCCGGAACGTACAAGCTAGCTGACGAGGACGGGCAGATCCTCACGAACGCCTGAAACATCCAACAGCTACGTCGTTTCTATCCCTAGAGTGGCCCCGTGGCCCTCGAAATCTTTGTACATACTCTAGATTTGTACAAGTCTTTTGAGTCAAGTGTCGATATTTTTACCCCCACAGTTTGGAAGAAAATAAAACGAACTTTTATTCCTTTCGGGCTTCGAGGAAGTTTTGGCTCTACCCTCGGTAGAGCCATCCCTCCCTCGGGGGCTACATGGGGGCTAACCCTCGAAAAAATCGTCGCTTTTCAAAAAATCCTTTGCGAAACCTCGAAGGAAACACGCTAGGCGTGAAACGGACAAGGGCAGGGTCGCCTGAGCCGAGTGTTCGCTTACGCCTCGAGGCTACGGCAACACCTCACTTCCCTCCGCCTAAGTCATTCACGTACGAACGATCCTAGCGACGCTTTCCTCTCGAGGCACAAGCATCGGACTCAATGCACGTCGCAAAGACATCGCATCCCGTTTAAACGCAAAATAAACGATGTTCAGTAAGATACGAGCGAATCAGTCTTACATAAAAGGAGTTCGAAATCCTAAACTACTTTTTTACAATCGGGCTCGATGGCCCGAGATTTTCAGGGATCGCCCCCGCCGCCAAGATCGTCCCAGCCGCCGCCGTCCTCGCCAGGGAAGAGGACGCCCTCGAAGTGGCTGGCAAGCACTCGCGCCGTTCCATCGGCAGCAGCATCGGCCTCCTCCATCGCCGCCACTGCCTCCTCGTCGTTGAGGTCGTCGGCAACGACGTACCCGGCGGCGAGCTTCGAGAGGTCCGCTTGGTAGTGGGTCGTGACCACTCCAAGCGCCTTCCGAACTCCAAGCAGAAGGGCCTCCTTCACACGCGAAGTGAAGTGGCCCCCAAGTGCCCGAAGGCGACTAGCGAGGGAGCTCCCGGACTGCAAGCCGGCACCAGCAATCTCGTTGCAGGCGGCCGAGGCTGCCTGCACCAGCTCATCAAGCTCGCGCTGGGTCACCGACTGCGCCACCAGCACGGCCTCCTTCGACTCAGTCTCGGCCTGAAGCGCCTGCTTCAACGCTGCACCAACAAAGTCAGTCAGAAACGAAAAAGCAACAAAGCAAAAGGGTCAGAGCCCGAGCCCAATCGGCTTACCCTCGACTTGTCCCTGAGCAGCCTCGAGAGCCTTCTCCGCCTCTCGAGCCAGCCGCTCCGCCTCTTGAGCCTGCCGCTCCGCCGCAACCCGAGCCGCTTGCTCCCGCTCGAGCTGGTCTCGAGCCTCGACCACGAGGCGCCGCTCCTCCTCGACCGCTGACTCCGCCGCATTGCGCGCAGCCCGCTCATTATCGAGCCAGGTGCTGCTGTTCGCAAGCTGCTCGCGAAGGGCGTTGACCGAGTCATCTAGGCGAGAGATGACTTCGCCCTTTTCCCCGCACTCGGCGACAACTCGGTCCCGAGCGCCTCGAAGGTCGGCCAGCTGGTGGTCTCGAGCGCCCCCGACAAGCGACGGAGCTCCAACAATAGCTCCGCAATCTGGTCGTTCTTCACGAACGCCTGATGACGGAGTTCCTGCGAAAGAATCGCTAAGCCTCCTTTGAAAAAATAAGGTACGGCGAATACACTAGCTACACCGAAACAAACCTGGTGGATCTTGCCGGCCTCATCGTGAAGACGGAGGATGTCTCGCAGCGCCCTGCGAACGTCCTGGCCATGCGACGACTGAACCTCCCACAGGTGCTCCTCCGCCACGGCTTCATCAACGAACCGCTGGGGAAGCTCGCGGCGGGCTTGCCACATCTCCGCGCTTCCACGGGCATGCGCCCCGTAGGACCAGACCGGCGCTGGCCCCAGCGGAGCCACGATGAGAGTCGACGGCGCAGCCTCGCCACTCTCGTGCCCCTGCGTCACGGGGGCTCCCACCCCCAGAGCCTCTGCCAGCTCCTTCAGATGGGGAAACCCACCGCCATGGGCTCGTCCCTCTCCCCCCTCATGCGGGGGGACCACCGCGGCGTCCGCCTCCACGGGCGCCGCAGACGGTTCCTCGATGCGGAGAGCCTCCCCAGGCGCGGGGGTGGCCTCCTCAGGTCGAGCGACCTCGGCGTGGGGCTCGACAGCGGCCTCGAGGAGTTGAGGCGGTCTCGGCTCCTCGAGGACCCGGGGCGCCTCCTCGCGCGGCTGCTGCTCGACCTGCAGCTCCGCCCGAGTGTCGAAGAAGGTGACGAAGTCTTGCACGACCTGGTTCGTCGGGCCCGGGAGCTGCGAGGATGGGTGAGGCGACGAGTTTGGCCCGATCTTGAGGGCCTTGGTCGGCGCAAGGGAAGGCGCGCTCCGTCCCCCAGATCGACTGAAAAAAGGCTCGGTCAGAGACGAAGACGAAACATCAACGACAAGCAAGCAGCGAAGAAGACTTACCGCACGAAGGGGAGCTTCCGTTTCGGCCTCGAGGTTGGGACGGGAGCCACCCCGGGACCTCGCCTCCCGTGGTTGCGCCGGCCTCCCCTTGAGGAGCCATCCTCGAGGCCTCGCCTCCCGCGGAGACGACGGCTTCCCCTTGAGGGGTCACCCTCGAGGCCTCCTCGCCCCCCGTAGAGGCGACGGGCTCTACTTGGGGGACCTCCACTTCCGGCCCACAAGCCGGGGCCTCCTCGACGGCGCTCGGCCGCTCGGGCGCCTCGCCTCGATCCTGAGGTTCCTCGAGGGCAGCCGGCGCTACCCCCGATGGGCCCTCAGAGGCAGGACCCACGGTCGACGGAGGGGCCTCGCCTCGACCCTGGGTTTCCTCGAGAACATCCGTTGCTGCCCCCGACGGACACTCAGCGGAGGGCACCACGGTCGACGGCGGTGTCCCGAGATCGACGATCTCTTCACCACCGCCCCCAGACGCTGCAGCAGGGGCGGGCCCACCGATGGGAAGCTCGAATGGAGATGGGCTCCTCGCCCCGCCGTCTTCGTCAGATCCATCGGGATCGGGGGAAGACTCAGGCGTCGAGAGCGGTGGGAGCCCCTGCCTTTCCCGCTCACGGTTCTCCGCCTCGTGCTTTTTCCTCTTCCGATCCTTCCGCCTCCGCCGCGCCTCTCTCCGATCCTTGTCCTCCTTCGCCTTCTCGGCGAGGACGCGGTTAACAGCCTTGTCCTAGGGGACAGGGGGCTTGGAGTACTGGCTGCGGGACACGCCCTGCGAAACGCCATTCGCAAGGTCAGAAACGCGAAAACGAAACAAAAAAGCAAAACGAGGGACGAAAATCACTCACGAGGCTCAGGTAGCCATCCTCGGGCCGCATCGGCACCGCCCACGGGTCGTCCGGCAGCTTGTCGACGGCGCGCCGCGCCCGTTGAACGGCGGTGGCGACGGGCAATGGCTCCGCTGCCATCGTCGTGCCGGTGACGTCGGCGTCGGGGGTCATCTTGTACAGCGGGAGCCTCCGCTGCATGAGGGGAAGCACCCGCCGCCGGTAGAAGTTGGCAATGACCCCACCAGCGGTGAGGCCGTGCCTCGAAAGGCGCTGGAGCGCCTCGGTCAACGGGGCAAGCTTTTTCTTCTGCTCCGGCGGCGACACACCGAAGGACCAGAAGTCCTGCTTCTTCGTCAGCAGCTTGCCGGTGTAGGGTGGCAGACGTCCTCCGTCGTTGCGGAGGTAGAACCATCCCTTGTCCCAATCTTGGTTGTTGGAAACCATGGAACAAGGGATGTAGAGGTCCTTGCGGCTCCTCCGGACTTGGAGCACAAGGCCGCCGGCGCGAACAGGGCGACGGACCCCCTTTGAGACGCTCTCCGAGAAGAGCTCGCCGATGAAGAGGTGGCGCCAAAGGTCCCAATGGGCCTCGATGCCCAGGTAACCCTCGCAGACGGCGACGAACACCGCTGCCTGCGAGATCGCGTTGGGAGAGAAGTTGTGCAGCTCCACCTTGTAGTGGAAGCACAGCGCCCGCATGAACCTCCCCACCGGAACACCGAAGCCCCGCTCGTGGAAACGTGCGAGGCTGACGACGTAGCCCGCCGGCGGATCGGGCTCCGAAGCGGCCCCCGGCGAAATCCAGATGGGCGGCTCGCCGTCGACGTTGGGCGGCAGCACTCCGACCTCCACGAGGCTATCCAAACAATGCTTGGTGGCATTGGATGGCTTCCACGGCGCAGGATCAACGAACTGGGCCATGGTGGTGGGGAGAGCTCGGACGAAGGAAGAAGACGAAGGCAAAGGCTAGGGCAAAGGGAGCTGAAGGCGAAGGCTAGAATGCTAAGGGAAGCGTACCCTTGGCATGGGTGCTACCGCGCTATTTATACTCCTCCCGTGGAGCAAGGCGCGGCGGCACTCTGGCCTTGACACGACAGCCCCCTAGGCTGACAGCTAGGCCCGCCCCGGGAGACGTAACGGCGCCAGCCGCGTCAACCGCGCCATCGAGTAACTGCGCCGTAATTCTCGAGGGGACTGGCGTGGCAGACGTGCGGTCGTGTCGAACTGCGCCCGCACGCCTCGCCTAAGAAAGCGCGCCCACTTCTCCCACGAACCCACGAAACCGCGAAATTTTCACTGCAGGTCATCATGACCCGCGCAGAACGAGGGCGCATTCAAGGCATCCACCCTCGAAGGAATGACCTCGAAGCTCGAAGGCTCAAGGATACTCCCTCGAGGGACAGAGGTCTCGAAAGCCTCGTCATTCCGCGCGGAGCGGAACCCATGAGATCCACGCTCGAGGCTTCCTCCTCGAACTGAAGAAGCCATCGTGCTACTGATCAGGGGTTCGAACCTTGGGCCTACGAAGGGTTTCGACAAGGGCCTCAGATCAACCGAGTCAGGGATAATCGACGGTACCCTTGGAGCTCGAACGCTCGAGGGAACCAACCGATTATGTTCGAGGCCGGGCAAAGTGCCTAGATCGAGGGACCCCTCGAGGGGGAGCATCGAGCCCTCGACCTCTATCGAATGAGGTCGAGTCCCGTCTAGCGTACTTTCGCGAAAGGCTCTCACGGGCGTGTCCTATGACCACGAGCCTACCCTTATCGAATGGGGCATGGACGTCCGCTCGAACCACCCGTTACCAGCTCAACCGAGCACCCATGGCTCGATCCCCTCGAGGGAAGCACGGGTCGCCTCCTCCTCAGCCCCCTCGAGCAGGGAGCACGAGGCACGAAAAGCTCGAAATCCCCCTACCTCGGGCACGGTGAACGAGCCCACGTCCGAGGAAGCCACGGGTGCTCTTCACCTTAAGTGTTGAGACCTTGGGAGAGTATCGGCCACTCTCCCAAGGCCTCGGGGCTACACCCGCGGGTGCGCTAGCGCGCCCCCACGGATTCTCGGAACCTACGAAGATACGGAGGCCTCGAAAGCCTCGACGAACACCAACCTTCGCAGGATTGAACCTCATTCCTGCGAAGGCTCGGGGGCTACTGTCGGGTACCTACAAAAGGGGTACCCCAATCTAGGCCCAAAACTACTTGGCATCAAGGCCCACAACGGCATTAACCTGACTCCATAGCTCAGCAAAGGCCCGCCATCGCTACGAGTCCTCGGCACCCATCCAGCTCGAGGTAAACGACCACCCTCGAGCGGGTGGTTTCCGTCTCGTTCGAGGCTCAGCAGCCTCGAGGGCGACCCCCACCCTCGAGCGGGTGATTTCCGTCTCGTTCGAGGCTTGGCGGGCTCGAGCTTACGATCCAAGCTCGAGCCGGCCTCGCCGGGAACGACGCAACAGTGGCAACAGTGGACTCTGGGCACCATGCTGCACGGCCAGACCTAACCCTGCCAGCAGCACTGTGCCAACCACTCCTTTGACTTTACCCCCCGCCAGACGCGCTGCCACCCTCGAAGGCGACCTCGAAGGAGACCATGGAACGCCGTACGCAAGTTGCCACCCCCGACGTCGTGAACCGTCACGAGAAGGAAGGACGATACGTCAGCCCCTGCCATGTCGTCAGCGGAGTTGGAAGGCGCGATTCCCGCTCGCGCAGTGCGCGGCATAGACGAACAGTGCACTCAGCGACAAACACATGTACTAGCACCCCGCTCCCCTTGGTCTATAAAAGGGGGAGGGAAGCCCATGCAAAGGGCGACGAACGGCAAGCACGGACACAACCAGCGCCCACACACACCATAGCCAGGGACTTAGGAGCTCATCTCCTTCTCCCATCTTGCTTGTAAACCCCTACTACGAGCAACACGCAACCAGGTGCATCGTACCCCTGCTGGACGTACGGCCCCGCGGCCGGAACCAGGATAAACCCCCGTCTCTCACTCTCGCCATCAGGGAAGCGAGTGGTTAGCACCGCAATCACTCGTTGGTGCCGGTGCGACCAAATCAGGCACCGACAATATGTGTATATATGTATATATATGGGACGGGTTTTTTCTACACATACGTGTAGCTACCCCACCCCTGTCCAATGTTGCTGAACAAGGCCGGCTGCTTATCGGGTTAGTTTACGCATGCACAACCAAACGGATTAAGTGCTAATATGTAACTAATTAACATGATTTACGGCTGGCCGCCAGGCTCCCTCATTTTAAAATTTGCTCGCAGCTCTTTCCTTGTTTTGAGGACATCCGATGCATGGAAAACATAGTACATGCATATATTTGTGCTAGTGTATTCAATTAACAGAAATAGAGTATGTACGAACACATACGCGTGTTCCAGTCGAGTATGAATGCGTACGTACATACATGCGTTTTGGAAACGAGTATGAATACATACGTGTATATATTCTGGAGTATGTGTATATCAAAAGCTGTGCATACACATTAACAGGACGCGTATATGCACGAGTATCAGTATATCCAAAGTATGAGTATATACATTTTGCGCAAAAAAAAAGTATGAGTATATACACATATTCAAAGGGCATCGACATATATAGTACATGAATTTTGAGCGATTATGCGTGACAGGGAAAGAGCGAGTACACATAATCAAGTATTATGCACACATACATGTTTGTTTTGACCATGTGTACATGTGTCCGTCTGGTATATGCATTACTAAATGCCTACGAGTCCATACATGTTAGCAGCAGGATCGTATAACTTTTTTGACAAATGAGTATATGTTCATACATTATTTACATGAAGGAGTATGAGTACATACACGGTATCAGAAAAAATACTTCTAGGTAGAGTATGCGTACATACATATACAGATTATCCCTGCGTGTATCATAATTACAAAGGCAGCCGGTGATTCTGATATGGTGAGGGTCGTATTCTATCTGATACCTGCATCTGAATTCACGTCCTTGATGCCGTCGGCCTATGGCAGGTTGCAGCTGACAGACGCCAGTGTTGCGATCGGCGACTTTGTTTCTGGACGGTGGCCTTGCATCCGGCGTGAGGCGAGCCCGCGTCGCTCCAATTTCCTCCGGATGATTGCTGGCCGCCTGGCCCCGGCGTATTGATTGGTCGCCGGACGACGACGAACCAAACAGCCACAAATGAATCCGCCTCTACCACGGCCGCATAGAACAGAAAGAAGGCGAGGACCTAAAAAATAGGATATGGGGAAGAGATATAGTATTTGATAGTGGATCGACCCGTTAATAAAACCAGTGCGGTAAATATGAGGTGAGAGGTGGGAGTAACTACAGGAGATGAGAGGAGTAGCTACACGCATGTGTAGAATGGATTTTCCATATATATATATATTGGGAGCCTATAGGCTTCCAATAGTTATTGGAAGCCTTGAGCCAACCCAACCAGCTTATGGTTCAACCTAACCAACTAGCGCACCAGCCGGCCATCCACCTAATCTGGCCACGTGCGCCTGGTCTAAAGTCGGGTTGTTATAAATACCCGCACCAGCAAGGACCTACTAAGGTCAAAATCACCATACTTCTTCCCAGTTTTCCCACACTCCCGCACAGAGAATATCTACCAATCCCACACAAGGCATGCATAGCGATAGCAATATATCTTAAGTATACAATAAGTGGTAGGTCATGAAGGGGTCATGCAACAAAGGGCTATGCATGGCTAATCATCATATATAATCATCACGTGCAAGCGCTAGCAAACTAATAACATATGCCTAATAAGCACTCGAAAGATAGGATGGGCGTGAACCTGGAGCATGTTCGTGTCGTCGTCGTAGTTCTTCTCGTAGTCGTCGCGATTGTTGAAGTCGTTCGGTCTTCCGTGGACTCCTAATGAGCGGATAAAATAAATAACGACATCTAATTGCAAATAAACTCCAAATAAGAAGCAAGTAAAGAGCCAAATATCTCTCGGATACTTATACTATTGAGTTGGTCAAGGTTTTTGAGAAATTATGAAATAGGTTTCACCTTCTCTAAGCTAAGATCAAATTATTATTTATTGTCAAAGATCAAACCATTCTATTATTTGATTCGATTAAGGAAGCGAGGAACAGTTGTTAGTGGGTCCCACACATCAGCATCTGGGTCCCTATGTTTGTTGCATGCTAGGCTTGTTAGTCTAGTAGCAGGCAGAAGCAAGGATGTGCAAAGGCAAGGCAAGCAGGTGTGTGCATGCGCATGCAGCAAGGCGACAGGATGGTTGGGATTAGGCTTGGGACGGCTTGCTGGATGGCCTAGGAATGGGAACGAGCGCGTGCACGGGTCGATGCGGTGGCCATGCTCGTGGGCGCATGCGTCTGGGCGACGGCTGGCAAGCACACAGAGCAACGGCGTTCCGTGCTCGTGGCTATGTAGCGCTTGGTCAAGGGGAAGCGCGTGCGCGTCCAATGGCACATCCATGGTCACGGCACGGACACGTTGGCTCGCGGGGTTCCTACAGCCTGGTTCCGCGGCGTGGCGGTGTGACTGCAAAAAGGCAAGGGAGAGCGGCTCAACGCGGGTCATGACAGGACCATGTCCGCGGCATGGCTGCGGTGCACGTGTGCGATATACTCACGGCCGCTCGGCATCCGACGCTCGCGGATGCACGCAGGTGCGGTGAGAGCAAGGTAACAACTTGGCTTAGCTCGTGACGGTTTTAGGTGGGCTCGTGTGTAGTTAGAAAGCTAATAGTGTGTCTGCGTGTTTGTGTAACGAGACAGGCAAGGCCAACAGGTGAGTGCTGATGTGGACTTTTCGTTCGGGCATTTCACCGAACAGGTGGTGGGCGAGGTGTGCAGCTATGTTTAAGCAAGGCCAGCAGTAGCTTGGGTCACTACGATGTGCACAGAAGCTAAGGGCAGGGCTGCTAGGCATGGCACGTTTGCATTGATGGCCCCTGCAAGAAAAATAGCACGGCTCACAGATAGGACGGGTGGCGTTGGTGCGCGCATAGATGGCTCATAGGCGACTCGCTGGCAGCACAAGAGAGAGGGCAAGGGCGTGAGGTCATGTGGCTCACCATGGGCTCGATCGGCAGTGGCAGAGAGGTGCTTGGCAAGGTCGAAGCAGGGTGGCTGGTGGTGCACGTCTGGCTCCTGTAACAAAAGGGCAAGGCCATACAAGTAGATGGAACATGGCGATAGTGAACTGAGGCAAAAAGGAGACAGCTTGGCTGATGGCTCACCGTGGGCTCCTGGTAGTCTAGGTGAGGCGAGGAAAGGCAGCAGGTTCGGCTCTCGTTCGTGGACGTGTTCCACGGTCCTCCGGTAGGGAATGGCCACGGCTTGTCCTTGGGCAACAGACACATGAGCGGGGTGTTCAAGCAAACATCCAAAGCACAAGGAGGTGGCTTGGGTGAAGGGCTCACCGGGGCACAAGGATGGTCTGGTCGCAGCGCAGGTGAGCCAAGGCCGGGGCGAGGTCGAAGGATGCAGGCTTGGCTCGCGGTTTGGCTTGGAGATATCATCGAACACCTTGCAGGCGACGTCCATGGCAGCTCTTCGGCGTCAGCTTCTCGTCCAGGCATGCAACGACCCAAATCTTAAACTCGTGGTCAACATGTAATCACTAGCATCATGAGCATCATTAGTGCATAAAACTAGCATCATGACATAAGCATTGTGTGCACTATTGAATTGTTTGAATTAAATTAATTTGCCACTTTGTTAAGGAAGTCCAAATTTCGTGTTGCAACTGTGATGGTTTAAAATTTTATAAAATACTAGATTTCAAATGTGGAATTTAGAGTATTTGTGCAAGATTTTGGAGTTCATTTGCTGGGATTAGAAATAGTGCATTTAAATTCAAATCTATTTGAATTCAATCTGCGACTAAACCAAAAATTGTTTCCAACTTTTTCAACGTGCAGAATCTTCCTTTTGTTCTAAGCTTTCTGTGGCGGACTACCCCAAAATTAATCCAACTTGCACTACAAAGATTTGGATCTAATACCATGAAAACTATGGCAACAATGTGATTTTCGTTGCAGTACATAGGGCTTATTGCCACCGGCCGCTATTTTGGTTGCGATATGGGGTTATGTGGCCACTATGTGTGCATAGATGCAATTTTAAATTTGGTTAGTTGCAATAAAGAGGAACTATAGCAACGCTTATATATTTGTTGCCATTAAGGAAATTTTATTGCCACACTTGTTGCAATGGTTGCAATTATTGTCTTCGTCGCAACGAAGGTGTTGTGGCATCGCAAACACGAGGTGTTGCGAAGGCAATGTTAGGTATAGCAACGGAAACCAAATTTGTTGCAACAGTAATCATAGATATCGCTACGCAAACTCGCAGCGTTGTAACATAACGTACATATAGCAACGAACAATGTAGTCGTTGCTAGTAACAATGTGTTGTTGCAACAATTGTGCGTACTAGTGGAAATATGAGTTGTCCATGACATCATCTTATTGGGCTAGCTAGATAGGCCCGTTGTATGTCTCAGGTACTAGCTCTTTATTTTTTTTAAAAAAAAAAAGCATAAAACGTGATCTATATGTGCTTGTTGGGTTGAGAATCAATATGGGACCATTGTTTGTATATATGACATAAAATATATGACAAATTTTGTATGTCACAAAGATTATTTTATTTATTTCTTTAGAAACATTAGCATCCCTACTTCCATGTGGCAAAATCCAAAAAATAGTTGGACAACAGGACTTGAACGTAAAAAATAGTTGGACAACAAGACTTTAAGACACAACCTCTTGTTTGGTATTATTGTGACCAAACCACAGAGCTATGCAAGTGATTGTGCTTATTGGGGGTAACGTACTCTAGATAACTGTGCTTGCTGTAAATTTCTCAACGCCAAGTCACTCGACCGTGATGCCACGTCCACTGGCCGCCGCGTCCAGGTCACCCGGCCGCAGAAGGCACGTCATCCAAACTTATAAAATCAGCCAAAAAAGAATTTGTAAGTTAGGAGATTCGAACCGTGTTCACTGCTACTGGAGAAGTCTTCGCCCTTCAGCCAGGCCACTAGGCAGTTTTTTGCAGAAGGTTGAGTTAATTTATTTCTTACATAGCATTCTAAATAGCTACTCGGCCTTTTCAAGAACCCACACCGGCCTACTCCAGCTCACCAGGCCGCCACGCACCCCTCAAAAAAAAAAACCAGGCCGCCACGCACCCCTAAAAAAAAACCAGGCCGCCACGCCATATCAGTATGTCACCAAGCCACATACAAGCATACCAACTATTTGTTTCAAAATGGCAAAAAAACAAGGCTGACCAGGAATTTGAACCCAGGGCTTCGAGTTAGAGTAAGACCCACCCACCACCAAGACACTTCCTGTTTGTTGTGAAATTCTCTTATTTAATCGAATTTAACTAGAGTAGGTGTTGACACCGGATTTTAACAGGTCACGTCGGTGCCAAAAAGTGAAGCAGAGGTATAGAATTGGAATCGGAGTCCGGGAAATGGAGAAGATCAAATCGGAATCGGAGTCTGAGAGGAAGGACAGTTTGAATCAGAGTCAGAGTCCGATGAGAGTTAGAATCGGAGAAGAGGATGATGACGTGGAGGAATCCTGGAAGGTTACCAGGTTAAGCTTATAGAAGGACCGAAATAAGGAGTCGGTTGTTTTTTTTATAGAGTCTGAGTCGTAAACGGTTGTAAGAAATACCTTTTCTTTTGCGTCAAGTAAGTGTGTCGTATACGTTTAGGAGTTATAGTTATCAGGGTATAAATGTCGACCCTGCGTGGTCATAGAAGTCTGTACACACCAACATCAAACAAACCTTTACACTTTTTCGCATCTTACATACATTTGTCGGCGACTTCGTCTTTCATTTTCGCGAGTTCTTTTGGGCACGTCGAGGGTGATCAGATCTCAAGGCTTGCCTGTAAGTCCCGTATTACTGAGTAAGATCCATGCCTTAGCAAACTGGCGTATCGCTGTTGTTTCGTTTGGGATTATTCAACAGTTATCGAGTAAACATCTAAGCTTTAGTATCTGGCGCATCGCTGTTGCTTCGTTTAGATTTTATTCAACCCTTATCCAGCTTAGAATAAGCTTTGATCGGCTGTTATTTATACTTCATTATCGGATCTGGTATAGCCGTTTAGATCTATTCTAAGTATTGCTCTGCTTAGCTTGTTAGGTTACGTTTAGTAATCTTACTCTGCTTTGCATCGGAATCGGCTGATCTAGCCGGCTCTCTATCATAGATCGGAATTCATTGCCGATCTGGTATTCATCATCAAATCGGAAACCCAGCCGATTTCACTGTGTTATTAACGTCCGATTTTCCTTGTCAATCAACAGGTCAGATTGACTGGCACGCCCTGCATCATCGGTCACAACCAATTTCGTGTGCTAGCACGTGAAGGTCTTTCCCGATTTTTGCGTCAACACACTTTTGGCACGCCTGGTGGGACACGACAACTTCGATCATGTCGAAGAAGGAAACTGGTCGTTTTGACGTTGGACCTCAGAATGTCATTGATACTACTAAAGAAGATCTTAGTGAAGAGCAGAAGGCTGACAAGGCAAGAGCAGTTGGAGATTTTGAACTGTTATGCTTAAAGTCATTCAGTACCACAAAACGAGGCCAAGCTATCAAGAAAACTGATTTTCCATTGCCTCATGAAGTCAAGATAGCTGAAACACCTAGAATGATAAATGAGTTGATAAATGAAGCAGTCCATCATGCTTTTGCAAATCAAGGCAGAGTCTTAGCTAATGAGTTACATAACCAAGTGATTCGCTCATTGCGTAATGGTGATCTTCAATTTAAAGGCCCATCATAGCAACAACTTCCTCCGTTTGAAGTTGACACCTCAGCAAAGGATGTTCAGGCAAGGGCTGCGAAGAATGCATTCTCTCAGGTGTTTAATGGCTCAACATCCGATCAGCCGATCGGACAGACACAATCGGCGTCAAGGCCGATTATGCAAGGAGGTTTTCTAGCAACAACAGCAGTGACTGTGCCTCAGATTCATATTCCAACAAACAGCTCTGCGGTTTTTACCACATCATCGCCGATACCATCGGCGTCAAAGGGAGAAGAATTTTTCAAAGGATATGATCCCAAAACAGGATTAGGGATGCCTCCTGAATATTTCGTTACTTCTCCTAAATCAAACCAGAAGACTCAACCTGAGGAGCCAAAGATGGCCTGGGTACCGCATACTGATGGAATTAATTGGGTTTTAATTCATGAGAAGGGAATCGTACACCAAGTGTGGACTCCAAGACTAGAATCGGTAAGAGCACCTAATATGAATATGCCGAACCAATCAGAGCCACATGGTACTACGTCAACTGTGGAGGTCTATCACAATACCCAACATCAAGGCCAGGGTCAGATGTCCAACCAGAATGTATCTTCAGGACATGTGATTCGTCAACCAGAGCCATCTAGGCAAAATGAATCGCCACCAACGGGATATGCAAGGCCGATTCAGTCAAATCAAGAGGTAGAAAGAGTGCGTCAACCAGTACAAGGAACCTCACAGGAAACAAATCAAGTGGATTGGGCAGCTCAAATTGCTGAAATAATGCAAAATCAGTTTGGATTGAAGCCCAAGACTCAACATGTGATGTATAGAACTCCATATCCACCTGCTTATGATTCGCTACCTTATCCTCATCGTTACAAGATCCCTGATTTTACCAAGTTTTCTGGTAATGATGATGTCTCCACTATTGAGCATGTCAATAGATTTCTGGTACAATGTGGAGAGGCTGCTGCTACCGATGCACTAAGGGTCCGATTATTTTCAAGTTCTTTATCTGGACCAACTTTTTCATGGTTTATGACATTGCTAGCAAATTCAATTATCTATTGGTCTGACCTAGAAAAGCAATTTCATCAATATTTCTTTGCTGGTGTTCAAGAGAAAACTATTACTAATTTGACAAGCTTGAAGCAAAGGAATGATGAGTCAGTAGCAAACTTCATTCAGAGAATCAGGGAGACAAAAAATAGATGCTATGGATTGAACTTAACAGATTCCCAATTGGCACAGTTGGCTTTTGATGGTTTACTTCCCTATTTCAAAGAGAAGTATGATTCTCAGGAGTTTGAAAGCTTGAGTCATATTGTGCAAAGGATGTCAAGGCACGAGAATCGGATGTATGAGCAAAAGCGACCTTATCATAAGAAGGTAAATTACCTTGGGTATAGTTCCGATTCCGATTCCGATGAAGATAAAGAAATCGGCTTGGCAGAATGGGTAAAAAATAAGAAGCCGATTGCTTGTCCATTTGGTAAGAAAGAACCAGAAAGATTTGGTTTTGATGTTACAAAGGCTGATAAGATTTTTGATCTACTACTTAAAGAAGGGATGATCAAATTATCGGCCAATCACAGTCTTCCATTTGTAGAAGAACTCAGGAAGATGACATATTGCAAATGGCATAATGCTACTTCTCATAATACCGATGACTGCAAGGTTTTCAGAAACCAAATCCAATCGGCAATTGAGCAAGGAAAGTTGCAATTTGAGATTCCTTCTAAGCCACTCAAGCCGATGAAGATTGATGGGCATCCTTTCCCAGTGAATATGGTAGAGCCAGTTAAGGGAAATGCTTTGCAGACAAAGCTTTTGACATCGGAATCTGCAAAAGAAAAAGGAGTTGTTGATCCTAGAGTGCAAATTTCTGCTTCTGACTTAAAGGATAAAGGAAAGATGAAAAAATGATTATCCCAGAAATCCTCAAAGACATGTTACTTCTCAAGGGTTGATCAAGAAATATCAACGTCAGCAAGAGAGAACAAGGCAGCAAGAGGAAAGGATGTATCGGCATGAGGATCATTGGAGATGTCCTTTTTTCATTTACTGCTGGGAAGAAGGAATCAAGTTACCATCTCCAGATGATTGCCCATAGTGCAACGGAGGCTATGGAAGGGATAGGTCATACAAAAGGCCTCGATTTGAAGATAGGGAGCGTCGGCCGATTATTCGGGATAGAGATGAAGAATATCGGCGTACTCCAGTTCATGAAAGAATCGGAGGCAGGCAGAGTGTATATGATCGGTTGGGAAATGAGCCGATTATGAGCAGAGAATTAGAAGAGCGTGCTAATAATTTGGTTTCTGATGAAGAACCTTTGCCAAATCAGGATCGGAATATTCATCGCGAAGCTAAAATACCTCAACCAAGGTGGTGCCCGGATGGAGTTATAAAATCACAGAAAAGGAGGTTGCAAAGGCTCCGATTTGATGAAATTCAAGAAGAAAAGTCGCGCCAGCTTTTGAGGAGCAAAAAGGTGTCATCTAAAGTATGGCGTCCTAAACAACGTGCTCAAAATGATAATGCAACCGATGTTAACATGGTTTTCATGTTACCAAGGGAATTCATGGCATCGGCTAGTGATGAAGAAGGTTTTGAGATCGAAGAAGCAATGGATCAATTGAATTTAGAACCGATGCAAGCGACTTTTGAGAAACCTGAAGAAAAAGAACGGGTTCACTTGAAGCCTTTGTTTCTGAAGGGACATGTTGATGGTAGGCCAATGACCAGGATGATGGTTGATGGTGGAGCAGCTGTTAATTTGATGCCATATGCCGTTTTTTCGCAAAATCGGCAAAAGTGAAGATGATCTGATCAAAACGGATATGATGCTGAAGGATTATGAAGGGAAGATTTCTCCGGCTCGGGGGGCATTATGCGTGGAGTTGACTATTGGAAGTAAGACTTTGCCTACTACTTTCTTCATAGTCAATGGCAAAGGATCATATAACCTGTTGCTGGGGAGAGATTGGATCCATGCTAATTGTTGCATTCCATCAACCATGCATCAATGTTTGGTTCAATGGATTGAGGATACAGTAGAAGTTGTCAAAGCAGATGCGTCATATAGCATAGCCATTGCAGAAGCACTGCCATGGAATTATGAACAAGTGATGTGTATATCGGGAAGAGCTTTGGATACTGAATTCCTCAGAGTGGCCGATTTCGGTCTACAGCCGATCCAAGCAGTCGGCTCATAAGAATCATCCTGATGGATGAGTTTCTTCAAGAAGATGAAGGGAAGCTAGGATATGGTTTCACGTCGGCCAATGTACTAGAAAAAATAGATTTAGGAGATGGTGATAAACCAAGGCCGACGTTTATTAGTGCAAAATTAGATCCTGAGTACAAGAGAGAATTGACCTCTTTGTTAAGAGAGTTTAAAGATTGTTTTGCTTGGGAATACTATCAAATGCCTGGTTTAGACCGATCTATTGTTGAACATCGGTTGCCTATAAAGCTAGGATATCGGCCATATCAGCAAGATTCTCGACGATGTGATCCTAAAATATTACCTGACATAAAGGCCGAGATTACTAAGTTGATTGAAGCAAAATTCATTAGGCAATGCCGATATGCTGAGTGGATTTCTAATGTGGTTCCTGTATATAAAAAAGAATGGGAAATTGCGTGTTTGCATTGATTTCAGGAATCTTAATAAGGCGACTCCGATGGATGGATATCCTATGCCTATTACCGATTTATTGGTTGATGCTGCAGCGGGGCACAAAGTCATAAGCTTCATGGACGGTAATGCTGGTTATAATCAAATTTTTATGACTAAAGAAGATATTCATAAAACTGCTTTTCGATGTCCGGGGCATGTTGGTTTATATGAATGGGTAGTCATGACTTTTGGCTTGAAAAATGCTGGAGCTACATATCAACGTGCTATGAATTATATTTTCCATGAACTTATCGGCAAGATTGTTGAAATTTATATTGATGATGTGGTGGTTAAATCGGAGAGCTATAGACAACATTTAGCCGATTTACGCAAGAGTCAAGAGTGCACAAGAAGACATGGCTTGAAGATGAATCCGATGAAGTGTGCATTTGGAGTTTCTGCTGGTCAATTTCTGGATTTATGGTTCATGAAAGAGGAATTGAGATCAGTCAAACTTTGATAGGTTCCATCAATAAGATCGTGCCTCTGAAAAATAAGACTAAACTTCAATCATTAATCGGCAAGATTAATTTCATTAGAAGATTTATTTCTAATCTCTCTAGGAGGATTAAGCCGTTTACACCTTTATTGAAATTGAAGGCCGATCAGAAGTTTGTTTGGGGAAAGGAGCAGGAAGAAGCTTTGGATCGGATTAAGAGATATTTGGTGTCTCCTCCTGTTTTAGTTCCTCCTCAGAAAAATAAGCCGTTTAAATTATATTTATCGGCTGATGATTCTTCTATCGGATCGGCCCTTATTCAAGAGTTTGAAGGAAAAGAGCGTGTTATCAACTTTGTAAGTAGAAGGCTTTTGGATGCAGAGACAAGGTACTCTCTGGTTGAAAAGTTATGCTTGTGTCTATACTTTTCCTGTACCAAGCTCAGACATTATTTATTATCGGCTGAGTGCGTAGTTGTTAGTAAAGATGATGTTATAAAATACATGCTATCATTGCCGATTTTAAATGGTAGAATCGGAAAGTGGATTTTGGCCCTTTCAGAGTTTGATTTACGCTTTGAATCATTGAAAGCAGTCAAGGGGCAAGTTTTGGCCGATTTTGTCACTCATCATTGTGGTCCAGAGATTGGATTAGTAGAATTTGCTCCATGGACTTTGTTTTTTGATGGATCTTCTTGTGGAGCTGGCTCTGGAATCGGAATTGTGTTGATCTCGCCTCGGGGGGCAAGCTTTGAATTCTCTTTTCCGATTGAGAAAGAAGCCACTAATAATCAAGCAGAATATCGAGCTGTTCTTAAAGGTATCAAACTACTCAAAGAGATCAAGGCCGATGCTATTGAAATATTCAGAGATTCTTTATTGGTAGTAAAGCAATTGATGGGTGAATATGAATGCAACGATGATATTTTGAGAATATATCACGATGAATGTCTCCAGTTGTTAAAAGAATTCAGGCTTGTTAAGATTGAGCATATTCCCAAATGTTATAATGAGGAGGCTAACCGATTGGCTCAAGTAACATCTGGTTATCGTCCGATCAGAGAGATTTCAAGTCTGGAGTTAGAAGATTCCGATTGGAGAAAAGGGATTTATGAATATTTGAAAGATTCATCGAAGAAAGTTGAAAGAAAGATAAGGATTCAGGCAGTGAAGTATGTTATACTTGAAGATGATCTTTATTATCGGACGATTGATGGGTTTTGCTCAAATGTATTGGATCGGAGGAAGCTAAGGTGTTAATGGGAGAGATCCATGAAGGGGTATGTGGAGCACATCAATCGACCTTCAAGATGAAATGGATGATCAGAAGGAATGGATATTTTTGGCCTACAGTTCTTGAAGATTGTTTTAAATATTATAAGGGATGTCAGGACTGTCAGCGTTTTGGGAATGTTCAAAGGGCTCCTGCGTCTGCTATGAATCCGATTTTAAGGCCTTGGCCTTTTCGAGGATGGGGCATTGATTTAATCGGACAGATTAACCCTGCATCCGGTAAAGGACACAAGTTTGTGTTAGTGGCGACTGATTACTTTACTAAATGGGTTGAAGCAATTCCTTTGAAGATTGTGTCATCAGCTAATATGGTGGATTTTGTTAAGGAGCATATTATCTATCGGTTTGGTATTCCTCAAACGATTACGACCGATCAGGGGACTATGTTTACTTCAGGGGAATTTAGAGAGTTTGCTGAAAGCATGAGGATTAAAATATTGAATTCTTCTCCTTATTACGCTCAGGCTAATGGTCAGGCAGAAGCTTCCAATAAAAGCGTGATCAAGTTAATAAAAAGAAAGATTGATGTGTTTCCCAGAAGATGGCATATTGTGCTACATGAAGCGTTATGGTCATATCGGATGGCTTGTCATGGTGCAATTAAAATGTCACCTTATCAATTGGTTTATGGACAAGAGGCTGTATTACCTTGGGAGTTAAAAATCGGCTCTAGACGTGTTGAGTTTCAAAATAAGTTAACAGCCGATGAATACTCGATTATTATGAAGGATGAGTTGGGAAGATTTGACTCAGTATCGTTTGAAAGCCCTTGAAAATCTAGAGGCTAATAAGGAGCGTATCGCCAGATGGTATAACAAGAAGGTCAAAGTTAAGGAATTTTCTCAGGGAGAATTGGTATGGAAACTAATTTTGCCGATTGGGTCTAAAGATTCTAAATTCGGTAAATGGTCTCCGACTTGGGAAGGTCCGTATCGGATAAATCGGTGTGCTCCAGGTAATGCATATATATTGGAGAGTTTAGAAGGAGAAGAGTTTCCTCGAGCTTTGAATGGAAAATACTTAAAAAAATATTATCCCAGTATTTGGGTTGATGCATGAGCCGATTTTTGGAGAATCGGAAAATATCATAGCCGATAC
The DNA here is from genome assembly GCA_015342445.1 of Digitaria exilis. Lineage (NCBI taxonomy): Eukaryota > Viridiplantae > Streptophyta > Magnoliopsida > Poales > Poaceae > Digitaria > Digitaria exilis. Next base: position 66,591 of record JACEFO010000915.1, read on the forward strand.
AAAGTATCGCCTCTAGCAGAAAAAATAAGTGAAAATAATACATTACATATTCAGGGATACATGGGCGATGCGTTATGCATCGCCCTTAGGGAAAAAATATAAAACATTACAGAGTGTTCAGAAAGTTTTGAATTGTCTGAATAGCTTGCATACGGGACTCATGGCGCTCATGGTTCTCCATGATCTGACTTCTAGAATCAAGAGACATATGAATCTGGCTAATATTGGCTTCAGACCTAGATATGGATTGGTTGATTGTGTGGATTTCTCCCAAAAGTCGATCTCTTCTACTCTGCAGATGGATGAGTCGGGATTGTTCTCTGTTCAAAGTATCTTCAAGATTATGAATTTGGCGTTGAATCCTGAATATATCATCACCTGGGGATCCTTGGCCGTGGATGAAGGATGATGCTGAGGTAAGGCCTTCGGGGAGTAAGTTCATAACCTCATACTTGTGGGTAGCCAAGAAAAGCCGATGATTGGAGGAAAGGGGAGTGCCAGATTGAAGCTGAGTGATGATGAGCTCAAGTCTTTGTTGAACCTGAAAGTTGGAAAGATTAGCTTGCTTTAATCAATAATATAATGAAGAAAGAGAACTATTCTGTACCTCATTGGATGAAGATGTCATGTTTGATAGTAAGAGGGGTGATATGGTTGATTCTGCGTATGGTTCTATTTATAGGCAAAAGGATCTACCTACCCGATTCAGAGCATTCAGTTTTTGATATGGATGAGTACAAGGACCAATGCATTTTTGGTCAAAAGTTGCTATTTTCAGAAGATTCGCTGTAAAAGCTGATTGGCAATAAATACGCTACAGACTTGGCAGGGATCGGTCAAAAGATGAGTCAAAGATTTACACATGCAGAATAGTTTGGTAACCTCAATAAATACATTACATTACAAAAGATGTTATTGAATAAGTTTTACAACGACCCAAGGAAATCTTGGATCGCTTTGATCGCGCGCAGGCGAATAGCATCTACATCGGAGATGGCTTTCCGATCTTCATCAGCCGAACCCTCAATCGGCTTCAAGTTTTTCTTTAGGTGATCAAACTTTTGAAGGAGGACTTGCTTATTTTGTTCAAAGGTTGTCAGGGTCCTAGGGATTTGTTGCAGGTTGGCTTCCACAGTTTTCAGCTCTGCGTCAATCTTGGCTATGGCTTGCATATGGGCTTCGCGCTGAGACTCCAAATCGGACTTAGTTTTCTCTAGAGCTTCCTGGGTTTGCTTCATATGTCCGATTTGGGTTGCTATGCCTTCGATGTCCGATTCAATTTGCTCCTGGTCCTTAGAAGATTTTTCAAACTCGGCTCGATCGGATAATCTCTTTTGGGCCTTTGTCACCTAGTAATAGTTAAACTCTATGAAGGCAGCTGGAAAGAGAACTTCCTCAACTGATTCAGGTATTTGGCCTTGCATGTGTTTGAAAACTGATCGGACGGGATCAGCGTTCTTCACGAGTTGTCCGATTTCAGTATTCAAATGACTTAGCATTTCTTCAAGATAGAGCTTGATCGGATCGGAGCTTGGAGCTGATTCTGCTGTAGAAGGACCGGCCAATTCTGCTGCAAGGGCACTGGGGGTCGGAGAATCTTGTGCCTAAGAAAGAAAAGTAAGAATCGGATATTGTCTTCTTCTATTCTAAAAAGGGAGACGAAGAGAGAAGGAATTACCTGCTTCAAGTTAACTTCATCAAACTGGGACGGTTGAGAAGGACCGATTGCAGTTCCGATGGAAGCAGTTGCCGTTCGTCCCTAAGTACAAGGAATTCAGATATAAAGAATGGAGTGGATTAAATTTTGCTATGACAAAGACATAATAAACATTCTTACGATGGTTCCTTGCACCGATTCTGGGGCTTGAATTGTTGATCCTGGTTGAACCGTGATCGATGGAAGAATCGGCGGTGAAGATGAGGTTGGAGCAGTTTCCATTTGAGCCAATTGTTTGTGAGATGTGGTTGGGGGATGTGCCTGTTTACACATAAAGTTAGATCGAGAAACAATAAAGTTACAGCAAATCAGAGATGTGATTACCTGTCCTGATGCAGTTGTTGCTGTAGTATCCGATAGATGTTCTTGAATCGGATTTGTTGTGCCAGCTTCAGGAATGGTTGATGAACCACCAATACTTGAGCGTGCCTTTGATATGCGTCTGGCAGCCTCTGAAGCTGAGATTTTTCGGACAGCTTTCGGTATCTTCCTCGAAAGTGTCTTTGATAGCACCAGTTTGCGTTTCTCTCCGATTATTATTGAAGGCGTAGCCTGTGATTCTGATGGCTTGATGTCTTCTTGACTGGTCATGGAAGAAGAAGTGTCTTGAGCTTTCTTCTTCGGCTGCTTGGAGGAGCTGGTGCCTTGTTGCTTGGATAAACGAGTACTCTTGGCCGATTTCTTATTCCGGCCAGCGATGATATCCAACACGGATGGGCTGGAGTTGCCGATGTAAGGATTGTCTGAGGGAGGCAGGTACTCGATCAGACGGCCGCTGTTGCTAACAGAAGGAGGGTTGATGGCCACATCCTACAATTGGAAGAAGGATTAGGTTTGAAAGTGGTTAATAATTGAGAAGGCCAGGATTAGAAATTTCTTACCTGATCATTGGTTGCGAAGTCAGGGTTGAGAAGCAGACAGTAATCTTGGGCGGGTTGATAGAAGAGGTGATTCCTCCATTCTTGCCACCAAGTTTTGAATAAACCCATGGTGAAGCTAGAAAATCGCCAAGACGATAGATCTATGGCTTCTTGAGAAGGTGACAAGTTTTTCAACCTCTCATAAGCCAGGCTTGAATGGATGATTTCCCTAGGCTTCACCAAGTTGGCCATATACAAAGAAATCGGCCCTTGCCCGAATCCGAGTTGGCGGGAAGCTATTGCTGGATGATAGTACTCGAAGGATTGATTCTTCTTTCCCAAGAAGACATCGGCTGGAAGTATCTGAGGAGTAATAATCTCTTTGAAGATTTTTTGGCAATCAACGTCTGTGCCAATGTTGTCAAATCGGAATTGGGTTGGAAGTTCAAAATGATCTTCAGGATCGTCGTACACATACCAAGGCATGGAATCTTCTTTGAAACCATTATAGAAACCCCTGAAATACTCACCAGTGCGAGTAGAAGGGAGCTTATCGCCAGCAAAACTCGAAGCAGCTTCACCAAAAGACATGCAGCGTCGTTCATCAGGATCTGCCTCATTTAGTTGGTCGACTGGGAAAACTTTGCTGATCACAGAGTCGTTCACCAGTTTCTGCATATGCATATTCAGCCAAAGGTTGATAAACCACCAGGGGCCTCCAAGATGTCCGATCTGCTGCCTGTTTTTCAGTCGGATAGATGCCTCATGAAGAAGTCTGTACACTGATCCGAGGAGATGTTTTCCGATTGGGAAGTTGTTTCCTGAAGCCAAGTGTTCGGCCAATCGGAGATAATGAATTGCTGGACCTATTGTTTTTCCGCAGAAGACAAAATGTTCCAGCCACATATTGAGGAAAGCAGAATGCTCTCGGGCGTCCACTGTTCCTGATGTCTTCGAATACTTCTCAACATATCCTTTCCAACCTCCTATCTGCTTAGTGTCAATTTTATGGGTGGCCTTGGATGGAAGTTGGAAAGTAGTATCCGATGCCGATATGTTCAAGCCTGTGAGCATCAGTACATCGGCCAGTGTGGGAGTCATCGGACCTTGTCCGAAAAGAAAGGCATTCAAAGCGTCTGACCAAAAGTAGCTGGCAGCGATTAGCAGTGGTTCATTCCGATCCATATCAGCTAAAGAGAGAGCAATGCACTGGCGTAAATCATAAGTCTCCTACTCATATCCTTTGGATCTGGCAACCCTTTGATACCATGCTTTGCATCCAGCAGGGAGAGTTGGCCATGATCTAAAAGCATTATTCCACTCGTGTTCTGAATCAAATGATTTGTAGGGGAGTCTTTGTGTCTCTTGGTTGATGAAGTCAGTGGGATCTGGAGAACCTACTGGGCCTAGTATGGCGAGACCCGGCTTATCTACTACTGAGATATGATGCTGCTACGGATGGCCTAGGAAAAATACATTGCTAGTAAGAACAGATCTGGCAAAAACAGAATAGATCTCAATCTAAAGACTAGGTGAAAGCTTACCTCAGGGATTTCTGAAAGGGATGCCATGGGAGGAAGTTGTCGAAGCCTTCAAGAGTTGATCCTTGCTGAAGGTTGCTTGCGCTCGACGATCCAAGGACGGGAGCAGAGGAAGATGAAGCGGCGGCGGCTGAAGGAAGAAGATGAATGAGGAAGACGAAGGGGTTGGCCTTATATAGGTTTCGCTAAGGGTAAAAGAGGAAAGAGAAAATATTTTGATCTAAAATGTTTGACCTAAAGGAGAGTCAAATAGTTTTGAGTCAGAATCGGATTCTTCCGCGAAACTGGGGGGGCATGTGTTGACACCGGATTTTAACAGGTCACGTCGGTGCCAAAAAGTGAAGCACAGGTATAGAATCGGAATCGGAGTCCGGGGAATGGAGAAGATCAAATCAGAATCGGAGTCCAAGAGGAAGGGCAGTTTGAATCAGAGTCATTGTCCGATGAGAGTTAGAATCGGAGAAGAGGATGATGACGTGGAGGAATCCTGGAAGGTTACCAGGTTAAGCTTATAGAAGGACCGAAATAAAGAGTCGGTTGTTTTTTTTATAGAGTCTGAGTCGTTGCTATAGAAGGACCGAAATAACGTAGATATAGCAACGAACAATGTAGTCGTTGCTAGTAACAATGTGTTGTTGCAACAATTGTGCGTACTAGTGGAAATATGAGTTGTCCATGACATCATCTTATTGGGCTAGCTAGATAGGCCCGTTGTATGTCTCAGGTACTAGCTCTTTATTTTTTTTAAAAAAAAAGCATAAAACGTGATCTATATGTGCTTGTTGGGTTGAGAATCAATATGGGACCATTGTTTGTATATATGACATAAAATATATGACAAATTTTGTATGTCACAAAGATTATTTTATTTATTTCTTTAGAAACATTAGCATCCCTACTTCCATGTGGCAAAATCCAAAAAATAGTTGGACAACAGGACTTGAACGTAAAAAATAGTTGGACAACAAGACTTTAAGACACAACCTCTTGTTTGGTATTATTGTGACCAAACCACAGAGCTATGCAAGTGATTGTGCTTATTGGGGGTAACGTACTCTAGATAACTGTGCTTGCTGTAAATTTCTCAACGCCAAGTCACTCGACCGTGATGCCACGTCCACTGGCCGCCGCGTCCAGGTCACCCGGCCGCAGAAGGCACGTCATCCAAACTTATAAAATCAGCCAAAAAAGAATTTGTAAGTTAGGAGATTCGAACCGTGTTCACTGCTACTGGAGAAGTCTTCGCCCTACAGCCAGGCCACTAGGCAGTTTGCAGAAGGTTGAGTTAATTTATTTCTTACATAGCATTCTAAATAGCTACTCGGCCTTTTCAAGAACCCACACCGGCCTACTCCAGCTCACCAGGCCGCCACGCACCCCTCAAAAAAAAAACCAGGGCGCCACGCACCCCTAAAAAAAAACCAGGCCGCCACGCCATATCAGTATGTCACCAAGCCACATACAAGCATACCAACTATTTGTTTCAAAATGGCAAAAAAACAAGGCTGACCAGGAATTTGAACCCAGGGCTTCGAGTTAGAGTAAGACCCACCCACAACCAAGACACTTCCTGTTTGTTGTGAAATTCTCTTATTTAATCGAATTTAACTAGAGTAGGTGTTGACACCGGATTTTAACAGGTCACGTCGGTGCCAAAAAGTGAAGCAGAGGTATAGAATCGGAATCGGAGTCCGGGAAATGGAGAAGATCAAATCGGAATCGGAGTCCGAGAGGAAGGGCAGTTTGAATCAGAGTCAGAGTCCGATGAGAGTTAGAATCGGAGAAGAGGATGATGACGTGGAGGAGTCCTGGAAGGTTACCAGGTTAAGCTTATAGAAGGACCGAAATAAAGAGTCGGTTGTTTTTTTATAGAGTCTGAGTCGTAAACGGTTGTAAGAAAGACCTTTTCTTTTGCGTCAAGTAAGTGTGTCATATACGTTTAGGAGTTATAGTTATCAGGGTATAAATGTCGACCCTGCGTGGTCATAGAAGTCTGTACACACCAACATCAAACAAACCTTTACACTTTTTCGCATCTTACATACATTTGTCGGCGACTTCGTCTTTCTTTTTCGCGAGTTCTTTTGGGCACATCGAGGGTGATCAGATCTCAAGGCTTGCCTGTAAGTCCCGTATTACTGAGTAAGATCCAAGCCTTAGCAACTGGCGTATCGCTGTTGTTTCGTTTGGGATTATTCAACAGTTATCGAGTAAACATCTAAGCTTTAGTATCTGGCGCATCGCTGTTGCTTCGTTTAGATTTTATTCAACCCTTATCCAGCTTAGAATAAGCTTTGATCGGCTGTTATTTATACTTCATTATCGGATTTGGTATAGCCGTTTAGATCTATTCTAAGTATTGCTCTGCTTAGCTTGTTAGGTTACGTTTAGTAATCTTACTCTGCTTTGCATCGGAATCGGCTGATCTAGCCGGCTCTCTATCATAGATCGGAATTCATTGCCGATCTGGTATTCATCGTAAAATCGGAAACCCAGCCGATTTCACTGTGTTATTAACGTCCGATTTTCCTTGTCAATCAACATGTCAGATTGACTGGCACGCCCTGCATCATCGGTCACAACCAATTTCGTGTGCTAGCACGTGAAGGTCTTTCCCGATTTTTGCGTCAACACACTTTTGGCACGCCTGGTGGGACACGACAACTTCGATCATGTCGAAGAAGGAAACTGGTCGTTTTGACGTTGGACCTCAGAATGTCATTGATACTACTAAAGAAGATCTTAGTGAAGAGCAGAAGGCTGACAAGGCAAGAGCAGTTGGAGATTTTGAACTGTTATGCTTAAAGTCATTCAGTACCACAAAACGAGGCCAAGCTATCAAGAAAACTGATTTTCCATTGCCTCGTGAAGTCAAGATAGCTGAAACACCTGGAATGATAAATGAGTTGATAAATGACGCAGTCCATCATGCTTTTGCAAATCAAGGCAGAGTCTTAGCTAATGAGTTACATAACCAAGTGATTCGCTCATTGCGTAATGGTGATCTTCGATTTAAAGGCCCATCATAGCAACAACTTCCTCCGTTTGAAGTTGACACCTCAGCAAAGGATGTTCAGGCAAGGGCTGCGAAGAATGCATTCTCTCAGGTGTTTAATGGCTCAACATCCGATCAGCCGATCGGACAGACACAATCGGCGTCAAGGCCGATTATGCAAGGAGGTTTTCCAGCAACAACAGCAGTGACTATGCCTCAGATTCATATTCCAACAAACAGCTCTGCGGTTTTTACCACATCATCGCCGATACCATCGGCGTCAAAGGGAGAAGAATTTTTCAAAGGATATGATCCCAAAACAGAATTAGGGATGCCTCCTGAATATTACGTTACTTCTCCTAAATCAAACCAGAAGACTCAACCTGAGGAGCCAAAGATGGCCTGAGTACCGCATACTGATGGAATTAATTGGGTTTTAATTGATGAGAAGGGAATCGTACACCAAGTGTGGACTCCAAGACTAGAATCGGTAAGAGCACCTAATATGAATATGTCGAACCAATCAGAGCCACATGGTACTACGTCAACTATGGAGGTCTATCACAATACCCAACATCAAGGCCAGGGTCAGATGTCCAACCAGAATGTCCGCTGGGCGACCAATCCTGTCCCGCCATGTGGCAACAGAAGTGAAGAACTGATAGTTGATACATGTTTTTCTTTTTAATGCAGAATAAAAAAATGTAATTGGTATTTCTTCCTCCTAGAAAATCCAAATTTGATGATTATTTTTGCACAAATTTTCTAAAATTCATATTTTTCTTTTCATGGTGTTGGTTTGCATGTTAATTGCTATTTCTTGTATCGGTTTTATATGCCTTGATTTTATTACAATTTAGTATATAGTAAAAATGTATGTTTTAACAAAATTATTCGTAAATTGACTTTGTGTTTTCTATATTATTCTAAATATAAGTTTTGTGTGCAAATATGAGGTGCATTGAAGGTAACAAGTGTTAAGAGGTGTTCACATCCCAACGTTTGAGTTGAGTTATAGCAAACTATGAGAGAGATTTATCATTTTGTGAACAATGTATGGTTTCACTTTATGAAAACTATATAAGTTTTTTATGGAAATTGATAATGGACCAAAATTATATTGTCATGACCATTTTTAGAATTTTGTGACCATATTTAGATATTGTTGTAATTATTACTTGGTGATTTGGTGAAAGGAGTTCGAATTTTCCATAGAAGATAATTGGTTTTTTCATCTATCTCTGACAAATAGACTAGAATGGAACATATGATGCCAAATAAAAGTGTTTTGTATTTTATCTTATTTTATTAGGGGCACCTGTAGCTCAATTTGAAATTAATTAGATAACCATATAGAAATTCTTTTAAATGATAGAAAATAGTAAATAAGTTAAAAAAATTTAATAAACTCCTATACAACATAATGTGTGTAGTCTATTTCATTTAAAATAAATATATTGAAACATTTAAGAAAATGATTTTAGTAAGTTGTTGCACAATGATACATTACTTAATTTTTTTTAGCACATGATACAATATTTAGTTGAAATAGAAATGAAAATAATACCAAACGGGCCATAAACCTGGCTCTGGGCCATTGCTCAGTCGTACATTCTTAATCCGATGGTCGAAACCATACCTCTCTAGTATATAATCTCCTCATATCCCTATTCCCCAGTGAACCCTAACACTACTCCCCCTGTGTGGCCGCCACCTCCCTCTTCCTCCCTGGGCCCTTGCTATCTCTTTCTGCACCACCGTGAGCTCTCTCTGCTACTGCTTCGTGAGCCTCTCCTCCTTCCTGACCTGCGGGATTCGGCCCCGCTGGAGCTCTGCTGGCCGGCAGCGTCGGAGGCAAGGCAAAGCACTGGGCAGCGGCAGACCCTCTCCCTTCCCCCAACATCGAGGAGCGGATGAGGCGTGCAGCTGCCTGGAGCGGCCATGTGCGGTGGCCGGCGGTGGACCATGGCGGCGCCCCAGCTCTCTATGCAGCGCGCACAGTAGATTGCGGCACGGATCTTCAGCTCTCAGAGGTTAATGCTTTATCTTTACCGTGGAGATCTGTTAGGCTTACGGTTTTTAGGGCCGTTTCCATGATGTGGATTTTAGGGTTGTTTATGTTTCGATTTTGGGGGCTTGATCTAATAGATTAATGAGCTTTAGCTGCAGTGATAAAGTGTATAAAACTGAGAAGCATGATTACATTCGTAATCTAGCAGTAATTAGTAAACTGACCTAAGAAGTTGCTATTACATTTTGGATTGCATGTCCTAATTGATTGTTGTTTATCACTAGTGTCAATTGTCAAGATAAGATTTTAATTAAGCCTACAGTGCAGTGTGTGAAACAATTGCAACACTGATTCCTTGGACTATTTGGGTCATACATTTTTTATCTTTCAGTTTTGCCTAGTTCACGGTGGCTATGGATCCTAAAAATTGCAACTGGAACTCGTGCTTCAAATATAAAATTGGTCTGTTTATATTAGACAACCTTTTCATTTGTATTTAGTACTATATTTTTTTTATTAATGCAAGTCGGGACATTGCCAAATACGATGATACTAGTTGTAATGCCACATCTGTACTCACCATATGTGCTATATGCCTATATCATGTGCAGGTCTCCAATTAAAAACTGAGAAGGATGCAAAACTTGAGCTCGTGCTTGAAACATAGGTTTGCTTAAACTTTATTGTTTCTTCGTCTGCAGTAACAAAACAATGAAGCTGTCCAGCAGTTTGCTATCCTAGTCAAGAAGAAGCTATCTTTGCAGATTAGCCATAAAAGTCTGATCTGGATGATGATTTCTCCTACAAATTTAGTTTAGTCTGTTATTCTAGGCATAGTCACAACAACATTGGCATGTTTTGTCTAAACGGGCATGTATATATTTTGTATGTTCAATTGAAAATATATTAATTCAATCGTTTGGTTTATTTAGCATTTATTTTATGAAATGTTGCAGCCACGATGCTACTGTACTGTCAAGCGATATCATCTCGGCGTAAAACGACGTCGCCTTCTATGTTGCGATGCCCTACCCACATATAGCCATGATGCGACTATACTGTTGATGCGATATCATCTTAGCATATAGCGACGGCTCTTTCTATGTTGTGATAATCTACCCGCATATAGCCACGACGCAACTGTACTGGCGATGTGATATCATCACAACATATAGCCACGACACATGCCTGGTTGCGATATCTTTTACACTTGTAGCAATACGCGAGACGTTATCGCTACTAGATCCAAGCGTTGCGATAATGATAGTCTACAACCATCATGCGTGGTTGCAGTTATTAATATTCATGCAACGCCAAATGGCCGTTGCGTTAACAATGTATTGCCACGCCTCATAGCGTTGCATCAGTTCACATATATAGCAATGCTTCATGTAGGCGTTGTGATATGCTATTGCATCGGAGGTACTTGCAACGCCTCCCAATGACCCAATTTGGTTGCAATGTCTTAGTATTGCAACGGAAATACTCATATCGCAACATTTTAAGGGCGTTGCATCAATGTCAAAAGTTTGTAGTGTTAACTACACCAGGGACCACCGTGAGGCATCCATACACTTAAATAGGATTAAGCTGGAGCACCATCGAGTCTAGATCGATTAAACCACATACTTTCAATCGAAATAACACGCCCGCACGAAGGCGAGTCCCAGAGATTACAACATTCCAAGGTCCAAATTCAAATCAGTCTTAATTCAAAGTATTACAAACCAAATTTGAAAGATATAAATAAAGTTTCAGAGTTCAAAGTAGCGGAAAGTAAACGATGATCTTAATGACGATACAAGTAACATCATGATGAAGCCATCCATGACGCAACTCCTCGCGATCCTCACCAGAGGATGGCTCCCAAACGATGGTATAGCCACGGGGCAACTGTCCCGACCAAGAAAAACCAGAAACCGCCTCCTCAAAAACATTACCTGAAATTAAGCCACAAGCAAGGCTGAGTATACTAATACTCAACAAGTCTTACCCGTTAGGTGATAACTACTTCACCAACCTCTAAACACGCAAGGCTTTTTGGCTAGGGGTTTGTTTTGCGAAAAGCACTAAGAATGGATCCTTATTTAAATATTTTAGCAACCAATTCTAGTAATCTAATTACTCTAGATGAGCATCCTTTCAAAGCAATCAAGTAGTGCAATACAATTAGATACAATCATCATCTTTATCAATCTCTCAAGTTCCAGTTGTTACGCAATGCAGCCGAGCGGTCAAGCAGTCTCATTAACCGTGAGAAGCGGACGGTTCAAATCAAATTTCACTATTTGGCCAGGGAAAACAACACACACGGATAATATTGGCTATAAAAGGCACAAATACCATCCAACCTTTTCCCATCAATCCACAATTCGGAACCGGGGCCAACTCCCTTAGGGTACAGGTTATCGGATACTCGCGGACACATGCCGGCCGATCTCACGCATGTAGCCACTTGGGTACCACAAGGGAATAAATTTCCAAGGAAAGTAGGCAAGCAGTCCTAGCTGTTCCAATCTGGTACCGAGCTTACCGATTCCCATAGGTCGGCATATGCGTAGTACGTTCAAAAACTTGACACAATGAACCACACGTTTCGACCTTAAGCAATTTACCATACACGGACGGGAGATCTATACATACCATCCCGCCCGTCAATCCTTATGATTCCAACATAAAGAAAGACATCCAACTCCTATATCTCGCGAGTGACAGGAAATCACTTGACTTGTAACGGGTCCTTAGAGCATAGCAACTAGCGATCCTATCATGCTAGTCAAATAAAACATAGGTAATAAGATTCATGCATATAGGTTTTCATTCAATTCCTAAAAACATAAATTCACAAACATAGAGTAATCAAAGTTGCGAGAAGTTTAAAACATAGGTCATGCTCCGGGGCTTGCCTTCTTGCTCAGCCCTAGTATCTGGCTCAAGCGATGGTGCCTGCTCCACAATGATAGTGCTCACTTCTCCTTCATGCACCTCCTCGTCTACGTCTGGCACCAGCTTGTAGTTCCCGTCAGCGATTTGCTCTTCTACACGTGATGCAACATACATGACGGCTTAAAGTAATTATCTCAATTATATAAAAAAAATATATAGGGTGCATATGTTGTCATATTCACTAAGACAAAAATTGTAAATAATTTATTTCTTCATAAGGCAAGGTGGGTTTTATGCTGATTCTTCCCTTTTCTACCGACGGTGATTGTGTACATATATTAAATTCTAAATTTAATTCTTCATTGTAGTAACTCAGTTCAGCCTTTGATTTATTTAATTATGTCCCAAAAATTTATATCCAAGTGCATGTGATATAGGTTTTGTTAATTATTTCTTGGTCAAACAAGATCTCAACTTCCCCTTTTGTTTCTCAATTTCTAATGATCCGAATTTTTGGTGACACCCTATGATTATTCTCAGCTTCATAAATCTTATTTTTATGCAGCAAAAAGAAATTATTTATTCTAGAAAGTCTACTTCTATCATTATTGCATTTTCACCACTAGGAAACGAATTTAAATACTATAAAAATAAATACATAGTAAACTAGTGTGAACTATTTATAGGAGCAAAAATAAGTCATGTTTAGCTCATCTATCAAGTGAGTACTCAGTTTTATTAATAAATCAAGTGCTAAACAAATGCTACTGTATTTTCATACCCTAATTTAATTAAGCATGTTACGAGAGCTAAAACTTGAATTTAGCATTATTTTAAGATATCTGGTAAAATGTATACCCTACTATCCAAAGATGAAATACTGTTTCTGAATAAATTAATTATTAAAATTCAAACAAGATGTCAGCAGAGATAAACTAAAGCATTTATATCTGGAGCTAGAAAACATAAATCAGTGCAAGATTGGTACTGCAGAGTGGTGACTATAAGAGGAAAAAGATGTCCAAATTTCACATTCATAGCAGCTGTGGTTTAGGAGTTATGCACAAGAGTTCATTTTCACATTTTAATTTTTATAGACTAAACAAAGCATAAAAAGCATATACATGCTGTGAGGGGAATACAACAGACATCACCAGGATTCCAAGGAATTTTAGTTTGCATTTTTCTGAGTTTTCTACGAGTTTTAATCGAATTTCAAATTTCCAGTTTTTAATCCCTAAATCTGGAATTTGTCTATTACAAACAGGTCCTTGGTTTTTGCATTGGGAACCTTAAAAAGAACTCGCGATTTGCAATCAGGTCCTTGGTGGAGACTGGGAGCTCGGCGTGCTCGATTGCGGCGAGGTAAGGCCAGGGCTTGCCGGTTTGAAGGCACGGAAGCGACGAGGGACTCACCCAATACTGGTTTGAAGCGAAGTTGAGGTCGGAGGAGGTCCGGAGATGGCCGGCGACGTGAGCAGCAGCGTTGCAGCCGCCTCTGCTTCAACTTCGGCGAGGACGGCGATGGGGGGCTACGGTTGGAGGGGCCTGTGAGCATCAGTGGGGTGCGGGGAAGGTCTCCATGTGGTTGGTTTGGCTGGTGGGTGGGCGGAGGTGGCTGGCCACGTTGAGCTCGAGCTTGGCGGCAACAATGGCAGTCGGCGGAACTGGGAAGCTCTGATTCGCGGCGAGACTCGGTCGTGGCTTGATGGGAGTGGGTCGAGGGGTGATCTGGGGTGGTGAGGGAGGCTCGGGAGTGGAGGATTTGGGGAGTGGAAGAGCTGGGCGGTGGAATTTCGCGAGGAGCTCGGAGGACGCCGTTCTGCTCGGCTTGGCTCCGCGAGGAAGATGACAGGGAGAAGAGGGCGATCTACAGGCTCCTGAGTTCCTTCCAAAGGTGAGCAAGGGGAGCTTGCTTAGAGGCAAAGTGACCATGGCTTGCCTTGCGACCTAAGGGAGAGGGGAGCGCTGTGGGAACGCTGCTACGGCATCTGCGGCGCGTGGCGAGCAGGGCAGCCGCGCGTAGCGCGTACGCGATGGCGAACAGGGCGCGGTCAGGGCCTCGGGGACAAGCTGGGCATGCTGGTCAACCTCGGTGCCCATGTCAGGTATCATCGGCCACATGGTGGCGTGGTGTTGGCGCGCGGTGCTGAGGCGCGGCGCGTGCAGAGCGGGGATGGCGCGCTCTGGTGCCCGGTCAACGTTGTGTGGCCACCATGTTGACGAGCCACGTTCGTCCAAACTTTGAACTGCTCTGAAATTTCCCCAAGTACGAAAGTTGTAGAGTGAAGTCCAAAGTTTCTAAATGGCAAGTTCGGGCATATGAAAAGATGAATGGTTTAGTGTATGGCGAGCTAGGAACTTTGGTCTGCCAGCGGACGGAAAACTGACAGAGACAAGGGTTTTTCACACCCGGAAGGTCAAAATTTGCCAAAACTTCAAAATAGACGAAAGTTTGCTATAACATTTGTGACAACTTCTATTTTCGGATATTTTCATGTTGTTTTGTGAATTTGAGAGTAAATCGATGACCTTCAGAATCAACAGAGAAAAATTGGGTTGACATTTAATGTTCTATGAACTGTTTATCGGTTTTAGGCAAAGATCCCATCATTTTTCGACAAAACCTTGAATTAGAAACTTGTTTGGTTATATTTTTACTTAAACTTTGATTTTAACCAATTTTTGAGTTTTGTTGAACATTTAAGTCTTTGAGAGTGAAAACCATTTCAGCTTGTTTGGATTTGATTTCTTTAAGTAATTTTCCACAATCTTTGAATAAAATCTTTTGTTTTGTCTTTCCTTTCTCCACTTAATTCCCTAATTAGCATTTAAACAACAGAGATGTTACAACCTACCCAGCTTAAAAAGAATAATCTCGTCCTGAGATTCGAAAATGCTAAGAGAGGTGAGGTCGGTGGTACCTTCGTTGGATGGAAGAAAACCAGGGAAATTTTTAGTTAGATAAGCCTCAGTTTCCCATGTGGCTTCTTCTTCTGTATGATGACTCCACTGCACCTTATATATTTTTATCTCTTGTTTTCTTGTCTTTCTTTCCTTGGTGTCAAGAATCTTGATTGGTTGATCATTATAGGAAAGATCCGGTTCAATTGATATTTCTTCTTGGTCAATGACTTCGGTAGGAACCCGAACACATTTCTTTAGATGGGAGACTGATGAGGACATCCTCCACTATTGCCCGCTAGCAAAGACGCAACAAAAAGGGCCCAGCTAACCCAGTTGTAGTCGGGCGGCGACCGTGTGAGCCTCTGAATAATCCGACCTTGCTTAGCTTGGGAGGTGGAAGCCACCTTAAAAGGGAGAGCCACCCTTCCCCTATCGGACTATTCTTTTGGGGTGATTGGACCTCTCCTCGAGAGGTGTGGGCTTTATTCCTACCTGCCTGGGCCGGTCACATCATTTGGTATCAGAGCTGGACCTCCATTTAAGGGGGTAAGAATGACGAGGACATCCTCGGCACGATTTGGCTAGGCGCACAACAGTGTAGGCGACATTTGGCTAGGCACACGACAGTGTAGGCGACATATCATGGCCAAGTGAGCGGGGTTTGGCTAGGCGCAGAACAGTGTATGCGGCATTTGGCCAGCCGCACGACAGTGTAGGCGGCAGCCGTGCACGTCCGAATTTATTCCACCTCGCATAGCGGAGCCCTTGTTAAGAAGGGGAGAATGATGAGGACATCCTCCACTATTACCCGCTAGCAAAGATGCAACAAAAAGGGCCCAGCTGGCCCAGTTGTAGTCGGGCGGCGACCGTGTGAGCCTCTGAATAATCCCACCTTGCTTAGTTTGGGAGGTGGAAGCCACCTTAAAAGAGAGAGCCACACTTACCCTATCGGACTAATCTTTTGGGGTGATTGGACCTTTCCCCAAGAGATGTGGGCTTTATTCCTACCTGCCTGGGCCGATGCACATCAGAGACGTGGAAGACATTGTGTATAGCTGAAAGCTTTTCTTTAAGTTGGACACGGTAGGCAACCGGTCCATATTGTTCAATGATTTCATACGATCCAATATAGCGTGGTCCTAATTTTCCTTTGATCCCAAACCTTTGCACTCATTTGGTAGGTGATACTGGAAGATAAACGTGATCACCCACTTCAAATTGTAGAGGTTTCTTCCTTTGATCAGAATAACTCTTTTGCCGGGATTGAGCGGCCTGAAGGTTTTTCTGAATTATTCTAACCTTCTCTTCCGCTTCGATCACAAGATCGGGGACGTAAAAATATCGCTCACCCGCTTGAGACCAACGCAAAGGAGTTCGACACCTTCTTCCATACAAGGCTTCAAATGGTGCCATTTTTAGACTTGTTTGGTAACTATTATTATAGGAGAATTCAGCAAGCGACAAACATTTGTCCCATCTCTTCCCATAATGAATAACACAAGCTCTGAGCATGTCCTCAAGGATTTGGTTTACCCTCTCCGTTTGCCCATCGGTTTGAGGGTGATATGCCGAGCTACGGATCAGCTTGGTACCAGGGGATTCTTGCAATTTTTCCCAAAATCGTGCCACTAATTGAGTTCCACGATCAGAGATTATGGTTTTAGGAACCCTGTGGAGACAAACAATGTGATCCAAATAAATTTCAGCATATTTTTGAGCTCTGTAGTCCACCTTGACAGGAATGAAATGCGCGGTTTTAGTGAGCCAGTCAACTATAACCCAAATGGAGTCATATCCTTGTTGCGTTTTGGGAAGACCAACAATAAAATCCATGCTTATATCCTCCCATTTCCATGACTGTATAGGTAGCGGTTGCAGAGATCCCACTGCCTTTAAATGACTTGCTTTTACCCTCTGGCAGGTGTCACATTCCGACACATATTTTGCAATTTCAATCTTTATTTTGGTCCACCAAAAATTTTGTTTCAGATCTTGGTACATTTTATTGCTACCAGGATGAATGGAAAATTTGGAAAGATGAGCTTCGTCTAAAATCTTATTTCTTAGCTCAGCATTTTTGGGTACTACGAAACGATCTTCAAACCACACAACACCTTGGCCATCTTGACGGAAACATTTATATTTTTCCTTTCCTTTGGCAAGCTTTCTTTTGATTATTTTTATGCGAGCATCATTTAATTGTGCCATGATAATTTGATCGTGCAAGGTAGGCTCTATAGAAATGTGATTGAAATATCCATGTGGAACAATTTCCAAATTCAGCTTTGCCATTTCGTGACATAAAGTGTCAGCATATGTTTCAATGGAAAGACAATGACATTGAGCCTTGCGGCTTAAAGCATCCACAACCACATTAGTCTTTCCAGGGTGATAGTGCACCTCCATATCGTAATCTTTTGCCAACTCCAACCACCTTCTTTGTCTCATATTCAAGTGAGATTGAGTGAAATTATATTTGAGACTTTTGTGGTCGGTGTAAATGTTGCATGGAACTCCCATGAGATAATGCCTCCAAATTTTGAGAGCATGAATGACGGCTGCTAATTCAAGGTCGTGCGTTGGGTAATTCTGCTCATGGGGGTGAAGTGCTCGTGAAGCATAAGCAATGACCCAATTTTCTTGCATAAGCACGCATCCAAGTCCAGTGCCAGAAGCATCACAATAAACATCATTGGCTTTGAACTATCGGGTTGTGCCAGAACTGGAGCTGAAGTTAAGTGTTTCCTTAGAGTATGGAAAGCCTCTTCACATTTCTTACTCCAAACAAATTTCACACCCTTTTTCAATAACTTCGTCATTGGTTTAGCAATTCTGGAGAAGTCCGGGATAAAGCGCCTATAGTAACCAGCCAACCCTAGAAAACTCCTTATCTCATGCACGGAGGTGGGTGGCTTCCAATCCATGACTTGCTGCACTTTGGTTGGATCAATAGCAATGCCATCTTTTGAGACAGTGTGCCCCAAAAATTTTACACTGTCCAACCAAAATTCACACTTGGAGAATTTGGCGTAGAGTTGGTGATCTCTGCGGCGTTGGAGAACAATTCGAAGGTGTTCGACATGTTCTTCTTCATTCTTAGAATACACAAGAATATCATCAATGAATACCACCACGAATTTATCAAGCTCAGGCATGAATACCGAATTCATGAGATACATGAAGTAGGCAGGAGCATTTGTGAGCCCAAAAGACATGACCAAATATTCAAATAACCCATACCGGGTAGAGAAAGCAGTCTTCGGAATATCACAAGGGCGAATCTCGATTTGATGATAACCCGAGCGAAGATCAATATTGGAGAATATTTTTGCTCCAGCCAGTTGATAAAAAAGAACATCAATGCGGGGCAGCGGATATTTATTTTTAATTGTCACCGCATTGAGGGGTTGGTGATCAACACATAACCTCAATGTGTGATCTTTCTTTTCCACAAAAATGGCTGGGCAGCCCCATGGTGAAGTGCTAGGCCGAATAAAACCCTTGTCAAGAAGTTCTTGAAGTTGAATTTTTAATTCCGCCAATTCCTTAGATGGCATTCCCCTTAGATGGCATTCTATAGGGTCTTTTTGATATAGGTGCAGTGCCCGGCTGAAGCTCAATTGCAAATTCAATATCTCTATCTGGTGGCATTCCAGGTAAGTCATCCGGAAATACATCGGCATACTCACATACCACTGGAATATCTTCAAGCCGAGGTTCTATCATTGAGAATGCACATGAATTGATAAACCTTTGTTGTGGCAAATAAATTGTGCTAGCCCCATGTGTTGGTGAATTAATATCCATGACTCTTTCTGAAATATCTAACAACACCTTGTGTGTGGTCATCCAATTTGCTCCTAAAACAATATCAATTCCTTCCAACCCCAAAAGAATTAAGTTGGTGGGAAATATTTTACTTCCTAGCTTGATTGGCACGCTATTGGTGACTTGATTTGATGCAATTTTACCACCGGCGGTTGTTATCATGTATGATGATTTGGTGTGGCAAAAGTTCAATCCGCACCTTGCATTAAATCTTGGACTTATAAAGCTATGAGTTGCACCCGAATCAAATAATATAACCGCAGGTTGGTTGTGAACAAGAAAAGTACGCGTCATAACTGGAGCTCCCTCAGGCAGGTCGACTAAAGTGGTGAAGTTGAGCCTCCCCTGCCTGACTTGAACTCGAGGTTGTTTGCCCTTGTTCTGCTGATTCTGTTGCTTGTTCTGTGGATAATCTTTGATGAAATGCTTGTTACTGCCACATTTGTAACAATTATAGCCACTTCCTGGACGAGGTGTCTGCTGTGCATTTTGCCCAAAAGTCTGCTGCTGCTGGAACTGTGGAAAACGAGGTGCATTCTGCTATGGTGGCCTGACCACCCATTTTCCACCCTGAGGTGCCTTCTGCTGCCCCTGTGGTGCCGCTGGGGAAACAAGACGGAACCTCTGTGGCTGTCCACCAGAAGGGGGAGCAGGAGCTTTCCTCTTCTTGTCAGCCTTGTGAGCCAAGTTGGCATCCTCCTGTGCAATAGCGATATTCATAAGGTCACCATAGGTAGCAACTCTGGTGGTTGTCAGTTGTGCCATGAGCTTGGTGTTAAGACCACGACGGAATCTCTCCATCTTCTTGGCATCTGTGTTAGCGTGATGATCTGCATATGGACACAGACCATTGAAAGCTTGAGCGTACTGCATAACTGAGCGAATACCTTGAGTCAAAGCTAGGAACTCATTTAACTTCCTCTCCATAAGACCCTCAGGAATATGATGCTTCTTGAATGCATTTTTGAATTCATCCCAATTTACCACATGAACCTGAGGAACTAGAGCCAGATAATTTTCCCACCATAAGAGTGCAGCGCCGCGAAGTTTTTGAAGGGCAAAAGTCACTTTGCGGGCCACAGTACAAGGTGCAGAGAGAATGGTGAATTTGGAATCCATGGCCCGAATCCAAGCATCCGCTTCCAAAGGTTCCTCCGCCCTTGAGAACAAAGGGGGATGTGTGCCCAAGAAATCCTCATAATGGGCCGCTTGCGGCTGACGGTCTTGCTGCCCTTCTTGGCGTTGTTGTTGCTCAACTACTGCTGCTGCTGGAGATTTCTGAGAATCTCTGTTTGTGTTGCATACAACTGTTGCCAATTTGGGACTTCAGGTGGCGGTGGTGGTGCTTGGGAACCATTACCCTCAAGACCGCCAGTATGAGTGCGGCGATTCGATACCATCTGCAGTCAAGGAGCCTCCATATTAGCCACATATCTCATAAGCTTGCTTGAATAAAATGCAACAAGATAGGACATGGGCGTTATTAAGAAGTTCTAACACTGCAGAGAAATGCACTTGATAGTAAACAGTCTTGATAGAAAATTTATATCTCCCAAACCAGACCGAGTTAGAGGCTCAAATTTGGTGAGCAGATAGAAAATTTATCATCCTAAAACTTTCTTATTAAACTCAGAGCCAAAAACCCAAGGTAACAAGGTCGAAATTTTTATTTTCTCAGCCTCTGTCTTGGCTGTTTTTCAGCTGGCCGTGAGGTAGTGTTTTAGGCATTACTTGAGTTTTAGTGATCGAAAAATTTTTAAACTTCAGTGGATTGTCCCTGACATATTTATGTACAAATTTACTGTTTAATATTTCATCAAATTTTGAGGTTAAAAAGGTGGAAAAATTCAAACTCTTACTGACTGTCCTCAGAATTTTCAGCAATACAGGAAGTCGGTATTTAGTTCATATTTTGAGTTCTACTAGTCCAAAAGCCTCGAATTTTCAAGAGAATAAACTTTAATACATGACAAACAAGTTTCATATTGAATATTTGTGCAGCAAACATACAGAGAAAGCTCGAAACACACCTTAAACAGATCTGTCCCAAAAAGACAGAACTGTGCTCATTGATTTAGTTGAGTTTTGGTGAGTTTAGACTTGATTTTTATGCAACTTAATTTATGATTATTTCAATAGATTAGATGATGCAACATCGGCCTATACGTTCTCACAATCACACAATTGCCCAATAACCTTGGGCATACGGAGTTAGTGCCGGTGGCATGGCAACATAGTCGGCTCTCTCTATAATAGCTAGTCGAAATTTTACTACTCGTTCTCAACCTAACGAATCGAGGTTAGTGTACCTGCAGAAAATTCATCCAGAACATTTATATTGAACCTTCCATGCCAGCACTCATGGAAGCGTCCACATTCATTACCACCCACTATAGTGGTGGCACCCGAACATTTGACGCTGAACGGGCAGCGCTGCATACGTCACTGAGACATGCCTGGAGTTCATGATCTTACCTTACTTACCAAGGCGTAGGTGCGTCGTTACTGAATGTAAAGTTGGGTTGTGCAATAATTTAAGTTTTGACTGGAATTGAAATGTGCTGGAAGTTAGTCATAAAGTTAGATAGCCACCGGTCATATCGTGATCCCTTAACCCACATATAGGCTTCACATTCTATAACTTAATCCTTAGCGATCCAACGTCTTAGTGCTGTGGAAGCTAAAGTTGACAAGTTTTATCGAAAAGATTATTTAAGATTTGCTGCTCACTCCGGGTTGTGTGTCTCGGCTTTGGACCAACTGTGGCGGACTACCCCAAATTAATCCAACTTAAGTGCACCAGGGACCACCGTGAGGCATCCGTACACTTAAATAGGATTAAGCTGGAGCACCGTCGAGTCTAGCTCGATTAAACCACATACTTTCGATCGAAACAACACGCCCGCATGAAGGCGAGTCCCAGAGATTACAACATTCCAAGGTCCAACTTCAAATCAGTCTTAATTCAAAGTATTACAAACCAAATTTGAAAGATATAAATAAAGTTTCAGAGTTCAAAGTAGCAAAAAGTAAACGATGATCTAAACGACGATACAAGTAACATCATGATGAAGCCGTCCATGATGCTACTCCTCGCGATCCTCACCAGAGGACGGCTCCCAAACGACGGTATAGCCACGGGGCAGCTGTCCCGACCAAGAAAAACCAGAAACCGCCTCCTCAAAAACATTACCTGAAATTAAGCCACAAACTAATACTCAACAAGTCTTACCCGTCAGGTGATAACTACTTCACCAACCTCTAGACATGCAAGGCTTTTTGGCTGAGGGGTTTGTTTTGCCAAAAGCACTAAGAATGGATCCTTATTTCAATATTTTAGCAACCAATTTTAGTAATCTATTTACTCTAGATGAGCATCCTTTCTAAGAAATCTAGTAGTGCAATACAATTAGATACAATCATCATCTTTATCAATCTCTCAAGTTCCACTTGTTAGTCAATGCAGCCGAGCGGTCAAGCAGTCTCATTAACCGCGAGATGCGGACAGCTCAAATCAAATTTCACTATCTGGCTAGGGAAAACCCAACACACACGGATAATATTGGCTATAAAAGGCACAAATATCATCCAACCTTTCCCATCAATCCACAATTCGGAACCGGGGCCAACTCCCTTAGGGTACACGGTTATCGGATACTCGCGGACACATGCCGGCCAATCTCACGCATGTAGCCACTTGGGTACCACAAGGGAAATAAATTTCCTAGGAAAGTAGGCAAGCGACCCTAGCTGTTTCAATCCAGTACCGAGCTTTCCGATTCCTATAGGTCAGCATATGCGTGGTACGTTCAAAAACTTGACACACTGAACCACACGTTTCGACCTTAAGCAATTACCATACCCGGACGGGAGATCTACACATACCATCCCGTCTGTCAATCCTTATGATTCCAACATAAAGAAAGACATTCAACTCCTATATCTCGCAGCGACAAGAAATCACTCAGACTTGTAACGGGTCCTTAGAGCATAGCAACTAGCGATCCTATCATGCTAGTCAAATAAAACATAGGTAATAAGATTCATGCATATAGGTTTTCATTCAATTCCTAAAAACATAAATGCACAAACATAGAGTAATCAAAGTTGCGAGAAGTTTAAAACATAGGTCATGCTCCGGGGCTTGCCTTCTTGCTCAGCCCTAGTATCTGGCTCAAGCGATGGCGCCTGCTCCACAATGATAATGCTCACTTCTCCTTCATGCACCTCCTCGTCTACGTCTGGCACCAGCTTGTAGTTCCCGTCAGCGATTTGCTCTTCTACACGTGATGCAACATACATGACGACTTAAAGTAATTATCTCAATTATATAAAAAAAATATATAGGGTGCATATGTTGTCATATTCACTAAGACAAAAATTGTAAATACTTTATTTCTTCATAAGGCAAGGTGGGTTTTATGCTGATTCTTCCCTTTTCTACCGATGGTGATTGTGTATATATATTAAATTCTAAATTTAATTCTTCATTGTAGTAACTCAGTTCAGCCTTTGATTTATTTAATTATGTCCCAAAAATTTATATCCAAGTGCATGTGATATAGGTTTTGTTAATTATTTCTTGGTCAAACAAGATCTCAACTTCCCCTTTTGTTTCTCAATTTCTAATGATCCGAATTTTTGGTGACACCCTATGATTATTCTCAGCTTCATAAATCTTATTTTTATGCAGCAAAAAGAAATTATTTATTCTAGAAAGTCTACTTCTATCATTATTGCATTTTCACCACTAGGAAACGAATTTAAATCCTATAAAAATAAATACATAGTAAACTAGTGTGAACTATTTATAGGAGCAAAAAGAAGTCATGTTTAGCTCATCTATCCAGTGAGTACTCAGTTTTATTAATAAATCAGGTGCTAAACAAATGCTACTGTATTTTCATACCCTAATTTAATTAAGCATGTTACGAGAGCTAAAACTTGGATTTAGCATTTTTTTGAGATATCTGGTAAAATGTATACCCTACTATCCAAAGATGAAATACGGTTTCTGAATAAATTAATTATTAAAATTCGAACAAGATGTCAGTAGAGATAAACTAAAGCATTTATATCTGGAG
The DNA here is from genome assembly GCA_015342445.1 of Digitaria exilis. Lineage (NCBI taxonomy): Eukaryota > Viridiplantae > Streptophyta > Magnoliopsida > Poales > Poaceae > Digitaria > Digitaria exilis. The sequence goes on from JACEFO010000915.1 coordinate 90,420, forward strand.
CTAGGAAACATAAATCAGTGCAATATTGGTACTGCAAAGTGGTGACTATAAGAGGAACAACATGTCCAAATTTCACATTCATAGCAGCTGTGGTTTAGGAGTTATGCACAAGAGTTCATTTTCACATTTTAATTTTTATAGACTAAACCAAGCATATACATGCTGTGAGGGGAATAAAATAGACATCACCAGGATTCCACGGAATTTTAGTTTGCATTTTTCCGAGTTTTCTACGAGTTTTAATCGAATTTCAAAGTTTGCAGTTTTTAATCCCTAAATCTGGAATTTGTCTATTACAAACAGGTCCTTGGTTTTTGCATTGGGAACCCTAAAAAGAACTCGCGATTTGCAATCAGGTCCCTGGTGGAGACTGGGAGCTCGGTGTGCTCAATTGCGGCGAGGGAAGGCCAGGGCTTGCCGGTTTGAAAGCACGGAAGCGACGAGGGACTCACCCAAGACTGGTTTGAAGCGAAGTTGAGGTCGGAGGAGGTCCGGAGATGGCCGGCGACGTGAGCAGCAGCGTTGCAGCCGCCTCTGCTTCAACTCCGGCGAGGACGGCGACGGGGGCTACGGTTGGAGGGCCCTGTGAGCATCAGTGGGGTGCGGGGAAGGTCTCCATGTGATTGGTTTGGCCGGTGGGTGGGCGGAAGTGGCTGGCCACGCTGAGCTCGAGCTTGGCGGCAACAATGGCGGCCGGCGGCACAGGGAAGCTCTGATTCGCGGCGAGACTCGGTCGGGGCTTGATGGGAGTGGGTCGAGGGGCGATCTGGGGTGGTGAGGGAGGGTCGGGAGTGGAGGATTTTGGGAGTGGAAGAGCTGGGCGCTGGAATTTCGCGAGGAGCTCGGAGGACGCCGTTCTGGTCGGCTTGGCTCCGCGAGGAAGAAGACAGGGAGAAGAGGGCGATCTACAGGCTCCTGAGTTCCTTCCAAAGGTGAGCAAGGGGAGCTTGCTTAGAGGCGAAGTGACCACGGCTTTCCTTGCGACCGAAGGGAGAGGGGAGCGCTGTGGGAACGCTGCTACAGCGTCTGCGGCACGTGGCGAGCAGGGCAGCCGCGCGTAGCGCGTACGCGATGGCGAACAGGGCGCGTCAGGGCCTCGGGGACAAGCTGGGCGTGCTGGTCAACCTCGGTGCCCGTGTCAGGCATCATCGGCCACATGGTGGCGCGGTGTTGGCGCGCGGTGCTGAGGTGCGGTGCGTGCAGAGCGAGGATGGCACGCTCTGGCGCCCGGTCGACGTTGCATGGCCACCATGTTGACGAGCCACGTTCGTCCAAACTTTGAATTAGAAACTTGTTTAGTTATATTTTTATTTAAACTTTGATTTTAACCAATTTTTGAGTTTTGTTGAACATTTAAGTCTTTGAGAGTGAAAACCATTTCAGCTTGTTTGGATTTGATTTCTTTAAGTAATTTTCCACAATCTTTGAATAAAATCTTTTGTTTTGTCTTTCCTTTCTCCACTTAATTTCCTAATTAGCATTTAAACAACAGAGATGTTACAACCTACCCACCTTAAAAAGAATAATCTCGTCCTGAGATTCGAAAATGCTAAGAGAGGTGAGGTCGGTGGTACCTTCCTTGGATGGAAGAAAACCAGGGAAATTTTTAGTTAGATAAGCCTCAGTTTCCCATGTGGCTTCTTCTTCTGTATGATGACTCCACTGCACCTTATACATTTTTAGCTCTTGTTTTCTTGTCTTTCTTTCCTTGGTGTCAAGAATCTTGATTGGTTAATCATTATAGGAAAGATCCGGTTCAATTGATATTTCTTCTTGGTCAATGACTTCGGTAGGAACCCAAACACATTTCTTTAGATGGGAGACGTGGAAGACATTTTGTATAGCTGAAAGCTTTTCTGGTAGTTGGACACGGTAGGCAACCGGTCCACATTGTTCAATGATTTCATAGGGTCCAATATAGCGTGGTGCTAATTTTCCTTTGATCCCAAACCTTTGCACTCCTTTGGTAGGTGATACTCGAAGATAAACGTGATCACCCACTTCAAATTGTAGAGGTTTCTTCCATTGATCAAAATAACTCTTTTGCCGGGATTGAGCGGCCTGAAGGTTTTTCTGAATTATTCTAACCTTCTCTTCCGCTTCGATCACAAGATCGGGGCCCTAAAAGTATCGGTCACCCGCTTGAGACCAACACAAAGGAGTTCAACACCTTCTTCCATACAAGGCTTCAAATGGTGCCATTTTTAGACTTGCTTGGTAACTATTATTATAGGAGAATTCAGCAAGCGACAAACATTTGTCCCATCTCTTCCCATAATGAATAACACAAGCTCTGAGCATGTCCTCAAGGATTTGGTTTACCCTCTCCGTTTGCCCATCGGTTTGAGGGTGATATGCCGAGCTACATATCAGCTTGGTACCAAGGGATTCTTGCAATTTTTCCCAAAATCGTGCCACAAATTGAGTTCCACATCAGAGATTATGGTTTTAGGAACCCCGTGGAGACAAACAATGTGATCCAAATAAATTTCAGCATATTTTTGAGCTCTATAGTCCACCTTGACAGGAATGAAATGTGTGGTTTTAGTGAGCCGGTCAACAATAACCCAAATGGAGTCATATCCTTGTTGCGTTTTGGGAAGACCAACAATAAAATCCATGCTTATATCCTCCCATTTCCATGAGGGTATAGGTAGTGGTTGCAGAGATCCCGCTGCCTTTAAATAACTTGCTTTTACCCTCTGGCAGGTGTCACATTCCTACACATATTTTGCAATTTCAATCTTTATTTTGGTCCACCAAAAATTTTGTTTCAGATCTTGGTACATTTTATTTCAGATCTTGGTACATTTTATTGCTATCAGGATGAATGGAAAATTTGGAAAGATGAGCTTCGTCTAAAATCTTCTTTCTTAGCTTCAAAATAGACGAAAGTTTGCTATAACATTTGTCACAACTTCTATTTTTGGATATTTTCAAGTTGTTTTGTGAATTCGAGAGTAAATCGATGACCTTCAGAATCAACAGAGAAAAATTGGGTTGACATTTAATGTTCTACGAACTGTTTTGCGGGTTTAGGCAAAGTTCCCATTATTTTTCGACAAAAACTTGAATTAGAAACTTGTTTGGTTATATTTTTACTTAAACTTTCATTTTAACCAATTTTTTAGTTTTGTTCAACATTTAAGTCTTTGAGAGTGAAAACCATTTCAGCTTGTTTGGATTTGATTTCTTTAAGTAATTTTCCACAATCTTTGAATAAAATCTTTTGTTTTGTCTTTCCTTTCTCCACTTAAATTCCTATTTAGCATTTAAACATCAGAGATGTTACACTTTCCAAAATGTATTTATTTGTTATTTTTGGAATTCGGGAGCTATTTCTTTTAAAGCAAAAACGTTTGAAACTCACTTTCAAAATTGTCTCTTTTGCGCGTGGGTCCCACCTGTTAGTGGCTTCTTCTTCCTCCCGTCACCTGCTCGCTCGCTGGTTGGGCAGCGAGGACGGTGGCTGCCACACCGTCGCATCTCATCTGCTGCTCACCTCCCCGACCACGCGAAATGCCGCTCGTGCCCCCACTCTCCCTTCCTCTACTTAAACCCCGAGCAGCCGGCCTCCAAACCCTAGCCTTTTTCCCCATTGCAGCAGCCACCATTGTTGGGATACAGAGCTCGCCATTGCCGCCATTCCGCCGCTGTAGGCAGCCTTGGCTCGATTGAACTTCACAAACACCTTCCCCTCACCTCGCCCGAGCCTCCCAGCCGCCCAATCGCCGCCACCATCGCCCCCAGCGCCGCCGCCATCGCCGTCCATTGCTGCAGCCCGCCGCCACTCGCCGACACCCCCTTTCTGACCCCTGTTTCTTCAATCCAAGGTATAAAACGGATGCTCCTCGTCGTTGTGGTGCTCACCGGCCACTTCCCCCCTCGCCGAAACCTCACTGCCGGCGAGGAATCGACGGTCAAAATTGGTTCCCTCCACCATTGACCATGGGTCCTCTCTGACCGTGGGTCTTTGCTATCAGCTGCTGCTGTTGAGGGTGGGCGACGTGTAGATCTAGGGTTTTCCAGGATCTTGGATGCAAAAGCGTTTTGGGTTTTGTTTTAAATCGGCTGAAAACTTGTAAAATGCGTAGACAACTGCTCCAAAAATGGTGAAACATGTTTTGTTGGATTCCTAGAAGGATGAAGTTTCATAAAAACATATGGTTGCATGTTGTACTACTGTGTAGATTTATTTATGATTTATATTTCTCAAAGCTTGTTAAATTCATATTAAATGTTCTACTGGTCTAAAAATGCCGAATCCAGTTTTGTTAGAACTTTTGTATCAGATGAATGCTATATCTATAACTTGTCACCCATGTTTATATGCTTTTTACCATTGTTTTTATTAAAATGTATGCTAGCTGGCTGAAAATGAAGAATGGCATAGTAAATAGCTCAAAAATGATAAAATGGTAAAACCAATTTTTTTTTAATCTTGTTCCACTGTATAGCATCTAGGAAAAATACCTTTCATATTTGTTCTGTTGCTAAACATGACTTTTAGGATTTAATCCATTCCTTTAAGTATAACTTGTTTATTTTATTGTTAATTATGCGGAGAATATTTTAATGCATAACCAACTCTTTTAATCATGTTTGGACAGTGAGCACATGATATGTTTTATCTAGGCCTTAATTCCATGATTTGGAATTTATATGTGTTATTCCTTTGCTTGCTAGTAGTTCCATCTTTTCGGTAAAACTTTATCCGTCTCCTAGTCTTTTGGATGTTTTAGATAGTTTATTCAAGTGCTTTTTATTAGCAATCATGCTTATGCATTTCATGTTCATTCGCATCATGTCATCATCTCTAATGCATGCCTGCATTCACTCTTTTAGTGAGCGAGACGACGGAGTGCGAGACCGTTGAGCCCGAGCCCGAAGGAGAACCGGAGGAGAACGTAGTTGGCACCTAGGAGAACCAAGGCAAGCAGCTAAGCATGTTGAAATAGCTATGTTTGCAAATATTTATATTCCAATATGAGCTATGGGTCACATTGGGCTATATATATGGTTATCTTGTAGATCCTAATTGTTGCATTTACCATTCCTTGATCTTTTATCATATGCCTTGTCACTCGAGTGGTATGGGTTAACTTGATTTAATTTGCTTAATGCTTAGCCATGCTTAGTAGTAGAGTGGTAGGCTCTTTGGGATTGGAATGGATAGGTTAATCAACAATGATGTTGTTATGGTCCTTGGTTAGAGTTGGTTAATGGAACTTGTTGATGTAAATGAATTTCGAGACTTGAGCAGATATGGTGTAGGGCCTTGAGAATGGAGTCTCGGGCATAGATCCGCTTGAGTTGATTAAGGATCGTCCGTTGTTGACGTCGGCTTGAGCATTCTTCCATACTACCACATGTCATGAATGGGAGGATACGCTAATTACCGAAATTGAATTGGTCATCCAAGCACGGTCCTAGATATGTGTGTATGGTGAGGGCCGTAGAGTGTTTATAGTGGGCCTAGGCAACCCTCCGCATAAGCTAGGCGTGAACTTCCGGACGTCCAAGGCTTTTTGGGAAAGGTTGACATGAGTACCCCCTTGTCCATCTTTGTACTAGTGGACAAGCCGCAAGGTCCTCGAGTCGTGTGGGTAAAGATGTACACCCTTGCAAGGTTTAAAATCAATTCGAATTGCCACGCTCTTGGTTATGGCACCCGCTCAATGTCCCATGGATTCATCGTAGAGTTGCCGCATGGATGAGAATGATGTTCATATGGTTATGCTCTATGTTCACATGATTATGTTATGTTATTGTTCACTAAAATTTTAGGTGGGATGGGCGAAACAAATAAAAATTGACTAGGTCCACAGGATAATTATCAATTGCTCATGTTATATAAAAGCTAAGGTTAGGATGAGATAGGCGCTCATGCAATTTATTTAACCTTAAAGCCTCATTCCTTGCTACAACCAAATATGCATACTCCTTGGTTATATTATAATTGCGTAAGTCTTGCGAGTACCCTTTGTACTCAAGTTTCTATATTTCATCAAGTTGCAGGCGAGGCGGAGGCCATGCTTGGTCTCTTCTACCCCGTTGATCCTCATACTGGTGAGGAGTAGGCCGGGCGTGTGATGTTTGTGCCATTGGTGTGCTTGTGCTAGACACCTTTGCTTTTGTCTTACTGCTGCGTCTTATCATTTATCGTTGTGAGATCGTCATTGGAAACTTGAACCTTTAATTCATGTCACTCATGTAATAGTTTGTGACCTCAAGACTTGTATTTGGAGCTCTTATTTAAATTTGAATCTTCATGTTGGACTTGTAATATTTTTAATGTTGAGCTCTCATGTAATGACTAAAATTGCTCTCTATGGTTAATTTGGCGATGTGTATATGTATAAACGGTATGTGTAAGCTTGGTCTTGGGCATGTTGTAGAACACATACCGAGACTACCGGATTTGCATTGTTTTATGTGATATTGCATTTATCATGAACCTCTAAATGTGGGTTACTACGTGGCAAGTCAAGGGATGGACACATGCTAGCTCTCATCCTAAGAGATTGATCGATGATTTCATATAAACCAAATATAAATTGGGCTGTTCTTTACAAAGCACTCGGGTTCCTCGTGGTCGGCGTCGTCGCTGTGCTCGGGGTAATGGCGTCTCCGGCTCGTCGTTGCCCGTGCGCAGCTCCGTTTCCTTGCCGGCGTCGGCGTCGTCGTGGTGCAGGCGCTGCAGCTCTGGCTCGCGGTCAGCGGCAGCCTGGCGACGTGCTCCTCCTCCTCTCGCCGCGTCATTCCTCCTTCCTTCCTTTGCAGACGACAGCGGCGGCGGCTTGCTGTAGTCGACGGTGACAGCCTGCGCGTGGCCGCGGCGTCGTCATCCTTCTCCTCTCGGCATCGACGTGCCCGGCTCGGCACAGCTGCTCCTTGGCTCGTCTGTGTGGCCATTCTCAAACTCGTCGTCGTCGGCGGCGGCGGCGTGGCGGCGAGGCTCAAGGCAGACGCACGGCTTGACGGCGACGCAGCAGGGCTTGGCGAAGAGCGGCTCCTCCTCCGTAGCTTGTTGTCGCCGTCGAAACTAGGCGACATGCTCTTCCTCAGCGCCTCGGTCTCCCGCCTCGGCGTCGTCTTCGTCTTCGGCAGCTCCTCAGGCTCGGCCTCCTCGCTCGTGGCCAGCAGCTGGATGCCAACGCGGCAACACGGCGTGGCCGCGTTGGCAAGCGGAAGCAGGGCTGGCGGCTCACGCCGTGCGCGTGAGAAGCATTGCGGAGAAGGAAACAGGAAGAGGAAAGCTGACAGTGGGGCCATTCGGTCATAGAGACAAAGAGAGACAGGGCGCTGCACTGCTGGAGAACAGAGCTTTAGTACCGGGCGCAAAGCCGGTTTAGTACCGGTTATGCGCTCGGTACCAAGCTCCCGGTACTAATAGGCAGCCATTAGTACAGGTTGCACCAGCCGGTACTAACAGATGGATTTAGTACCGGTTTGTAACACCAGGTACAAATGGCGGGCCACGCGGCACGACCACGCACCATGCATTTTGTAACGTGATGCCACTCGTCAACAAATGGGGCGCTTTAGGCCCAGCTCATTTAGTATCGGCTGGTGTTACCAGCCGGTACTAAATGTTCGAGCCCGCCCTTTTTTTTCTTTTAAAGTTGCTTACTGTTTTTTATTTTAAGTTTTTTTACGTGTTACATTTTTATACGTAATAGTAGTGGTTCCTACGTGTATTCTCGTACTCATGAGATGAGATTATGGTTACCCTGGCTACCGAATAGTATTCGGTACCCGACCCCTCCGACTCCCACGCGAGAGCGAGGCACCCATTCTTGCGCATCCGGTTTTTCTGCCCACCCGCGCACGACCGAGGTTCCCCTGGCGCACGGTTTTTTTTCACCCGTGCACTGCCTCGTGCCCAACGGAATAACTCTGCTGTGGGTTGTTTGTTGTTTTTCTTTTTTTGCTTGTGCCGTGCAGTACAAAACTAACGTCCAAGAAAATGTACCAGACCTGATCGTATTTTTATTTTGTTGCTAGCTGTATTTGGTTGGACCTGATCGTATTTTTTTATGCAATGACATTTGGCGATTACTGATCTCACGGTAGGATATATGTACTCACTGCAAAAGCTAGTTGTTTACATGTGCGTATTGGATTTCTCTATTTTATTTGCAAAATGTGATGAAATCCAATATAAATTTGACCAATCTATGATAAATCCATGTTTATACGGGTTTGTTCACTCATACAACATATGCATCAAGGATGGGTACCAGGTGCTGAACGAAGCTATTGCACCATGTAAACACTGTTTGATTGCAGCAGTTTTTGCCATCATGAAAAATTACAAACTAAAAGTCAAACTGAACAATTAATATAAATTATTTACTATCCCGTTCATGGTCTATCTTGTGCCTTGTCATTCGTCCAGCTTCCTTGCTACTTTGTACATAGGCATTTCTAGCCTGCAATTGGATCGGGAACAAATGCAAATGTCGTTTGACTGGAAAAATCGTAATTATGCCTAAGGAAAATGGTTATTTTTACAAAATGGATCTGGCACCTAAAGGTTGCAGCGGCATCCTGATTCAGGTTGCATCTGCAGCTGCGCTCACCCTCTGTTGATGCGCTTTTTAGGCAGAGCGCCAGCTGATCAGTGGTTTGTGGCCTCGTCCAGCTGTGCAGCTGCCGCTACAGAAAATCAGAAGTTAATAAAACCAGTGAGAATATTTCCAACATTCGGGAAACAATAGTGATTGATCGATATGGACCATAGCTAAGGACAAAATGATAATACATTGGCACGCTGCATAGCTCTTGGAAATCGGTAGCATTTGTATGGATGAAGTTACAAACATAGGCTTTCCTTACTAGTCGATTTCACGTCTGCGTCAGTTTTTTGCCAGAGAAATGAGCAATTATAATCTTCTCCAGCCTATGAACTGAAATGGCCGAGTTTGAAATCCGAGGCCAATTAGCATAAATTTAGGAAGTAATCTATACGAACATAACAAGTGTTAAATTTCTATATAACTGAAAACTGCAGCCTTTAGGTCAATGGTGTCCAAACTCCAAAACATATAGCTTATCATGCATATTGGCAGCTTTTCTATTACTTGTTTATTGACTGAAACATATGCCAGCAGGAGATTCAAGGGATCAGTTATAAGTTGAGCTAGATAAATATAAATGACATACAATGATGCACTATGGAAAAAGCACCCGTGTGAAGAATCAGAGAACCTAATCTGGAGTGGCTACTCCTAAGACTGAATTTCTTCAAAACAATACAACAAAAGGTACTTGTCTGAGTGCGTGTTCTAAGACATTACAGGTTCAAGCATCCACATGATCCCAAACTCTATGGCAGGAGCATCCATGAACTTGGCTAGCTCATATACCTGCAAGACCATGAAAATGCAAAGTTGCAAACTATCCGTGGTACAAAGCTTCTGACACGTTCGCGCTACGACATCTGAGAAACAATGGACAAGAGTTTGCTTCATCAGGCATCAGCAGCTTTAGCCCTTCTACATAGCCCAGTGCTTTCCATTGGTAGGTGTGAAGCACAAATGGGCTTTAAGAGGATCATCCTGCTATACAGTTTTTTGCACATGAACGGGAACGACAGCCCACCCAATTTAGACAAGCTGCCAGTGAAGCTGATGACGCACAAAGAAGAATTGCAATTTTCACTGACTTTTTTCGATATTATAGGGACAAAAGGCAGAGAGCCTTGGAACACTATCGCTTTTATGAGAATTCAGACTCAAAGCAGAGATATCACTTAAGCTGGATAATGCTAAAATCATTGAAGCCATGTGAAAGTGAAGCGATGGTGGATAACCAAGGCTCATGGATTCAGGATCTAAATGTCAGTACAAAAACTTTATCTAAGCATGCAGATTCAGAATATAAATGCTAGTAGCAATACCTTATCTATTCCTGCACCAGATCAAACCTCCTCTGCACCAATCCAATCTGCAGGCGTACATGCATGTGATTTTTTTTTCTTCAGAAAACCTGTTTCACTTCAATCAATGGGGGATCTGAAGGATGAAAGCATACCTCGACCCTGAAGATTAACGATCTTCCTTGCCTATTATCCTCCATGATTCCGCAGCCACAGGTGAAGGCACCGTCCAGATTGAGCTCCATGTTCACGCTCATACATCAGGCGGAGGTGGATCCACTGCTGATAGGGGGATGGCTTAGTCCTCGGGGGCATCTTGTTGGATGGAACAGCGATGCGTCGACACGAGGGCCCCTGGCAGGCCCGTCGATTGGGAGGTGCCAGGTGGTCAGCCAGCACCGGGCCACCCAATCTGAGGAGCCACCAAATTTTCAGTCCAATAAAAATTAATCAACTAAGGCTAAGGCCCAAACGTCAGTTAGGTAGAACACGAAGCGTTGTCGTCGCTGCATCTGCATGCATATTGATCGAGCGATGACGATTTCTCTTCCCTCTTGGCCTCTTCGGCGCGACGATGCCCGGAGGCCCTGACAGCCTGCCACCACAATCGCTGATCGCCGGGACGCTGCGGCCCGCGGTAGTTGGGTCCTGCGGGCTGTTGCCCTGCTGCCGCGATCCTCGGCGTCCGGCGAGATGGCGACTCCATCAATGGCAACAGTTCGGTAGCGTGGCGCCGGGTTGCCAACATCACTCATCAGAGATCAGATCAGGTAACTAAACAAATTAACGTTACTAAAGATCTACATGTGTAGTACTATGACACAAGAAAGACTCAACAGATTGGCGACAATTGCACTTAAATTGAATTCTGGAGAAAATATGAAGATATCATTGGAAATTTTATTTCAATGAATACTAGATGAATGATGCTTTTTAATAGAAGTTGAGAAGATCGATATCAGTAAATAAATTCGTCCGTTCTTTATTTAGCATGAATTTTTATGTTAGTAACATGATAAATATTTGATTATTTATATTTTTCATTAATATAGGGCCTCCATTTTGTGTTTCGCTCCGGGGCCTCCTAAACTTAGAGACAGGCCTGGCCCCTGACGGCGCAGGATCTCGAGGGGGGCAGCAGGCGGGGTTACCTCTGGCACGGTGCCAGGGACGCACGTCTCAAGCCTGCAGCTCGCCACGGTGGCACTGGCACGGGAGCCGGCTGGTCAGAGGGTCGCCGGGGCGGCTCGAGGTGGAGAACAGGAGCAGCTCGACGGGGCGGCGCGAGGGCGGTGCTAGGGGAAACCGGTAGCAGGTCGACGGGGCCCTCATATCGTCGCCAGAGGTTTGCCGGCGGGAGGCTGTCCCGGCGATTGGAAACCGAATCATCCCCATGATCTATCGCAGCTATAAACAAAATATCGCACACACGAGAAAAAAACGGACGCACCATGCCACGAAGGGTGTATAGGACGAGGGAGGAACCGCTGCAGAGAAAAATCAGCGAGGAAAGGAGCCGGGAGGAAAAAAAATTGGACCACGAGGATCGCCAGGGCGCCAGGGTTTGGTTGTGGGGTCGGAGTCGCGTACTCAATACTTACCCACGGTATAATACAGAGGTACTATATATATATGTGTGCAAGACCCGAAGTATTACATACATAAGTTAACAATCTCCATGTTTGAACATAAATGAGATGAAAGACTTACAGAACCCATGCACACTGATGAGTGATTTGTCAAGGGCGTCCTGATTGAACAGATACCAGAATTCTGAAAACTCAATATTTATCTCATCCACCCCTCGAAAATAATGCTCGTCTCTTATACGAAGAGTTAGGTAGCACTGGCCGTCTGCAGATTGTTTCATGTACCAACTATGGAGATTACGCATCCTTGTTGGAAGATTCCTGAGTTGGTGTTCAAACACTAGAGGTTTCTTCAATTCAAATTGAGTTCTTTCAGCTCCAGGATGAATTGGGATATGGTCCTCGCCTCGTAATTGTGCTTTGGTGAGCCTTGTGTCGCAGAAAAAATCAACGAGAGCTTGGTCCTCCTCTGATAGCACTTTGAGAGGTGGGATTGACTGCTTTTTCTGCATACCAAGCTGTGCAATGCTTGACGCTTTTCTCTTACGCTGAGTTGCCTTTTTTATTTGACGGTCATAATCCGATAAGGGACTTTTCGTCTCTTGTTGCTTCTTCGCCTGTTGTTGCTTCTGCCACGCAGTGAATTGCTTTCGAGTCATCTCAAGCGTGGTATTCTGACTAGGCGGTGAAGCGGTTTCTGCGGCACGGGAGGCGGTTTCTTAGGAGCTTTCTCCCAAGCCTCCTTCTTCTCCTTAGGAGGTAGGGGCACAAGAGGTGGCTGGATCCTAATTCTGCTTCCGCCACCAATTTTCCGTGCATCCTTTGGTGCAGGTATTGGTGCATTTGTAGATTTTGTAGGAGGCGCAGGAGAGCTAACGCTCGGATATGTTCTAGCAGGCTGCGCATCCTTGTCTTTAGTAGGAGGTGGTGGAGGCTCCATTTGAGCAGGCTGCTGATGAATTTGATCTGGAGGTGTCTGTGGATCATTGCTGGGGGGGCGTAACGTCTGCAGTCGGCGGTGATATTATGCTAGTGTCCTGTCCCGATGATTCTGTTATGGTGAAACATGGAAATATGATATACTTCTTCTGCCAACATATCTAACTGTGCAACGCTTGACCTAACACCTTCTCACCATCGCCTCCTTCGATTTCGAGGTCGAGGTCCTCCCACCCGGGAATGACCCGATCGACATTGACCTTTGCATGTCCCGGGGGAATTGGAACACCGTGTATAACCCCGCCAACAACAGGGACCTCGGCAACAGCATCTGCTACTGCTTTCGTCTTATTTCCGATTACGGGAGTATGAAGCTCACATGGTTGCCTTTCGGTGATAAAATCCACGGAATAGCTTTAAGCTAACTCCCTGGATTCAACACTAGACGGCACATTGGAGGCGGGGCTGATGGGGGAGATTTGTTCTTCTAGTGCAGAGACTTCATTTTCAGCCTTGCTTCGGCTTCTGCTTCTGTAAGTCTCAAGATCTGTGGAGAAGCCATGCTTCCATGGAACTACACCCATGCCTCGCACACGCCCGGTGTGTTCAGGAGTCCCTAGGGCGTACGATAGCTCATCTTTCTCCCGATTTGGTGTGAAAGTTCCTTCTTCCTTAGCCTTTAGCACTGCCTCGAGCCTATCTACTGCTCCTCGTAGTGAATCTGATGGGATCAAATCTCCATTAGTCATATCCAGAGTCCCGCCATGTGCAAAGTAGTACCACTTCGCTCTTTCATTATCAGATCATTTTCCATCTTCTCCCACTTTGGAATTGCCTTCCTATACCCACCTTGTCCAGTATAGTGGGAGTGAATCTTTTTGCTCGTGTTGGCTTTGTTTTGCTCTCTCACAACAGCTCTGTCTTCTGAGAGACAGTTTTGGACAAATTGATCCCAGTGTGGACGAAGTTTCTGGAACTTATTTTCAAAGTTAGGTGTTGTCCCTTTCTTGATATAATCTTGCTTTAAGTTTTTCTTGAATGTTTGGAAAGCAATCGCCATTTTCTTCAAGGCAAACTTCTTCACTTGCTCCTTAATATTTTCTCCATCTGGAAGTGTGAAGTGCGACAACAACTTCTGCCAGCACATCTCTTTCTCTTGTTCAGGTACTACATCTGCAGATTCAATCCCCTTAGCTTTTTTCCAAGCTTTGAAACTGATGGGGATGTTCTCCCTGACAATGTATCCTGCCTGGTTGACAAACTTTGTCCTTGAATCCTCTGGAGCTTTCGGGGCACCTTCTTCGTCGATCTCTGTAATGATGATTTTCCCCGTCATCTTTGCTTTAGTGCTTCGTTTACGTTTCTGACCAGACGTCGAAGCCTGAGAAGATATCCATTCATATATAAATGATCCTAAGTATGAACGAAAAATACATAGCATGTGTCTGTGTATATATACCTCGGGTACATCTTCTTCCTCAGAGTTAGAATGAGGAGCCTCATCACCATCACCTGTGACGTTAAGATATTGGCTGCCATCATACTCGCCTTCGGGTACATCTTGTTCAGGTGGTAATTCGAAGTTGTCTCCTCTGATTAGATGACTCATGAACTCATCGATGTTTTCACGTCCATCATCCATTTGGAATGCTAATAGTAACACAATGAGCATATTTGTAATAATACTAGTAATCTAGGGGCTAGTTTCTAATTAAACTAGTAATCCAGGGGCTAATTTGTAATAATACTAGTAATCCAGGGGCTAATTTGTAATATTACTAGTAAGCTAGGGGCTAATTTGTAATAATACTAGTAATCCAGGGGCTAATTTGTAATATTACTAGTAAGCTAGGGGCTAATTTGTAAATAAACTAGTAATCCTGGGGTTAATTTGTAATAATACTAGTAATCCAGGGGCTAATTTCTAATTAAACTAGTAATCCTGGGGCTAATTTGTAATAATACTAGTAATCTAGCGGCTAATTTCTAATTAAACTAGTAATCCTGGGGCTGATTTGTAACATTACCAGTAATCCAGGGGCTAATTTATAATTAAACTAGTAATCCAGGGGCTAATTAGTAATAATACTAGTAATCTAGGGGCTAATTTGTAATATTACTAGTAATCCAGGGGCTAATTTCTAATTAAACAGGTAATCTAGGGACTAATTTGTAATAATACTAGTAATCCAGGGGCTAATTACTACTAATGCAGGGGCTAATTTGTAATTAATCGTAATTCTAATTAAAAAAATCTAAATTAAAAAAAGGCTGACGTCAGCACAAATTGTGCTGACGTTAGCCGACAAGGGCTTACGGCCGGGCGGCGGCGGCGGTTCCGGCGACGACGACGAGGCGGCGGATGCGACGAGGTCCTCGGCGGCGGCGTAGGAGGACGAGGCCGCCGCTGCCAACGAGGCGGATGCGGCGGCGACGACGACAAGGTGGGTGCGGCGGCGACGACGACGAGGCAGGTGCGGCCGGCGGCGACGAGGTCCTCAACGGCGGCGGAGGAGGAGCTCGGCGACGAGGCTGTCGGAGGCGCACGAGGACAAGGCCGTCGGCGACAGCGGCGATGAGGATGAGGAGGAGGTGGCGGGAACGGCGACGAGGTGAGGCGGCGACGACGATGGCGGCCGGCAGCGGAGAAGGGCGCGCGATCGAAAATGGCTAAGTGTTGGGCGGAGAAGAGAGTAGGAGATCTATATAGGGGGCCATTTAGTACCGGCTGGTGGCACCAGCCGGTACTAAATTGGCACTCTGTACCGGCTGGTGCCAACAGCCGGAACTAAACGCAGCCCGTTAATACTGGCTGGTGGCACCAACCGGTACTAAACGCCCAAAACTGTTAAGTTCCCACCTTCTTCTTTTTTAGTTTTGTAATTTTTTAATTATTTGCTTATTATTCATTAATACGTAATACATACAGAAAAATATCAAAAAATATATATATTCAACATGCAAAAAAAGTTGATAGATTAAATTTAATATATTTTAATATGCCGTTACCTGTTAATAAATTGCTTACTTCCTTTATGGCTCATTTAAAGTTTTGATATTTAAGGCTATTATAGAAAATACGTAAATTGAGTTCATTAAATTAAATAAATTCACATTCTTAAATATTTGTGTTTATTCAACATTTTGGATTCTTATAAACCTATGTAGCTTAACTAATTCTTACTATAAAATAGAAAATATAGAATTTCAGATAAATGAAAGACAATAAAATATAAATGTATATATTTTTTTAACATGCAAAAATAGTTTACAACAATTCATGTAATATACTATACTGTGTTGACTTTAGTTAATAAATTCTTTACTTTATTTGTTACTAATTTAAGATTATCATATTTTTGAAATTTATTCAATTTTTTTAAAAAATACATAACTTAGCTTAAAATTATTTTAAATCTATGTAGCTTGAATAATTCTTATTACAAAATTAATAAAAGACACTAATTTGACATAAAATTGTAATGGAACATTGATAAAATTGTAATGGAACATTGATACTTTTTTTCTAAATAAATTGATAGATAAAATCATTACTTCAGTTTATACATGCAACATTTTCACCGAAGTAATGGAACATTGATACTTTTCTTCTTAACTAAGACTCCTTCTTTATGATCACGGCGTAAATACGGAGCATCTTCTCGAGACAAAAGGATGGTGGGGTCAACATCAATTGAAAATGGAGGGAGGTCATCAATCCGATTAAATTCTTCAGAATTATCTGAAACGTCCTCAACTCCAATGATTTTCCTCTTCCCAGATAGTACTATATGACGTTTAGGTTGGTCTTTGTTAGGGCCTTTTTTCGGTTTGCTTGATATGTCCATCACATAAAAAACCTGACTGACATCCTTTGCTAGAACGAAAGGTTCATCTTTGTATCCAATCTTACTAAGGTCGACTGTTGTCATCCCATACCGGTCCACCAAAACGCCTCCTTGAGCACGGTTCACCCATTGGCAACGAAATAAAGGGACTTTCAATAGAGGTCCATACTCCAGTTCCCATATCTCTTCTATGACACCATAATATGTCTCTTTTGTACCCTCATCGTCTATTATTGCATCCATACGAACACCACTGTTCTGGTTAGTACTCTTCTGGTCTTGTTTCCTTGTATAATATGTATTTCCGTTTATATCGTACCCTTGGTATAACAAGATGGTGAGAGATGGCCCCCTAGCTAACCACTGAAGTTGTTTGTCAATCGATTGATCACCCATAAGAAGTCTTCGGAGCCAAATAGCGAATGTTTCTCTGTGGTTACGTGTAATCCATGCTTCACTCCTATCAGGGTTTGATGACCGGTTAATATTCTTGTGCTGAAGCATATATGGAGCAACTAGTGATGAGTTCTACAAAACCGTGAAGTTTTCTATGCGCATATCAGACTCAGGGATTGTCAAACTACCTTTCTTCCCTAACGTTCCCTTTCCCTTCAGCCGCCCCTCGTGGCGTGACACGGGGTGGCCGATCGGATCAATGCCATTAACAAAATTAGCACAGAATTCTATGACCTCCTCTGTTGCATAGCCATTAGCGATGGATCCTTCTGGGCGAGCACGATTGCAAACGTACTTCTTTAAGACTGCCATGTATCTCTCGAACGGGAACATATTGTGTAGGAATACTGGACCCAAGATCGAGATCTCTTTTACAAGGTGAGTAAGGAGATGGGTCGTAATGTTGAAGAATGAAGGTGGAAAGACCATCTCAAAACTGACAAGGCATTGGACCACATCCTGCTGCATCCTTTCAAGTTTTCTTGGATCGATTATCTTCTGTGAGATTTCATTCAGGAACACACATAGCTTTATGATTGCCAATCTTACATTCTCTGGTAGAGTACCCCTTAATGCAACTAGAAGCAACTGTGTCAACAACACATGGCAGTCATGAGACTTTAGATTTGTGAATTTCTTTTCTGCCATCTGTATTATTCCCTTAACATTGGGTGAGTACCCGCTCGGTACCTTGACAATGTTCAAGCAATCAAACATGCTTTTCTTCTCCTCTTTGCTAAGAGTGTAGCTGGCCAGACGTAAATAATGTTGTCCGTTATCCCTCTTCTCAGGATGTAAGTCCTTTCGTTGCCCCATATCTTTCAAGTCCTGACGTGCTTGGAGTGTATCTCTTCCTTTCCCATATACACCTAGGATGCCAAGCAAGTTCACACAAACACATTTCTTCACGTGCATAACGTCAATTATGTGGCGAACATCTAAGAATTCACAATATGGTAGCTCCCAAAAGATTAACTTTTTCTTCCACATGGGAGCGCATCCGTCGTCCCCTTTTGGGGCTGGTTTGCTACCAGAGCCCTTCCCATGGATGACATCAAGATCCTGTAACATTGAGTACACGCGTTTGCCATCACGGTGCAAAGGCTTTTAACGAATTTCTTGCAACCCGTCAAAATGCTTTCCTTGCTTCCGTAACGGGTGATTAGCCGGAAGAAACCGAAGATGACCCATATATACATTTTTTTTACAGTATTTTAGGTAAATACTGTCCCTATCATCAAGGCAGTGGGTACATGCCCGATGTCCCTTGTTGGACTGTCCGGATAGATTATTGAGTGCAGGCCAATTGTTGATGGTTACGAAAAGCAATGCTCAGAGGTTGAAATCTTCATGTGTGTTTTCGTCCCACACCGTTACTCCTTTATTCCACAGAAGTAAAAGATCATCAACCAACGGCCTTAGGTACATGTCAATATCATTGCCTGTTTGATTTGGACATGGGATAAGCACCGGCATCATGATGAACTTCCGCTTCAAACACATCCAGGGAGGAAGGTTCAAAATACTAAGAGTCACAGGCCATGTGCTATGACTACTGCTCTGGTTACCGAATGGATTCATTCCATCTGCACTTAGGGCAAACCTTATGTTCCTTGCCTCCTCATCGAAGTCTGGAAACTTCCTGTTTATGTTTCTCCACTGTGACCCGTCCGGGACGTCGAATGAACTCGTCTTGCTTGCGTTCCTCTTTGTGCCACCGCATCAACTTAGTGTTTTCCTTGCTTCTAAACAAACGCTTTAGACGCGGTATTATGGGGAAATACCACATCACTTTAGCTGGAATTTTCTTACGGCGATCCTCTCCCTCAACCTCCCCTGCATCATCTCGCCTTATCTTATACCACAATGCCTTACACACAGGGCATGCATCCAAGTTTTCATATTCCTCCCCGCGGTATAGGATACAATCGTTAGGACACGCATGTATCTTCTGTATCTCCAATCCTAAAGGACACACAATATTTTTTGCCTCGTAAGTTGACGAAGGAAGCTCATTATTGATAGGGAGCAGATCCTTTAACATTAACAACAGATGATCAAAACCCTTATCCGAAACACCATTTGTTGCCTTCCATTGAAGCATATCAAGTGTGGTATGCAATTTCTTATGCTTCTCTTTACAGCCTACGTACATCAGCTTCTCGTGATCCTCAATCATCTTTTGAAACTAATGCGCTGACACTTTCTTTCTATCCATCGAGCAAAACCTGGCCTAACTCGTCTAGGGAATTGTCATTAGCATCATCAACCATCGGATCCTCATATGGGGCTTCTTGGAATTGAACCCACTCAGGAAGGTCATCTTCTTCTTCGTCCTCTTCCATCACGACACCAGGTTCACCACGTTTGGTCCAAAGACAATAGTTAGGCATGAAACCGACAACCGCAAGGTGCGCGTGGAGTGTCCTTCGCTTGGAGTATTCCTTTTCATTTTTGCAATCTCTACATGGACAACACATGAACCCCTTTGCCGACTGGTTGGCCTCTGCAGAATCAAGAAATGTATCCAGCCCAGTAACCCATGCGCCAGTGCTTCGTTCGCCATACATCCAACACCGGTCCATCTGAAACCATATAATGGTCTATTCAATTTTTAAATAAAATACATAATTGACAAAAAATAAAACCGAGCAACAGAAATGATACACGGAATAAAGGACACGTACTAGACTATTGCAGACCGGAGTGGCCAAGATGAACAATGGCGGAGAGAGAGCTCGGAAGAAGAAAACTCTAGTATGCCTCTATGGTGTGGAGTGAAGTGGAGATGGCACAAGACAGCGGAGCCTCAAGTATTGATCTGTGGATAGTCGATCATGGCGTGCCGCGAGGATCCTTCCAGACACCGCTCACCGCTTGAATAATTTGATGGAGAAAGCTTCCGTCAGAGGCTAATTCAATATTATACTAAAAATCTAGGGCTACTTAATATAATATAATAAGAGAAAACAGGTAATTATTATATAATAAATAAAAATGAAACCATGCAACGGATTATAATATTTACTAGAAACATAGTTATTTAATCATGACGTGCAAATAAACCTTAGCACAAAATATTACATCATTGTCTTAATATTCAATACATAATTTATTTCACAACCAACATGACAACGTTCTTCAATCTTCCTTGGGTGGGACATTAGAATGCACTTGAGGATTATTTTTTTCCTCCGTATGAGGGGATGGTGTAGCTGTGACCGCCAGGTTTCGTGGTGCTACAACCGACGAATAATCTCGCCTCACAGCCTCAATATCAAAAGGAGGTTCTTTTCCTGTTGCAATATATTCCGCATGTGTTGCTTCCAAATAACGAAGTTGTGCTCTGCACAAACTTTTACTCGGGGTGTAACTTTTGCTAGGGGTCAATTCAATTTTTTCCTTCCCACCAGACGAGCGACTGTTATCTCGCCCACCACCGCTACCTCCAGCAGCAGAAGCCATGTCCTTTCGACAATACTTTTAACTTTTATATAAAGAAAATATAAAGAATTAATTATCTAGGGGCTAGTTAATAATTAATCTGGAAATCCATAATTCTAGGGGCTAGCTTATATGAATATAAATATTCTAGGGGCTAGTTCATAATTAAACTAAAAAAGAGATAAAAGGTAATTCTTATCTAGGGCTAGTTGATAATTAATTATCTAGGGGCTAACTTATATGAATATAAATATTCTAGGGGTTGGTTCATAATTAAACTAAAAAAGAGATAAAAGGTAATTCTTATATAAAAAATAAAAATGAAACAATGCAAAGGATTATAGAAATTATTAACACCAGAACTATAGAAATTATTAACAACAATCATGAACAACTACAAAATCTCTCTCCTCTTTCCCTCATTTTAGGAAATCACAAATTTCTCTAGCTACAAAGCATTAAGTGCAACATACTAAACTTCGGTGAGCGGGTAAATGAAGTTACTAACCTTTAGAACACTTAGATGGGTAAAATCTCCACAAATAGTTGAAAAAAATGGGCAGTACCTCCCCCCTAGAGCTCTTGGATGTGAAGAACAAGCTCCTCTCGGGTAGATGCAATTTGAGCGGCTGGCTGTCGGGAGGAGGAAGGAGGCCCTTTTTATAGCATTGCAGTTAGTACCGGCTGGAGCCACCAGCCGGTACTAATCGTGAATGTTTAGTACCTGCTGGTGGCTCCAGCCGGTACTAAATTTCCTGCACCGGCTGGAGTCAACAGCCGGTGCTAACTGAGCGCATTTAGTACCGGCTGGTTGTCGGTGCGCGCCACTTAGTACCGGCTGGTGACACCAGCCTGTCACCAGCCGGTACTAAATTGGCGCAGTGACGTCGACGCATGGCTCTTTTGCATGTTAGTACCGGCTCAAAGTGCAACCGGTACTAACGTGCCAGGGACAAATGCTCGGTTCTCTAGTAGTGCTGGGCCGGTCGATTAGTTTGCTCGTGGCTTGGGCTGCTTCGTTGAGGGGAAGAAACGGCCGGCGTTGGCTTCCCGTGAGACAGGGAGATGATTAGCAAGATGACTATTGATTAGCAGGTTTGTCTCACGTGTTAGAGTCTTAGAGAGAAAAGAAAGAAAAGGCCAAGCTAGGATACGTCCACGTGGGTAGTAGCATGTTGGGTTGGGCTTCTCGTGAGGTGAAGGTGATTAGCAAGGGAGTTAGCAAACAAGGGTGATTAGCGGTTAGGTTAGGTGATGTTAGCTGGGTGATTAGCATGTTTGGCCCTCACGTGCTGTGCTAGCACGTTAGTTAGATGGACGATGGTCAGCAGGTTTACTTAGGGGGCTGGTTAGGCTAACAAGGTCATTAGCAGGCCAATTAGAGGTTAGTTAGGTTAGCAAGCATATAATTGTCCTTAGCAAAATAAAATAGTATTTAATTGCTTCTAGGAATTATAGGGAAGAAAAGAGAGCACACTTATTACTTTCAAATTAAGTTTTACACATTCACACAAAAGTTTTTTGAAAATTCACATTTTTCAAACATCCAAAATTCAGGGATGTTACAGCCTTCTCTTTGCTCATGTAATCATCGGCATCACTAAGCATTTGAACAAGATCATTATAAGAAAATTCATCATTATCATGTATATCATCATGTGATACCTTGGCCTCACCCTTTGTCATAAGACAATGAGGTGAAGAGAAGAGTGATGGAGCCTTCTTGATGGCGATACCGGCAACTCCCTTGAAGGATTTGTCATCCTCTTCATCACTATCATCGGAGTTGGAGCTTGCATCGGAATCCCACTCAACATAATATGCTTGGCCATTTTTCTTCATCTTGAAAAACCTTTTCTTCTTGTTCTCACCATCCTTCTTCTTCTTCTTTGGTAAATTCATGGCAATATGCCCCTTTTCATCAAACTCAAAGCACTTCTTGTCATCAAAGGGCATTTTCTTTGAAATTTCCCTTTCTTGTCATAAGTCCTAGTATTCATCAATTTCTTGAATTTTCTCACAAAGAGAGCCATCTCTTCATCGGAATTGCCTTCATTGTCACTCTCTTCATTATATTTCTTTGAAGATTGAGCCCTGAGAACAATACTGTTTTTGCCTTCATCACTAGAAACACCATGAGCTTCATTTTGTGACTTCTTGAAAATATCATGAGTAGTCACTTCGCCCAATATTTGAGTGAGTGTCTTCTTCTTTAAATCTTCTCTCACAAGCATGGTGACAATTGTATCATACTTGCTAGGAAGGCTTCTCAGAAAATTGTGAGCAAAATCATCATTTTTATCTCATGACCAAGATTTCTCAACTCATTCACAATCTCATTCTATCTATTAAACATGGCCGAAACATCCTCATCTTTTTCCATTTGAAAATTTCCGAATTTTCTATTGTACACAAACAACTTTGTCTCTTTCACGGTTGATGTTCCCTCATGAATTTCCATAAGCTTGGTCCAAATATTGTGAGCATTATCTTGACCTTGACTCTATTGAACTCATTAATATCAAATGCACTATAAAGCACATTCATGGCTTAATCATTGAGAGCATCATTTTTATCGTCAAGATTTGTTCTATTATCTTCATCAAGAATCACATAGTTGTCTTCAACAATTCTCCACATATTTCTAGTAATTGCTTTGAGATGAACTGTCATTCTTGTTTTCCAATAATCATAGTTTGTTCCATCAAATAATGGTGGGCTCCCCACATGAACATTATCACTAGCCATAATCCTACCCCGGGATGATTAAATCCTTGATCAAAGGACACCTAGGCTCTTGATACCGTTTGTAGGATCAAGGATTACCAACTACGGGGAGGGGGGTGAACATGCGGTTTCAAACTAAAAACACAACACTCGGTAAATTTAATTAGCAACACAAGATAAATTCTACAACTAGATAAACTAGCCAATGTCAAAGGTTTGCAACCTAAGATGACAAGATACAATTCAATGTCTAAGAGATAAAATGCTCAAAGTAAATTGCTTTTATGTAAATGAGTGAAAGAAATAACCGAAGACACAAGCAATTTTTTACGTGGTGTCGATGACTTGTCGGTCACCCCTAATCCACGTTGAGGTGGATTCAAAGCTTCCAATTGCTCCTCTACCAAGAATCTACATGGTGTATGAGCCAATCTAGGAATCAAGAAGCCTCTCCAAACCTCTTCTTCACTAGAGATGCTTTTCACCACTCCGGTGAGGCTAAGCTCAAGAACCTCTTCACAAGAATGAATCAAAGGCTTCTTCACAATCTTCTTTGAAGAGCTCAATGAACAACCACAGCGCCAAGCCATGTAGGAGGTGGCAACCTCCAAGAGTAACAAGCCAATCACCTTGCTTGAAGAAACTCTAATGCCCCAATGCTCAAACCTTGAATGCAAGCACTAGATGCCTCACAATCTCACCAAGGATGCAATCTCAAGTCATGTGATTGAGAGGGAGAGAGGGGAGAGCTCAAATGATTGTTTTAAGTGTTTCCACGGGCCAAGAGAGCCTCCCCAGGCCCGTCACTCGAGTATAGATAGAGGAGGCTCCAAAAACCAACCGTTAGGTTAAAAACCCAACCTCTCTGCGTTTTCACGGACAGTCCACCGTTATAGGCCTAGATTGTATGTCGTTCAACTCAACTGCTCTATTTGCAATAAATGTGTTTCAGAGTCGACCGTTTTCAAAAGTGCAGATTGTCCGCCCTACAGAGCCCGGACCGTCCGCCGTTCAAAGTCCCCTGTCCCGGTTAGAAAGAGACTGGCGGATTGTCTGCCCCTAGGGCCCGGACTGTCCGCCGTTCTAGTAGCAGCGGTAGAGCAGAGCCGAGACAGACTCTGTATAAAAGTAGCATACATTGGTGGACTGTCCTCCGTTTCCTTCAATAAATGCACAGAGGCAAAGATCCTCCTTGTCCGAACTATACTTGACTTGCGGACTGTTCACGCATAGAGGTCTGATTGTCCGCCATATACTCGCAGTTAGCTATCTGAAAACATGACTTTTGAGTCAAACTTTTGCATCTATCCATCTGTTTGTGTGCATCACTAAAGTTTGAGCAATGTGGCACTATTGACTCGTCAGGCACATGAGTACGGCTATCTAGCCTACAAATCCGGTCAATGTCCTTCTCTAATTACCTTTTGACCAGCAAAATAGAAATCCTTATTTTATACATTTGCCTTGAGTATTTCAACTCCATTTCACCTTGTTTGACAATGGTTTTCTTTATTCAAGATTCCATCAACACCATCTCCATGGTTTGCATAGCTCATCTTTGTGACTAACCTTAACTCGCATACTCAAAGATTTTGTTAGTCCACAAAGTGTTGTCATTAATTACCAAAACACTAAACTATGGGCCTAGATTCTTTCACCTGCTTCCCTTGTAGGGGAAGAATGTGCGTCGCCGAGGCGGCGATGCATGTCATGTTGATGTCATCCTTCTCCTTCCTTAGCGCCTCAATCCGGGCTCCATACCCTGCCGACCGATGGCACAAAAATAGGTCAAGATCGAAAAACAAGCCGAAAACTAGAAATTGAAAAAGAAGATGGTCGAAATCTTACTCTCTTGAACTTCAATGATAGTCTGGCCGTGCGTGGGGGTGAAAGCGTTGATTTCCCTCTTGTGCGAGGTGGCTTGCTTGCTCAGCGTGCTCTCCAGTTCAGAGACCCGGAGGGTGGAACGCTCTGCAGCATCCTTGACAAGCGCCACCGCCTCTTCAGTCTTCTTGGCTGCCTCCCAAGCGTGACGGGATAATTCCTCTGCCTCGCGTTGGGCCGTCTATGCCTGGGAGAGCACACTTGACAGCGCCTAGAGCGCAGACCATCAAACTCAGAAAGGAATGTACGGGTAGCGGATAAACTCACACGACTAGAATGAGAATAATTTACCTAGCCAGAGAGAAGCATCACTGAGCGAAGCATGTCTACCATCATGCCAAGCGTGTCCGGGATCGAGACCGCTCCGGACATACCCTCGATCACGGCCTCGGCCCTCGACGTAGGCACCAAACCAGCCATGAGGGCTCCCCCTGACGACGACCTTGGGTCTCTAGGAGAGCCCCCAGCATCCTCACAGCCGTGTGCAAGTCGACAAAGGCCGTATGGGGATGCGGTGGCAGGAGTTAGGACTCCATGACCGATCCACGCCTCCCATCAGCTGGTAGGGGGGAGCTTCCTCGGACCCGACCACGGCCCTAGCTTCGGTTGCCCCCAGGAGATCCTCCATGACCGCCTGTTGACCGACGGCATCCTCACCTTCCTTGATGTGAACTGGGGGCCCGATCTCCGTCACGGAAAATATAACTCTCGTTTTGGGTAGAATTGCAACACACTGATCCCTGCAATCTTAGCACCATGATTCCTCTGGTTATCAACCATGTCACGATCCGGTTGACCTCACCAAGAAGGTCAATCCCTACAAGTGCAAACGAAGAACACAAGCAAGAACTTGAAAGAATGCATCTCTAAAATTTGGTGACAATCTATGAATGAATGCTTGAAGTATACAAGGTGGAGTTTCACAACCAAAGAACAATGACTGTTCAAGACAGATTGATCTGAAGCAAAATACGAACCCTAACCTTGGTGGCGGCTACTGTAAAATAGAGTCAAAGGTCATGGTCGACCCCATGGATGTGACCCCTAATGGGCTTAACACGATACACGGCCCAAAGGCCAAAAGACGGTGATGCAGCACCGGGACAGATTCTGGATGCCACATTGTTCGGCCGATTCCCTGTGACTCAGGAAGAATTTGAGGCTCAAACTGGTTCCATTGGAAGCTCTATGAAATCTTCTGTCCAACCATATGTGGATCGTCGAAAATGAACTTTGTATGTGTCCTGGGCGTCAAATTTACTGAAGGCAGCTCCTGGACTCCAAGGTGGACTCGAAGTCGAATTGTATTGGGCCTCCACATAACTTGTCCATCCCTTGCTGGCCCTCCATGACTCCATGCCTTCCCCCATGAGTTTATTGATCTTCTCCTTGATTCTTAATCACATTATAAATAATAGATAGTAAACCATTCTCACAACTATTAATAGGAACATTTAGGAATGAGCTCACCTGTAAATTCAATTGTCGTGCACAAGCTCTTTTGATCGGACCTTGAATGGTTTCATTGTTCAGCAGTTCTTGTATATCAATAGAAGTGCTGTCCTCATGATTCCTCCACCAAAGGGGCGGCGACAGTCAACCCCTCCACACTTGTGAGGGCCAGCTAAGCCACCTCGGACAGCTCGATTGGAGACGGCGACCACACGGAGGGGAGGACGGCACCACCGACGACTCCGCGTGCACTGCCTCATCCGTGCCCCCTGGAGGGGCCTCCTTGGATGGTGCAGCATTGGCCTTGTAAGCCTTCGAAGGAACAGCGGCCGGCGCATCCACCATGTGTGCGCGAGTGGGTGGGGGTTCTCCTCGGTTGGGGCGGTAAGTGACGCCCTTGCCTCCCCGCAGACCCAGCCGCGCGCGTATCCGCATCAGACGTTGGGCTGGCCGCTTCTACCGACCCATCAGGACGAGTGGGGATGGCCGCCTCGGATGAGATAGGCGCGGGAAGCTCAGTGACAGCAAGCAGGTGCCCCTAGGATGCAGAGGTCGCATCTCCTTTCTTGAGACGCTTGGCGAGCGCCAAGGCCGGACGATGACTACCCGCAGCCCACCTACAAGAAGGATGAAGTCAATGTAAGTGGCACGAAACAAATGAAAACAAAACAGTTGTGAGCAAGAGAACTGGTGGACATACTTGACTGAACTTCCCAGGCCTCCTAGGCGACGTATCTTGAGGAGACGCGAGCCGTTCGAGGTGGCCGGTGGCAGAGCCTACCGTTGGGTCGTCCGTGGAGAGCACAATCTTTTGGCGCGCCGACCCGCGCAAGGCTCCTAGACCATAAAGTGCATCTGCCATCACCGTCACCACTGTGAAGCCCGAAGGTGTGCGTCGGGTCCTGGTGCTCTCGGATTCACCTCCTGAGTTCACATGCAAGAGCTCCGTGGAGGAGCCCGCATGGTCAAGACTAGGAGGACCAGCTGGGAGCAGACGGGTCGCGCCTACCGACGAGGCTCCTGGTGGTGGGGGAGGAAGGGAATTTCCCTCCCCTGTAGTAGCGGAGGACCTGCCCGGAAGGACGAAGTCTGCCACCATGGGCTCGCCCAAAAGAGGGAAACCCGCCCCGTCATCGTTGGGGGCGTCATCGTCATCGCCGCCCTCATCGTCGGTGTTGATGACCAAAAATGGCTTAATGTCGATCAGGCTAGGACGGCCGGTCTAGACCGCCTGTACATGCGGTTAGACCGGCTGGGCCTTGTAGCGAATCTAGCAATGTGCCAGGCGGTCTAACCGCCTGTCACAAGCGGTCTGACCACCTGTCCTCGAGTCCGAGTAGAATCAGGGTTTTACACGTTTTTAGATCTATACAAGGACTTCCTTGCGGGGCAAGACCTCCCCACCCAATAAATATAAAGGGCCATGGCCGATTGAGGACCTCTACCCAATCGTACAAACCATTATCTTACTTTTTATCTCCAAACCCTAGCTTTTCCAACCCTTTTGGCTTTCCTTCTTCGTCTCTACGATGTCTTAGGACGTTCTAAGTGGCCTTACCGACCTTAGAACAACCCTAGGTTCACAACCTCCGACGGGGTCCCTCCCGAGGTTGTGATCGTAGGCTTTCACGGGGCCTCTGCTACAGACGGTCTGACCGGCCCCTACAGGCGGTTTGACCGGTTGCATCCAGAAGCTCCGGCGAGGAGAATTCAATGACCGCGCGATCTAGCGCTTTTGTGTGTTGACCTGAAGCGCGTCAACATATTTTGGCGACTCCGCTGGGGAAAGAAATCTTGTTTTTGAAGACCGATCTACTATCCCTAGCACTATGGCCTTCGATGTTGGACAAGACAACATCATGACAACTTCACTTGAAGATCTTAGTGCTGAAGATCATGAGAAATTTATGGCACTCCAGAAGCATCTCGAGGCGGAGTTCTTGAAGACGTTTCGGAAAGGTCACGAAGATCGTTCAGCGAAAAGTGTTCGAGACTTCGTGATGCCTTCCTTCAAGATGAGTAAGGGGCAAATTGAGGTAATTGACAATATAAGAACTTCTGCACCTTTGCCTCCTACCTCTACTCCTATGGGTCCAAGTTTTTCGAATCATGATTCATTAGTTGAACAATTGCTAGAACGACTCGAAAAACTAGAGGGAAAATCTTTAAATACTCAAGAATTACCTGAGCATAATATCTTTTATGGCATGCCACCGA
The DNA here is from genome assembly GCA_015342445.1 of Digitaria exilis. Taxonomy (NCBI): domain Eukaryota; kingdom Viridiplantae; phylum Streptophyta; class Magnoliopsida; order Poales; family Poaceae; genus Digitaria; species Digitaria exilis. The sequence goes on from JACEFO010000915.1 coordinate 118,859, forward strand.
ATTACTTTGCTGGACAGACAACACCACCGCCTAACATGCCCAGACCAAAAACGGTCGATGCAGATGGGTTGGTGGCGGCTGGTTTTACAGCCGGTTAGACCGCCAGAACGGCCGGTCCAACCGCTATAGGCGGTCAGACCGCTGGTTTTGGTGGACAGATTAATTCTACTAATTCTATGGTGTTCACGCCGGAGCAACCTTTGCCGTTGTCTACTGTTCCAAACTCGCTTTCTTCTGGTCGTGCTGGTCCAGTGGCTATAGCGGGCGCTACTTATTCCACGACTATGCATACTGCACATTCGGGTGGTATTCCCGGTGATGTTTTCAACGCACATAGGGATATGCAGAACAGACAAGCGCCTCACCTGAATTATATGAATGCTATGCAATCTTCGGCCCAACAAAACCCCCAATGGGCCGAATTTACTAGGTTCAAGGATGAATTGTCTTATGTGATGAGAAATAAGCTAGGCGTTGATTTTGGTAATACTAGAGTATATCAGAAACCTTATCATGCTACCTTTGATACTATTCCTTTTCCCAATGGGTGGCGTTTGGCTGATTTTGTAAAATTTAGTGGAGACAATGAGCGCACTACTTGGGAACATATTAGTCAATACGTAGCTCAAGTAGGGGAGGCTGAAAATTTGGAAGCAATCAGAGTACGTTTGTTCTCATTGTTGCTTACTGGTACTGCTTTTGCTTGGTTTTCTTCATTAGCCCCAGGTTCTATCATGAGTTGGGATCAACTAGAGCGTAAGTTTCATGATCATTTTTATAGAGGCAATCATGAGATGAAATTGGCAGATTTGGCATCAGTTAGACAGGGTCGGGATGAAACTGCCTCTCAATTTATGAGAAGATTTAAAGATATTAAAAACCATTGCTTTAATTTGTCTATTTTTGAAGCTGATCTTGCTGGCTTATGCTTTAGAGGTTTAAAATCCTCCATTAGAGAGAAAATAGACAGTTGTGATTATTATTCGGTCGCACAAGTACATATTAGAGCTGAGGTAGCAGAAGGCCGAATGAATAAAGAGAAGGAGAATTTTAAGACACGTCGGTCTAATGTTTATATGTTGATTATGAATCCGATGATTCGACCGATGATGGTAATGATGTTTATTTAGCAGAATTTGTATGCCCTGCTAATAAGAAAACTGTGTCATGCCAATCTCTTAAGCCGATTCAAAAGAATCGGCAAGAAGACATAAAGTTTACTTTTGATGTGTCCAAATGTAATTGTATATTTGATGAATTGCACAAATTTGATTACATCAAGATTTCTCATGTTATACCACCTACGAATTCTTTTTCGCATGCTACGAATGATTGCAATGTCTTACGTCGGCAGGTTCAATCGGCTATTAATGAGAGCCGTTTGAAGTTTCATGAGATGCAAATTGAGGTCCTCAATTGGCCCTTTATATTTATAGGGTGGGGAGGTCTTGCCCCGCAAGGAAGTCCTTGTACAGATCTAAAAACGTGTAAAACCCTGATTCTACTCGGACTCGGGGACAGGTGGTCAGACCGACTGTGACAGACGGTTAAACCGCCTGGTACATTGTCAGATTGACTACAGGGCCCAGCTAGTCTAACCGCATGTACAGGCGGTTTAGACCGGCCGTCCCAGCCTGATCGGCTTTAAGCCATTTTTGGTCATCAACATATGCCCCCCTATTTTTTTTGTAAAACTTTATTTACCACAAAACATTTAATCAGACTAAGGACGACCCTCTATTGTCGGCCATTTTTTCTCTAAGGGCGATATCATATATCGGCCATATCCTTTCAAGCATGTTGCAAAATAGTTGGATAATATTTTTTCAAGTACTTCCCATTGAGTGCTCTTGGCAACTGAAATCCTTGCAAAGTTTCCACCATATAAGAATTTCTAGAACAAACCTTTACAATACGATATGGTCCTTCCCAATTCGGTGACCATTTGCCAAATTTGTTGCTCTTTGTTCCTATAGGCAGAATAGTCTTCCAAACCAAATCATTAACTTGAAAAGATTTGAATTTTACCTTCTTATTATATGCTTGAGCCAGTCTTCTCTTATCCTTTTCGATCTCCTCCAAAGCCTCCAAACGCTTGTCGGTCACATCATCAATACTATCCATCATCAAAGCATAATATGTGCTAGCATCAAGATCATTTTGTTTAGCCAATCTATAAGCAGTCAGATTTACCTCAACGGGCAAAACGGCCTCTTGACCATAGACAAGCTCAAATGGGGTAACCTTAGTAGCACCATGTCTACAAATACGATGCGCCCATAATGCCTCAGATAATACCTCGTGCCACCGCTTAGGATGATCTTCAATCTTCTTCTTTATGAGCTTGATTAAAATCTTATTGCTAGACTTGGCTTGACCATTGACTTGAGCATAATATGGAGATGAATTGAGCAATTTAATGCCATAGGATTCAACAAACTCACGTACCTCCTTAGAAATAAATGATGTTCCTTGATCCGTCGTCAATGTCTGAGGAATCCCAAATCTGTGAATAGTATGCCCAGTGTTATGAGAACATGACACCATCGGATACGAACATTGGTCATAAGGTGAATTTATTTCCCCATTTGCATAATGATTTATTGTACAATTCACTTGGTTCCACATGTCCATGTCATTATTTGACTGAAGGTACAAATGCATTATTACAATGTCTTCGCGGGCTTGTTATTCACACATGGGACCCAGGCCTAAGATGGAGTAGGCCCCAGAAATATGGAGAGAGCTTCAAAGATGCTCAAGGACGTCCTCCACCTTGGCCGCCACCTTAGGAGACCAACAAGGGCGCCCAAGTAAGATGGAGGCCCATTACAACTCGAGTTCGAGTCCACCTCAGAGTCCAGGAGCTGCTTTCGGTAAAACGGACGCCCAGGCCACATATAGAGTCCGATTTTGATGATCCACATATGGTTGGAGAGAAGATTTCATAGAGCTTCCAATGACGTTGGTTTGAAGCCCAAATATGTCCTGAGTCGTCGGGAATCATCCAAACAAGGTGGCGTCCAGAATCTGTCCCGGTGCTGCGTCACCGTCTTTTGGCCTTTGGGCCGTGTATCGTCATCAAGCCCATTAGGGGGCGTGAACAGGGGCTCATCCACGACCCTAAGCTCTATAATTCAGTAGCTGCCGCCTTCCTTTGGGTTTGGGGTTTTGCTTAGATTAATCTGTCAAGAACAGTTTCGCCATTGCATCAGTTTGTGAGACCCCAACTCGTGAGATTAATCATACATCTGCAATTTGGTTGCATCCTACTTTGTTCTTGCTTGTGTTCTTTGATTCGTAGGCAGGGATTAGCCTTCTTGGCGAGGTCGACCGTGCATCCGCTGGTCGATAACCTGAGGAGACGTGGTGCTGCGATTGCGGGGCTCAAAACGTGTTGTTCGGAATCCAGATCGATTTGTGTCGCGACTCCACCAAATCGTCGCTTATCTGAACCTTTCGGAAGATCGGGAACCCTAGCTTACATCACAGTGATAAACTCAATCATCTCTCTATGTGTCATGTTCTTAAAGGGAATTGCTTCAGTCCACTTGGTAAAATAATTAGTAGCCACAATCACAAAACAGTGACCCTTGGATGACGGAGGATGAATCTTACCAACAAAATCTAAACCCCATCCTCTAAAAGGCCATGGTTTAATGATCAGATGCATCAACGCAGCAGGTGCTATCTGAATATCCCTGAACTTTTGACACTCTTCACATCCTTTGCAGTAACGAAAACAATCGGCTATCATTGTAGGCCAATAAAAGCAAGCCCGCCTAAGGAGCCACTTCATCATCCGAGCCGATTGATGTGTACCACAAATTCCTTCATGAACCTCTGCCATAGCCAATCTAGCTTCATCAGGATCTAAGTATTTCAAAAGCAATACATCCATGGTCCGACGATATAGTTCACCATCAATCAAAGTAAACTTGAAAGCCCATCGTCGGACTTTTCGATCCACTGGCATACTAGTATCCTGCAAATACTCCACCAGAGGCTTCCTCCAATCATTAGCATCGGCCACAATAGATTGAAAATCATTAACAGCCGAATCAGTGTTTTCAGAGGCGCAGGCGGTCAGACCGCCTGTACTGGCGGTTAGATCGGCCGTACCTGTCGGACCGGCTGTAACAGGCAGTTGAACTGCCTGTTCCAGAGCAGAAACATCGGCTTCACGAAACATCGGCCTCTTTTCATGAAAATTTCTTTTCTGAATATTATAGCCTGATGCTTGCTGAGCCAACGCATTACCTCTAGGATTCTCTTCTCTTGGTACATGATAAATGACAAATTCATCAAAGCAAGATATAATATCTAAACACTTATCAAGATAAGCATTCAAAAATTCATCTAAGCATTGACAAACCTTAGATACTTGCTATACCACCAATAAAGAATCACCATATGCTTCCACATGCTTTATCCACATATCATGTAAAATTTCCAACCCGAATAATAAAGCTTCATATTCGTTTGGTTGTCAGTGAACTTATAATCTAATCGGTTAAGAGCTTCAAAAACAACACCGTTTGGTGATATAATAATAACACCAACTCCACAACCACTTTTACAAACCGATCCATCAAAATGCAATCTCCATGGGGTAAAAGTAATATAGCCAACATTTAAATCAAGATGTTCACTAATCCTATGTTCAACAATAAACTCGGCAACGATTTGTCCTTTCATAGATTTCAATGGCTCAAAGACTAAATCATATTCAATTAAAGCATAAGCCCATTTGCCGATTCTACCACTTAATATAGGTCTATGCAACATGTATTTAATTATGTCGGCTTGACTAGCAACTATGCAAGTACTTAGTAACAAATAATGCCTCAACTTTATACAAGCATTATATAATGATAAGCATAACTTTTCAATAAAAGTATACCTTGTTTCGGCGTCCAATAATCTTCTACTTGCATAAGCGATAATATATTCCTTCCCTTCGGTTTCTTGGATCAAAACAACCCCAATAACACTTTCTTCGGCCATGATATATAATTTAAAAGGAACCCGTCTCCTAGGTGGTCGAAGAACCGGAGGCGAAGATAAATAATGCTTAATCTCATCAAACGCAACTTGCTATTTTGCCCCCCAAGCAAAGGAGTAAAAGGATTCACCTTCCCTGACAAAATGCAAATAAACCTTCTCAAATAATTCACCTTGCCCAAGAATTTCTGCAACTCTTTCTTAGAGCTAGGCGCCTGCAATTTGCCAATAGTGTCGGCCTTCTTTGGATCAATCTCTATACCATTCTCATGAACTATGAAGCCCAAAAACTTCCCAGCCGACACACCAAAAGCACATTTCAGTGGATTCATCTTCAAACCATACCGACGCAACTTCCAAGATAATACCAAGCAAACCATGGAAGATTAAATTCATCGCCCTTTGATAAGTAGCACCGGCATTCTTACCCGTTCTTTTCTTTTCCACGGGCACAATATTAGAAATCCACTCAGCATATCGACAAGGTCTAATAAACTTCGCTTCTAATAACCGATTTATTTCTTCTTTAACTCGGTTATAAATTTCAGGATTAAAACGCCTAGTTTGTTGTTTATAAGGCCTAAAACCAGACTTAATAGGCAACCGATGCTCAACAAGCTCTCGGCTTAAACTAGGCATTTCATGATAATTCCAAGCAAAGCAATCGACATACTCTTTCAACAACTTTATTAATTTAGATTTAAAAACAGGATCTAAATTCTTATTTATAAACGTCGGCCTAGGTAATGAAGCATCACCAATGTCTACCTCCTCAAGAGGATCAGCCGCCGTAAAACCACATCCTAGCTTGCTTATATCATCAAAATCCTCAATAGCTTCACACATATCGTTCTGATGCGACCGATAGTGTTCAAGCCTCTGCTGTAACCACTCTTGATTATCCATTAAATCATATGAGATGATTTAGCCGATTGTTCATCGGTTTTATGACAGCAGGGATGAAGCCGTTCTTAGTACAGCTGATAAACTCAAATTCAGAAAGATCTAAGCCCGACAAACATCTAACATCATCATGAATGCCCATCAAAGAGCTATCAGCTAAAGCAACACAAGGAGAAGTATCACCATGCACAACCTCTACATCATGATCTATCCATTGAACTAACCATTGAGGCAAAGTAGAAGGAATGCATTGGTTTGCATGAATCCAATCACAACCCAAGATTAAGCTAAAGTTACCTTGAGTCTCAGCAACGAAGAAAGCAGTAGCCAAGGTCTTGCTCCCAATAGTAAGCTCCATAGAAATCACCCCCTTGGCACCAATAGGCTCTCCTCCTCCAATGCCGCTGATGGTCATGTTGGTCTTGTTCAGCTCCGAATCCGAACCACCAAACTTCTTGTACAAAGAATAGGGCATTAAGTTCACAATAGCCCCTCCATCGACCAACATCTGCGAGATTGGCTTCCCATTGATATGTCCCTTCAGATATAAAGCCTTCAAGTGATTATCCTCAGCTTTAGGCTTTTGGAATATGGCCTCCTTGGGACCAAAATCAAGATGAGCAACCTCCTCCTCCGAAAGCATGTCCCCATCCATGGACATATGAAGGACATTCACATCAAAATTCATCCGCTCCGGAGAAGGACTGTAATCAACAAGCTCTTCATCGTCCTCAGTAGTGGAAACCGATGTTAACTTGCTGTCACGAGCCGAAGAACTAAAAGAAGAAACACTAGGTGCTTCTACATCACCCGGTCTGACCGCCTGTATAGGCGGTCTGACCGCCTGGGTCGCTGACTCTGAATGACAGGCGGTCTGAACTGCCTGTACAGCCGGCTAGACCGCCTGCGGGTCTTCCTTCGGCTTCCACTCTTTCTTCTGAGGAATCATATGCTTGCTCTGGTTGAAGAATTCATCTCTCTGTTTCTCCAACTCTTGTTCCTGCTTCTCCCAAAAACGAAGTCTCTGAAGCTTCCTCTTCTGTGTACGAGTCAAACCCTCGGGACACCACTTCAGAAGAAAGCGCTGCTAAGTCTTGTTGACACTAGATCCCTGATGTTCCACCGTCTTTCTGCTGGAAGTCGGCTTTGAAGCCAGACTTTTCTTAATAGGGACATCCATAGTCCCAACTTGAATAATATCAAACTCAGTAGTCCTCTCTGAGTCACCTTCACGCTCTGCACTTCCTCTATCTTGTTGGGCCGATAAACCTGCTTCAGAGGAGCTTTAGGCAGTTGACCGTGACGACAGATCTGACTGCCTGTAACAGGCGGTCTAACAACATGTGACTAGTGTCCTCGACCAGATTGACGGAAAGCCAATAGGTCATGTCTGGGATATACAATCCTGTCCTGTATGCATCTTCTCGGACCTTCCCAGCCAAGGTGAAACGAAGGCTGCATTCTCGAATGATATGGCACCCACATCACTCCATTGTTATCCCACACCGGATCCAAGTTCATGCGAGGAGGCGAAGGAATCCTCTCATGTTGAATCGGTGATCCCATTCTTTTTTTAACGGCCGATCGCTTGGAATGGCCTTTTGTTTGGTGTACTTGTCATAAAGCATATCAAATGTGACTTTGGGCTTTCGAACACCCTGCTCCTTTGCCACGTTCATCATCCAAGTACCAACTTCTAAACGCTTCAGAATCAGCATCTTTGGGCGTCCATGGGGACAGGCGGTCTGACCGCCTGGCGCAACCGGTTGGACCACCTGTAACAGACCAGACCCGGGTGCCCGTAGTTCAGGAGTAGTGACCGACCCTTGCCCCCCTTGTCCAGAGGATTTCACAGTAACTTTGAATGACTCTTTGCCATCAACCATCTTCTCATAAGTCACTTCTCTAACCGACTCTTTTGAAGACGGTCTTTCTTCTCCAATCACCATGTTCTTTCCTTTGGTAGATTCGGCTTGATGTGGCCGGACAAAAACCTTGGGCTGCTACAATTCCATGGCCGATTGAGGACCTCTACCCAATCGTACAAACTATTGTCTTACTTTTAATATCCAAACCCTAGCTTTTCCAATCCCTTTTGCTTTCCTTCTTTGTCTCTACGACATTTCAGGACGTTCTAAGTGGCCTTGCCGACCTTAGAACAACCCTAGGTTCGCAGCCTCCGATGGGGTCCCTCCCGAGGTTGTGATCATAGGCTTTCGCGGTGCCTCTACTACAGGCGGTCTGACCGGCTGCATCCAGAAGCTCCGGCGAGGAGAATTCGACGACCGCACGATCAAGCGCTTTCGTGTGTTGACCGGAAGCGCGTCAACAGTCGGCATCCTCGCTGCTCAAGACCTCCATAGGGTCCTCACTGTGGTCCACCCTCCTCTGGCTTTCCAGCTTCTGCGCCTCCCTTCAGAGGTTCCTTTCCTTCTCCTCCTTCTTCTTTAGTCATGCGGCCTCCGCGGCCAGGTGGTTCCTCTGTTGTTGCGCTGCGGCCACGGTCTCTGATGAACACCAGCCCAGACGGGTAGGAACAAAGCCCAACACCTCTCGGGGAAAGGCCCAATCACCCCAAAAGACTAATCCGATAGGAGAAGGGTGGCTCTCCCCTTTAAGGTGGCTTCCACCTCCCAAGCTAAGCAAGGTGGGATTATTCAGAGGCTCACACGGTCGCCGCCCGACTACAACTGGGCCAGCTGGGCCCTTTTTGTTGCATCTTTGTTAGCGGGTAGTAGTGGAGGATGTCCTCATCATTTTCCCCTTCTTAACAAGGGCTCCGCTAGGCGAGGTGGAATAAATTCGGACGTGCATAGCTGCCGCCTACACTGTCGTGCGCCTGGCCAAATGCCGCATACACTGTCGTGCGCCTGGTCAAACCATGCTTGCTTGGCCAGGACATGCTGCCTACACTGTCGTGCGCCTGGCCAAATGCCGCCTACACTGTTGTGTGCCTGGCCAAATCGTGCCGAGAATGTCCTCATCATTCTCACCCCTTAAATGGATGCCTAGCTCTGATACCAACTGATGGGAACCCGCTAGGGTTCGCACCCGATCTTTCGATGAGAGGCATGGGGATAACTCGATTGGATAATGGTGTAGTCGGGCCGTGAACGATGCCACCATTATCCAATTGAGTTATATCCACACCTCTCATCGAAAGATCGGGCGCAAACCCTAGCGGGTTCCCATCAGTTGGTAATCAGAGCAAGGTTTGTAATGAGAGATTTCCATCCCTTCATTGTTTTACTCTCCTATAGTCCAAAAAAGCCAAAAAAAGATAGTAGAATTTTTTTACCCCCACCGCACCCTATAGACTCTGTTCGGCCCTTTACTAGCACTACTTAGTTTTAGGGCTTGTTGAGTTTTCGGTTGCATCGGTTGTGTCGAGTTGCTGGTCGTAGTTGTCGTCCTTTAAAGTTTCGATTTCTTGTCACGTTCTTGTCACATACCACGCACCTCCTAGGTGGGTGTTCCTGAGACCGAGTACCACCCTGTGCTACACTCTCAGTTGTAATAGTACACCAAGGAGAATACTCTCTGTTTAGATTGATTTTGGCTTACTCTTTTTGTTATCGGAATACCCCTTCTCCTTCCAGAAAAAGTGTATGTCGTGACTAGCTCATTTGTATTCCTTTGTTCATATAAACAGTTTTTGGTTCCCCTGAAAAAAAACAGAATAATCTAAGTAAAAACCAAGTCTAAACGGTGGCAGCCTCCCTGTTTATGATGGAACAGGGGAGCGCCCTAGGGTTGGGGCGTCCAGAGGGGGGCGTCCTCAACTTGGGCCAAAGCCGGACACGATACACGGCCTAGTTGGCCCAAACAGGTGATGCAACACCTTTTGTGGTCACACAGTATGATCCACGAATGCTCTGGAGCTAGTACCAGAACCAAAATGATGGCGTCGTCGTCTCCTTTCAAACGCATCCTTATACACCTCGTTTTGACGTCGTTTGTGGGAGATATCGCCGAAAATATCCGAAGGTGTAAGCTGAATTCGAGGAGGACGTGGCAGCGAAGTCGGAGTCGAAGCACAACTTAGGGAAGTCCATGTCATGTACAATTCCAGTGTGGGACCAGCGAGCACTTGGAATGAAGACCCCCAGGGACGAGGTCAGTCTAAAAGTGCGGAGCAATAGATGCCATCCGCTGGTCAGCATGCCGCGTTCAAGGGATAGAAAGATCAAGAGAAAGGAAAAGTTACCAGGTCCACCGCCTACGAATGGGGGAGCATGAAGGGATGGCCGGGGGTCGGGAGGACCAAGGAATCGGCCTTGTCCTTACCCACGATCTCCTTGAATTGTGCTCGGATCTCAAGTGTGAGGAGAACATCCCTAAAATGTGGCTGGGGCGCAGCTGCTCCTCCGACATGTTAGACACCATCTGCAAGAGGTGCAAGGGGCGGCCATGGGTGGGACGACCCAACTTTGGTAGTAAGCCTCGATGGTGCTGATCCCTGAGAGCATGTGCCTCATGAGACGAGCAATGCACTCGAGGTGAGGCTGCAGCCCCTTCTGGGCGTCTACTGGTGGGCCCCAAGCCTAGTTGGAAGGCTAGGAGATTGGGGGCACCTGGGTTGCCGCGAAGTCCGGCAGGCGTCCTTCAGCTAGAACCATCCCTTGTTCCAATTCACGCAGCTCCACCCACGGGTATTGGCTAACCCAAGATTGCTTCATCTGAAGCGAGCAGAACCCCCGCGGGTGCCACGCCTGACGTCGGCCTCACGAACTCCACCTTGAAAAAGTACAGGAAGAGTCGAAGTGGGAGTCAATCTTGAGGTAGCCCTCGCAGAGGGCCATGAACAGCGCCATCTACTGAACCCTGATAGGGGCCAACACATGAAGCCCCATGCTAAAGTAGTGGAGCACCTCTTGGAGGACCCCACGTCTGAGCCTCGAGGCATGACAGTGTAGGGAAAACACCGGTTTAACACCATAGCAAGACAACGAGCCCTCGTGCACCACCGAACAGGCACTAGAACCACAAGGGGTTCGACCACTCAAGGTCTACGAGGTCAGGTGCGCAAGCCCTCCGCCGACCCCTCGCAAAGAGGGTCGGGGCCTCGATCAGCCATCGAGGCACTCCATCGGACGTGCCCACATCACAAGTCCCGCAAAGGGACGACAGGTAGTATCATGAATATTCCCCCCAATCCAGCTCCTTCAAAAGGCGAAAGGGACCTCATGAACAAGTCTCCTACTCCTTCACAAGGTTGGGGGCAACTATGGCAGTAATAGATTAGGGGGCCCACAGACACGACGCCTGCTTACGGTGCTAAACGAAACGGGCTCCAAGGAGAGGCAATAACGCCAGGACGAGCCGTGGGTCGTGCCTCCGTCCCGCCCGACCCCAAGCTCATGTCAGAGACTCGGCAGACCCGTGAGTCGGGGAATTCCATCCCGCCCGACCCCGGGGCGCCCCGGGCCGCGAGGGTCTGACCCCGAGGGGAGACTCTCCGTCCCGCCCGACCCCGAGACCAGGGCGGAGAGTGAAGGGCCATGCTATTGGGCCGAAGCCCCTGTAAAGCCTGGCCCAGGAAGGAAGGAAGCGTGTAATCAACGCTTCCTCCCGACATCACTCGACAAGCCGGGCAGGCCTAACAACTAGAAAAGCTGCAGCACCGCATGGCGTACAGGAATATTGCAGGGAGAAAGCTGCATGCAGACCTGAGGAGGGCACATGGCGACTAGAACGGGGGTCGCCAAGACGCACCCAGCAGACATTCTACAACCGCCAGGGACACCGGTTCCCTAGGATAGTTTAATAGTAATCCATGTACCAAGTCCTGCCCTTCGCCTATAAAAGGGGAGGCTCTCCTCCTGTGAGGAGAATTCAATCTCTTGAACACTTAGTCCCCACTTGACATCCAAGGCTTGAACTGGTCTTCGTTGTAACCCGCATCCAAGAGAGAAATACAATCTGTGGCCTCGAACTGGACGTACGGATTCATCTCGGACCAGTATAAACCTCGTATCTTGTGTCTCTTAAATCATTCTCCACCGTAACGTGCATGCTCTGTGATCAACGCTTGCCGGCGTGAGGCACCCCGTGTACCACCCATCAACAAATACGGATGTTTGGAAGAGGAGAAATTTGAAAACATAGAAGATTTTCATCAACAAAAGAAGTAATTGCAACAAGATTGTGAAGAACCACCTCCGATTGTTGTGATTGATTTGCTCTCAAATCCAATGGATGAATAAAAAATCACCTATGATGGAATAACACCAAGGCTAAGGTATGCATTGAACTCTCAAGATACTATTGGTTTTGATGAAAATATTTTGAAACACTCATGTTCAACCGATAGTATGGATGACAATTCAATTTCTATGGTTTTATCCTATGATGTTCATGATTATAGCCCAGAATTTCTTGAGAATGATAAAGAGGCAATATTTATGCTTGAACCAATCAATTTTATGCCGAAATAACCTTTGCCTAATAGAGAACAAATTGCTATGCAAGAACTGTTTAGAGAGAAAAATAACGACTTTCGCTCTCTGGCCCATGTGAGAAAAATAATTGCGGGCGTGCCAGTGTACTAAGTACACAAAAGAAAAGACATAGGAACACATATTTTATTTATATTATTGAAAATACAAATACATGGTTCCTTGTATTGGTGTGCGCTCCATAGCCTGTCGTAGGACAGATCAAACATAGGCGACATGGTCTTCTAGTTCCTGGGGCCTCAGAAGGCTCCCAGTTAATTACCTCCGCAGGACTAGCTTGCTGGAGTACCTCCGATTAAGCTGTTGTGGTCGTTGTCTTCAGTCTTCGCTTCACGTTCTCCATGCATGTACTGGTGATGGTGGTGTAGATGTGCGACGTAGCTGAAACGTCAGCTCCGTCGCCCACGTCGCCCGGCCTCGTCGGTCACGAACGTCGTGGTGGTGTAGAAGATGGGCGTCGGCGTGATCCATGGCCTCGTCGGTGTCCATGGGTTGAAACGTCAGCAGCGCTTGCCCGCGTTGTCCGGCCTCGTCGGTCTCGAACGACATGAAGTCGTGGTAGTAGTTGAAGTAGATGCATGGTTACGTGTAGCTTGTGACTGAGTCGATGATGTAGCAGCTTTTCGTCGAGGTACTGGTCAGCAGTGTGCCAGTGTAGTCGAAGCAGAGGTAGTCTTGAGTCTCGTTGGAGTTGTCGCGCGAGCTTCATGGAAGGGTGACGCATCTGTGTGAACGCAGCCTCTCCAACCTTCCCTGTATCTTGTTTGCTTCTTAAGATGCACAACACACAGGAGCATCAATAGCCATGCACGTACGTGAGGGCCATGCAAGCATGCTTGCCTGTTTGCACGTTGATGTGCATTCTGATTCGCTTATAGCAATACACATAAACGTGTATGTGTGCTAAACTCTGGGAGCATCTCTGATTGCCTGGCACCTTCTCACGCTAGCGTGGCAATGCCCTTCCACGACACCTTCGTCAACAGCTCACCCCGGCACCATCTCTGGCGGCCTGTTCAGCGTCGTATCCGTCGGTGTCGTCCTTGTTGCCGGCGGCCGGCGCCTGCAGCGCCAGTGAGGATGGACAACAACGCCATGGCTCCCTATCGTGGACATTGCAGGACTACTGCGTCGCCGTGCCGGTGAAGATGGACGGCAGCACCATGGCTTCCCGTTATGGACGTCGACGGACTACTACACCCTTGTGGCCGACGGACGGGCTTCACTATCTCGTGTCTCATGCTCCTCCGTGGGAGTCGTCTTCCGCTGACGAGCAGCCATGGAGCTCCAGCCACGGGAGCCTTCGGTGCGTTCGCCGAGATGATATACATCCCTGGATGCTCCAAGCTCAACCTCCGTCGCCGGCATCGATGGGCCCCGAGGAAAAGTCCTCTCGAGACGGCCTTTGGCCGCTTGTCAAGACAGCGGCTGCTTTCCTAGGTTGCATGATGGGCGTTGATGAAGGGTCACCAGATGGACGGTGTCGCCTTTGTTCATGGCCGTCGGCTGGGCAGATCGGCAGCATCTCCTCCGCTCATCGTTGTGGGCAGGAAGTGCATGGCCTCCATGCCTCACCTTGCCCTCGGCCGGCCTCCATATTGGAAAAGAAAAACCGGCCGGCGTGCACGGAGCTCGAGTCAGGGAGCCTCCGGTGCGCTCGCCGACGGCTCCGGTGTGGTTGATCACTTGGTGTCGTGGACGAGGAAGCCGAGCTGCTATAGATAGCAAAATTGCATCGAGCTCCTTCCTGCCGTCGGCTTCCTGTAGCCTCTCCACCGATGGGAAGTCTCCGTGCATGTGTGATGTTGGTGTAGGTGTGGCGTCGGCGTCATCCATGGCCTCGTCGGCCCATGAGCCGGTGTAGTGCAGCTGGGATATCATCAGCTCCGCCCGCCCGCGTCGTCCGTCCTCGTCGGCAACGCACGACACGTTGTAGGTAGAGGTTGTTTGGGGTGTATGGATCGATGTCGCTGAAGCCGAAGAGACGTCACGGCAGGGACGTCGGGGCAGCGGTGATTGTCGAGGCGGTGAGGGCATTCTCCAAATCTTGGACGGCTCGGTGTTGGTTGGTGCTCCATAGCACATCAACTAGCACATGTACGCAGCATGCACATGCTAGCTTTTGGTTAGCTTCTTAATCAACTCCCGTGGAGCAGCATGCACGTGTATACACGTTGGTGCATGGCTTGCATGGCTCCATATGAGGTTGTTGTTTGCATCTTGAAGGCCACCGGTCTCCACGGCAGCACCGACCGGCCGTCAGTATGGCGTCGTCTTCGTCTCTTGCGGCGTCAATCGCTCTGTCGGCTTCCGGTCATGCAGCAGCGCATCGTCCTTCGGTGCCGTGTTCATGTTCGGCTACCTTCCCGCTAGCGTCTGGTCAGCAACTTGCGACGTCACGGATGGCGAGACGAGCGGACGGCCTCCTAATCGGATGTGATGTGCGTGCGCATGCATCTAGAACCTGTAAAGAACAGGAAGAGAAAGAACGAGGGATCAACCTGCACCGAAGACAACAAGAGGCGCCGTGGCCCTCTCGTGCACGCCCTCGCCGGCTTCGTGAGACTTCAAAGGAGTCGCCGGCCTTGTCGCGACGACGGACGGCAGAGCTCGGTGATGATGGTTGCGGCAGCCGGCTCCGGACTTGCGAAAGCTTGACGGTCGACGGCTGCGACTCCCTTCTTATTCCTCCGGCAGCGCCCGATGGGAGGAACTGCAGCTCCTTCTCTCCTTAGCGGCGGCGGCGTGTCGATATAAGAAAAGGATTAGCGAGAAGGATTAGCCTCTCACGCTGGGAGGCAAGGACATTATATAGGCAGGGATTAGGGTGTCGTCCGTCCGGAGTTCTCGCCTGGCGTCGTTATCTATACTGCGCCACGGCCGCCTCGATTTCGTTGGCCAGATACAGTATCTGCCGGTTAATTTGTTACTTGCTTCTCGTCCAAGCCAGCTGAAGGATAGCTATCCAGAGTCTGGGCTGATCACGTTACCATCGATGACCCCAAGACTCTTTGCTGCACGTGGGCCTTAATCAAATGAAGTCCCACAACACAGGCTAATAACAGAGGCCAGCACACACATACGTATGGACGTATTCCATGTACGTGCTTATCTTCTGCCGAAACTCCCGGAGATTATCTCGGTGTTCAGTTTCTAATTGAGATATCAGCTTACCGCTAATGACGACGGGGTTTCCAGGACCTTCTGTGGCTTCTAGAACTTTCTAACTCACACGGGCTGTCATGCGGCCCCGGGCGTATGACACCATGTATTGTACATGATCAGAATACGTAGGTCACCGCCATACACGTGTATGGGCACTATACAAGCAACAACCATCCTGTAGGTCGACAGCTACAAGCTGCTATCAGCTGCTAATCATCGGCCATGGATCTCTTAAAGAGTTAACTCGTACTCTCGACGCATGTGCTGGACACCATGCCTGCGAGTTGCATGCACGTACGATCTGAACAAGATCTCTGCATGTTTTACTCCAAACGCTTTTCATACATGCACATATATAGGCACATACACATACACGTATGTTATTTCTCTCTTTCTGGCTTCAAAAAGTCACCCAAATATAATTCGTCGCGACAAAATAACGTCAAACAAATGCCCCTCACCAAATTGAGTTTGAATGCGAAGCAAATTCAAATTCAACTTGATGAACAGATATTCGACTTGTTTTTTTCGGTGCTCAGATACACCAGCAATACGGCGGTTCTCAACATGAGAGAGGCAAACTTTTAGAGATCGCGCTCAACCGCACAGGAAGATGCACTCACCTGCAACCATGCGTGTGCTCACATATCTTGTCTCTCTGTTTTTTTTGGCTTGTTGCAAATACATACGTACGTATGCACATGCTGGGTTGCAGGAGGCATCTCCCGACTGCCTTCTTCCTGTTATTGACGCATGCATACATGTGAGAATGCAGGTCTTCACGTGCATATCCAAGAGACTATGTAAAAAGAGTCGAATAGGTAAAAGTAGATAAAATCTACTAAAATCAACATCCAACAGTGTCTGTATATCCCTTCTGTAGGTATCCCGTTCGGCATCGCACCTTTTGCGGGAGGCAAATATACCTACCCCATCCCCATCGGTATCCCTTCTTCCGGCCCTTCTTCCTCCCAGCGATGACGACCCCGCCGCTCGAGCCCCCTAGCAACGCCGACGAGTGCTGTTCAGGTGACCTCCCAGCAACGGATCCAGACGCTCCAAAACGAGACAAGGTCGGGCAGGCGCGGCGGCACGACGGCTGTTGCTGCTGCATGGCGAGGAACTGAGAGATGGTGGGTGTTGGGCAAGGACCAAGGAGGACGAACCGACGAGGTGTGCATGGCTCTAGACGACACTGCCGGCTGGATTCTTGGTGGCTTGAGGCCTGTCTCTGCGCTTCGGGAGAGGGAGGATGCGATGGAGTTGCCTCTACCGTGCCTTTCTATTTTGTTTGATTTCAGATTTGGATTTCCATCTTTTTTTTTTGTTTGATCTCTGTTACTTTGGGCGTGTCTTCAATTTCATCTCCCATGGATTTGGTTTCCCCTTGCGGTCCTGATCCCTGTTCCAAGCAGGTGATTGAATGAATCTGTTCATTCAATCTGTTCGTGGAAGCCTACAGTGACCATCCTGAACATGTGACTCCATATTCAGAACTCAGCAGGCGTCCATGGCATCGCGCAAAATCATAACATCTCAGCAGGCGTCCATGGCATCGCGCACTGAATCAACGAGCCGCCGTGCAGGGCGCGCCGCAGGGAAGGTGGAGGACGACGCCTACAAGCTGTCCCGGGTTGCCGGGGAGGACACACGCAGGAGGTGGTCAGGCAGAGCTCGGCCGTGACGCACGCGGTAAGAGGCGAGCGGCGCGCCTGGCTGCAGCAGGCCAACAGGGGCTCTATTTGCACAAGCTGTTGGATTTTATCACTCTTTTACTACCTATTTTATCTTACACAATAGGTAAATCAAGATTTTAGCTAATCCTTTTTAGATAACCTGTTGGAGATGCTCTAATTCGTAACAGGAGTTTAGCCTAAAGCCATGCCGGCACGAACCGTGCCCCCGGCGTTGAGCGCGAGCCATCAGGGCAGTTTGTTGCCCCTGTTTGTGAATGTGTTTAGCTTTTGTTTTCTCGATCCTGAGGCCTTTCTTACTTAGGCTCTCTAGGTTAGCCAGCTTTCTACTAGCGTTATCTGAGAAAACTAAAATCATGTGGGCAAACTCTATGGCTCCCTCGTTAACTATATGCTTGATGAGACAACTTTTTCTTTACATATTTATCCCAATACAAATAAAGCGTGACTTGAGCCACTGTCATTCATAACATTATGTTGCCCATCTAGGGTGATGTAAGGTACATCATAGTTACCAAACTAGCTCCGGACAAAGTAGAGGTAGTTGGGCTGCTGAACCGTCGCTTAGATCGCCCCGTGGTCGCCGGCGTCGCGTAGGGGCGCTTAGTGTGGCTATGCGACCATGTCAAGCTGGACCGCTGCTGAGGCAGCTGGCGTAGATGTGTCTCCTGTATTGACCATGCCATGATGCGAAAGTTTTGCAAACTCGAGAATTCCAAAAGAAACCGAGAGGGGGCAAAAACAAAGAAAAAGAGAGAGAAGAAAGAAGAGAGAAAAAGAGACGGCAATAGAAACCCAAGAAAGAGAAAGAATTTGGTGTAAAGAGAGAGTATACTTAGCGAATGTTCATGCTAAACTCTTTGTGTGCGCATCGAAAGCGTGTAGTTGCCACCGCTTGATCCATGATGCGTCTTGCCTTCCGCTGGTGGTGAAAAGACCATACCACTTGATGGAGAATATTTTATCGATGCAGTCGCGACTACCTTGCTGCTGTGGTGCCAGCCGACCGA
The DNA here is from genome assembly GCA_015342445.1 of Digitaria exilis. Classification (NCBI taxonomy): domain Eukaryota; kingdom Viridiplantae; phylum Streptophyta; class Magnoliopsida; order Poales; family Poaceae; genus Digitaria; species Digitaria exilis. Next base: position 137,093 of record JACEFO010000915.1, read on the forward strand.
GTCGAAAGGTTTCACAACTTGGTGCCGTCCCGCGTTGGCGCGCCGCACTGCTCCCGTAAAAGTGAAGCGAAAATTCCTGCAACACTTAATAACAATAGGTGCCTTGGATGCACATGTTAGCATAAAAAAGGCGACCAAAGAAGAGATCTAATAAAACAAGATTTTGTGTTGGATTTTGTAAAAATGTTGGCTTTCCCATTGACTAGCTATATGAGCAGCTTAGGAGGGGATTGCCAAAGGATTGAACTATCGGATACCGCTAAATGACCATAGCGATGGCGGATGAACCTTGCCTCCCTAAGTGTGTGTGAGTGTGGACTACATGCTTCCACGACTCTACTGGGAACAATGGGAATTATCTCCCGAGACTCCTTTGCATTGAGTAATACCACAACACCGCACATACTCCTTGATATGGAGACCTAGGGGTGACTACGTTGACTGGTGGTTTTTGGGGTAACGACTGAGGAACTTTTTCTTGCCATTACTTTTGCTGAGGATGGCGAATAGTTACCCTCCGCCTTCTCCTAGGGATCGAGGTTGTTTGATATTTGATTTGGGTTGTCTTATTTGGAAACCCGTCTTGAACTTGAGCTTGAGACTTTTCTTGATTGAGTTTTTTTTGAGAATTTTGAGCTTGGATCTTGGACGCTAAATCTTGCCCCGATCCCACTGGAATTTGGAGGGTAACAATTCGCCTATGTGTATCTAGGCAAATCCTCGCAGGCATATGTTTTTTTTTTGGTTCTTGGTTGTCACCTCCCAGGGATGGCAAGTGGCTGCACACTGAATGAAACTTGTGTTGCACTAGGTAGCCCTTCTCTTGCTCTTCTCCTATAGTCTTCCCTGGGACGTGTTGTCCCACAACAAGGAGTGCGAAGGCCATGGTCGCCTCGCTGCTTAGGAGTCATAGGGTAGTCTTCCCACTATCCCCAGCGGAGCACGCTTGGCACGTGTCGTGCGCAGTGCATGAAGGGGCGTCGGCTGAAAAACTCCACCAGGCGAACTGATGCCCAAAACCTTCCAACCGCAGTCCTGAGGCAATCCTTCTCCCGTACTGTAGCTGAACATTTCATGGGGAAAGCCATTTGTTTTTTTAGGACTCGTATGGTCCATAAGAACGAAAAAAGAGAGGCAGCCAGGTAGTGCAATGAAGAATGCATACTGGCCGCCAAGAGCAGATGAAAAACGAGGGTTTTTTTTAAACAAAATATTTTTTTTTAAGAACATGCCGTTGATTGGAGGCATCGGCCATTCCCCCTGTTGGTCCACCAGCTGGTAGGCTCCCCCGTCGTAGACTTGCTCGATGACGTACGACCCTTCCCACTTGGGCTCGAACTTGCCCTTCGTCTTGTGTGTGACGATGATGGGGCATCAGAGTACAAGCACCAGTTCGCCGTTCTTGAAGACCCGCTGCTTGACAAGCTTGTTGTAGGCCTGTGCCATGTTTTGGCCGTACAACTCCAAGCCTTGTACAGCATGGAGACACCCTTCTTTTAGGGCATAGAGCTCCTGGAAGCGAAGACGGATTTGCTCATCTTGAGTGAGCCCATCACGAAGAGCCACACGAAGTGATGGCAGCTTGACTTCTAGTGGTAGGACGGCCTCACACCCATAAATAAGAGAATACGGGGTGGCTTGAGTTGGGGTACGGACCATGACACGGTACGCCCATAGTGCTTCAAAGAGATGGTCGTGCCAATCTCTTCGGTGCCTATGCACAGTCTTCTTTAGAATCTTGCCGAGCGTCTTGTTAAACGCCTCGATCGCTCCATTCGCCTAAGGGTAGTAGCCGGTGGATTAGTTCCATTTGATCTTGTACTTCTCCATGAACCTACACATCTTGGTCAACTTGAAGGCTTTGGCATTGTCAGAGGTGATGCGGTGCAAAACTCCGAAATGGTATATGATCTGCCGCTCTAGGACTAGATGGCGTTGTCGCTCTTCACCTCACACAGGGGTACATCTTCCGCCAACTTGGAGAAGTAGTCCGTTGCGGCAAGGATGAAACGATGGCCTGACGATGAAGGGGGGTCAATGGGGCCGATCACATCAATTTCCTAGGCGTCGAATGGCCATGAGGGAACAGTCGGGTGAAGCGCCACTGGAGGTAGATGCTTGAATTACCATGGATTTGACAACCATGGCAAGTCCTAGCAACCTGCAAGCAATCAGAGAAGGACCTCTTGTTCATGGGACCGCCTGTAGAGATCGCCCGACCTGTAGACATACGGCATGAGTCATCGTTGTAGTTGGCATCGCTTGACGGGGTCGTTGGGGAGGCTGCCATGCTTGAAGTAGTCGAGGAAGGGTCGAAGCCAGTCGTCCTCTTCTACGGCGTTCAGCGTGATGGTGTTGACCTCATGGTCTTCATGGATAAGCTCCAAGACGGCTGGAAGTAGCCATCTCTCCTTGACCGCAACCTGCATAGGCTCGCCCTCGGGGAGGACAAGTGTTGCTGCAAGCTTTGCCAATGCATCCGCCAGTGCGTTCCTCCATGGACAAGTCTAGGAGGAATCCGAAGATGAGAGCTTTGTACTCCGCCTCGTTGTTGGAGTATTCTTCTTTTAGGAGGGAGAATGAGTGATACATCACCCCGCCTTGTGAAGTCTTGAACACTAGCCCCGCCCCTGCTCTCTGTCTCAGGGTGCCGTTGGGGTTGGTGTCCGTGCGTGAAGAGCCGTCGAAGTAGAGCCCCCATGGGGCTTCAAGCTCGGTGGAGAAGACGTCTTCGTCCGGTAGGTCGACGATGAGCGGCGAGTCGTCGGGCACTGGATCTGCCGCTAGGAACTCTGCCAAGGCTTGCCCTTTCACGGCCTTTTGTGGGACGAAGGTGATGTCGAACTCCATCATTAGTAGCGCCCATTTTCCAAGTCGCCCGATGAGTACAGGCTGACTTAACACGTACTTGATGGGGTCCACTCTTGCGACGAGATGGACTTTATGCGCCAACATGTAGTGCATTAGCTTCTTCAAAGTGAAGATCAATGCCAAGCACAACTTCTCCACGGGAGAGTAATTTTGCTCGGCACCCACCATGGTGCGGCTTAAGTAGTAGCACGCCACCTCCTTGCCTTCATGATTGTGTTGGGCAAGTAATGCGCCTATTGAGGATGGCTTTTGATGCTATCAAACCCATTTTGACATTCCTCATCCCACACGAACGGTGCGCCATTCTTTATGAGCTTGGAGAAGGGCTGAATGCGTCCTCAGAGGTTGGAGATGAAGTGCCGAATGTAGGCCAGCTTCCCTTACAAAGACCTCAGCTCCTTCTGCTCTTGAGGTGGCGGCATGTCCCTGGTTGCCTTGATCTTCTTTAGCTCGATCTCGATGGCTCGATGCCGAACAACAAACCCGAGATTGAACGGCGAAGGCACACTTTAGAGGGTTCATCTTGAGTTGATGTTGACGAGATGGCGGAGATGTTCATGTTGGGGTGCCGTGTGCAAGCCCACTGGTCTGGTCGTCGAGGAGTTCTCCATAGTACGACGGTGGTAGGATGGAAGTTGTTGACGACCAAAAATGGCTTAAAGCCGATCAGGCTGGGACAGCCGGTCTAGACCGCCTGTACACGCAGTTAGACCGGCTGGGCCCTGTAGCCGATCTGGCAATGTGCCAGGCAGTCTAACCGCTTGTACAAGGACTTCCTTGTGGGGCAAGACCTCCCCACCCTATAAATATAAAGGGCCGTGGCCGATTGAGGACCTCTACCCAATCGTACAAATCATTGTTCTACTTTTTATCTCCAAACCCTAACTTTTCCAACCCCTTTGCTTTCCTTCTTCGTCTCCACGACGTTTTAGGACGTTCTAAGTGGCTTTGCCGACCTTAGAACAATCCTAGGTTCACAGCCTCCGACGGGGTCCCTCCCGGGGTTGTGATCGTAGGCTTTCGTGGCGCCTCTGCTACAAGCGGTCTTACCGGCCCCTACAGGCGGTCTGACCGGCTGCACTCAGGAGCTCCGGCGAGGAGAATCTTGACGACCGTGCGATCTAGCGCTTTCATGTGTTGACTAATAGTGCGTCAACATATTTTGGCGACTCCGCTGGGGAAAGAAATCTGGTTTTTGAAGACCGATCTACTATCTCTAGCACTATGGGCTTCAACATTGGAGAAGACAACATCGTGACGGCCTCGCTTGAAGATCTTAGTGTTGAAGATCATGAGAGGTTCATGGCGCTCCAGAAGCATCTTGAGGCGGAGTTCTTGAAGACGTTTCGGAAAGGTCATGAAGATCGTTCGGCGAAAAGTATTCGAGACTTCGTAATGCCTTCCTTCAAGATGAGTAAGGGGCAAATTGAGGTAATTGACAATGTAAGCACTTCTGCACCTCACCCTACTGCATCTACTCCTATGGCTTCGGGTTTTCCGGATCGTGATGCATTGTTTGAACAATTATTGGAACGACTCGAAAAACTGGAGGGTAAATCTATATATACTCACGAATTACCTGAGCGTAATATTTTCTATGGTATGCCACCGAATTACTTTACTGGACAGACTCAACCACCACCCAATATGCTCAGACCGAACACGGTCAATGCAAGTGGGTCCGCAGCGGTTGGATCTGCAGCCGGTCAGACCGCCAGCATGGCCGGTCAGACCGCGACAGGCGGTCAGACCGTGGCCACAGGCGGTCAGACCGCTAGTTCTGGTGGTCAGACAAATTTAACTAATGCTATGGTGTTTGTGCTGGAGCAACCTTTGCTGTTGTCTACTAATCCAAACTCGGTTTCCTCTGGCCGTGCTGGTCCAGTAGCTACAGCAGGCGCTACTTATTCCACGACTATGCATACTGCAAATTCGGGTGGTATTCTCGATGATGTTTTCAATGTACATAGAGAAATGCAGAATAGGCAATCACCTCACTTGAATTATATGAATTCTATGCAATCTTCGGCTCAACAAAACCCCCAATGGGCCGAATTTACTAGATTCAGAGATGAATTGTCTGATGTGATGAGAAATAAGCTAGGTGTTGACTTTGGTAATACTAGAGTATATCAAAAACCTTACCATTCTAGCTTTGATACTGTTCCTTTTCCCAATGGGTGGCGCTTGCCTGATTTTGTAAAGTTTAGTGGAGATGATGAGCGCACCACTTGGGAACATGTTAGTCAATATGTAGCTCAACTAGGGGAGGCTAGAAACTATGAAGCATATAGAGTATGTTTGTTCTCATTGTCACTTACTAGTACTGCTTTTGCTTGGTTTTCTTCATTAGCCCCTAGTTCTATTACGAGTTGGAATCAACTAGAGCGTAAGTTTCATGATCATTTTTATAGTGGCAACCATGAAATGAAATTAGTAGATTTAGCATCGGTTAGACAAGGTCGGGATGAGACTGTCTCTCAGTTTATGTGAAGATTTAAAGACATTAAAAACCGTTGTTTTAATTTGTCTATTTCTGAAGTTGATCTTGCTGGCTTATGCTTTAGAGGTTTGAAGTCTTCCATTAGAGACAAGATAGACAATTGTGATTATTATTCGGTCGCACAAGTGCATGTTAGAGCTGAAGTAGTTGAAGGCCGAATGAATAAAGAAAAAGAGAGTTTTAAGACACGTCGGTCCAATATTCATATAGTTGATTATGAATCCGATGATTCGACCGACAATGATAATGATGTTTATTTAGCAGAGTTTGTATGGCCTGCTAATAAGAAAACTATGTCATGCTCATCTCTTAAGCCGATTCATAAGAATCGGGAAGAAGACATAAAGTTTACTTTTGATGTGTCCAAATATGATCGTATATTTGATGAGTTGCACAAATTTGGTTACATCAAGATTTCTCATGTCATACCACCTACGGAAGAATTGAGGAAGCGTGCTTATTGTAAGTTTCATAATTCTTTTTCGCATGCTACTAATGATTGCAATGTCTTCCGTCGATAGGTCCAATCGGCTATTAATGAGAGCCGTTTGAAGTTTCATGAGATGCAAATTGATGAGACTCCTTTTCTGGTCAACACCATGGAGTTGCAGCAGCCCAAGGTCTTGGTTCGGCCGCATCAAATCTACCAAAGGGAAGAACGTGGTGATTGGAGAAGAAAGATTGTCTTCAAAAGAATCGGTTAGAGAAGTGAAGACGGCTGATGGTAAAGAGTCATTCAAGGTCACTGTGAAATCCTCTGGACAAGGGGGGCAAGGGCCGGTCGCTACTTCTAAACTGCGGGTTCCTGGGCCTGGTCTGCTACAGGCGGTCAGACCGGCTGCGCCAGGCGGTCAGACTGCCTGTCCCCATGGACGCCCAAAGATGCTGATTCCGAAGCGTCCAAAAGTCGGTACTTGGAAGATGAACGTGGCAAAGGAGCAGGGTGTTCAGAAGCCCAAAGTCACGTTTGATATGCTTTATGACAAGTACACCAAACAAAAGGCTGTTCCGAGCGATCGGCCATTAAAAAAATAGAATGAGATCACCGATTCGGCATGAAAGGATTACTTCGCCTCCTCGCATGAATTTGGATCCAGTGTGGGATAACAATGGAGTGATGTGGGTGCCATATCATTCAACAATGCAACCATCATTTCATCCTAGCTGGGAAGGTTCAAGAAAACGTGTACAGGACAGAATTGTGTACCCCTGACATGACCGATCGGTTTTCCACCAATATGGTCCAGGACGCTGGACATAGGCGTTTAGACCGCCTGTTACAGGCGGTCAGACCGCCCATCAGGGTCAACTGCCAAGAGCTCCTTTGAAGCAGGTTTATTGACCCAAGAAGAAGGAGGAAGTGCAAAACATGGATGTGGACTCAGAGAGGACTACTGAGTTTGATATTATTCAAGTTGGAACTATGGATGTTCCTATTGAGAAGAGTCTGGCTATGAAGCCGACTTCTGGTGAAAAGGTAGTGGAAGACCAGGGATCTAGTGCTACTAAGACTCAGCAGCGCTTTCTTCAAAAGTGGTGTCCTAACGGGTTGACTCGCACACAAAAGAGGAAGCTTCAGAGACTTCGTTTTCGGGAGAAACAAGAACAATAGTTGGGGAAGCAGAGGGAAGAATTCTTCAACCAAGTCAAGCCCATGATTCCACAAAAGAAGGAGTGGAAGCCGAAGGAAGGACAACAGGCGGCCCAACCGGCTGTACAGGCGGTCCAGACCGCCTGTCATCCAGAGCCCGCAGCCCAGGCGGTCAGACCGGGTGACGCAGAAGCACCCGGTATTTCTTCTTCCAGTTCTTCGGCTCATGATGGCAAGTCAACATCGGTTCCCACTGCCGAGGACGATGAAGAGCTTGTTGATTACAGTTCTTCTCCGGAACGCGTGAATCTTGATGTGAATGTGCTTCATATGTCCATGAATGGGGACATGCTTTCGGAGGAGGAAGTTGCTCATCTTGATTTTGGTCCCAAGGAAGCTATATTTCAGAAGCCTAAAGCTGAAGGCAACCACTTGAAGGCTTTATATCTTAAGGGACATATAAATGGGAAGCCAATCTCGCGGATGTTGGTCGATGGAGGGGCTATTGTGAATTTAATGTCCTATTCTTTGTACAAGAGCTTGGTGGTTCAGATTCCGAGCTGGTCAAGACCAACATGACCGTCAGTGGCATTGGTGGAGGAGAGCCTATTAGTGCTAAGGGGCTGATTTCTATGGAGCTTACTATTGGGAGGAAGACCTTGTCTACTGCTTTTTTCGTCGCTGAGACTCAAGGTAACTTCAGTTTAATCTTGGGTCATGATTGGATTCATGCAAACCAATGCATTCCTTCTACTTTGCATCAATGTTTAATTCAGTGGGTAGATGATGATGTAGAACTTGTGCATGGTGATACTTCTGCTTGTGTTGCTTTAGCTGATAGCTCTTTGGTTGGCATTCATGATGACGTAAGATGTTTGTCAGTCTTAGATCTTTCTGAATTTGAGTTTATCAGCTGTACTAAGAACGGCTTCATCCCTGCTGTCATAAAGCCGATGAACAATCGGCTGAATCATCTCATATGATTTAATGGATAATCGAGAGTGGTTGCAGCAGAGACTTGAACACTATCGGTCGCATCAGAACGATATGTGTGAAGCTATTGCAGATTTTGATGATATAAGCAAGCTAGGATGTGGTTTTACGTCGGCCGATCCTCTTGAGGAGGTAGACATTGGTGATGGTTCTTTGCCCAGGCCGACGTTTGTAAATAAGAATTTAGATCCTGCTTTTAAATCTCAATTAATAAAGTTGTTAAAAGAGTATGTCGATTGCTTTGCTTGGAATTATCATGAAATGCCTGGTTTAAGCCGAGAGCTTGTTGAGCATCGGTTGCCTATTAAGTCTAGTTTTAGGCCTTATAAACAACCAACTAGGCGTTTTAATCCTGAAATTTATGACCGAGTTAAGGAGGAAATAAATCGGTTATTAGAAGCAAAGTTTATTAGACCTTGTCGATATGCTGAATGGATTTCTAATATTGTGCCCGTGGAAAAGAAAGGAACGGGTAAGATTAGAGTGTGTATTGATTTTAGAAATCTTAATCGTGCTACTCCTAAAGATGAATATCCTATGCCAATAGCCGATATGCTTATCGATGCTGCGTCTGGACATAGAATGATTAGCTTTCTGGATGGTAATGCTGGTTACAATCAAATATTTATGGCCGAAGAGGATGTATCCAAAACGGCTTTTGTATGTCCAGGCTTTGTTGGTTTATTTGAGTGGGTTGTTATGACTTTTGGTTTAAAGAATGCCGGTGCTACTTATCAAAGGGCGATGAATTTAATCTTCCATGATTTGCTTGGTATTATCTTAGAGGTTTATATCGATGATATTGTTGTTAAATCGGCTGGAAGTGTTTCTCATTTGGCCGATTTGAGACTTGCATTTGAAAGGATGCATCGGTATGGTTTGAATATGAATCCACTCAAATGTGCTTTTGGTGTGTCGGCCGGGAAGTTTTTGGGTTTCATAGTTCATGAGAATGGCATAGAGATTGATCCAAAGAAGGCTGACACTATTGGCAAGTTGCAGGCACCTAGCTCAAAGAAAGAGTTGCAGAAATTCTTGGGCTAAGTGAATTATTTGAGAAGATTTATTTGCAACTTGTCGGGAAAGGTGAATGCTTTTACTCCTTTGCTTCGGTTGAAAGATGATGCTGAATTTACTTGGGGGCAAAACAGCAAGAGGCATTTGATGAGATCAAGCGCTATTTGTCTTCACCACCGGTTCTTAGGGCACCTAGGAGGGGGGTTCCTTTTAAATTATATATCGCGGCCGAAGAAAGTGTTATTGGGGCTATTTTGATCCAAGAGACCGAAGGGAAGGAATATATTATTGCATATGCAAGTAGAAGATTATTGGACGCAGAAACGAGGTATACTTTCATTGAAAAATTATGTTATCATTATATAATGCTTGTACAAAGTTGAGGCATTATTTGTTACTAAATACTTGCATAGTTGCTAGTCAAGCCGACATAATTAAATACATGTTGCATAGATCTATATTGAGTGGTAGAATCGGCAAATGAGCTTATGCTTTACTTGAATATGATTTAGTCTTTGAGCCATTGAAATCTATGAAAGGACAAATCGTTGCCGATTTTATTGTTGAATATAGGATTAGTGAACATCTTGATTTAAATGTCGGCTATACTACTTTTACCCCATGGAAATTGCATTTTGATGGATCAGTCTGTAAAAGTGGTTGTGGAGTCGGTGTTATTCTTATTTCACCAAACGATGTTGTTTTTGAGGTTCTTAACTGATTAGATCATAAGTGCACTAATAACCAAACCGAATATGAAGCTTTATCATTCGGGTTGGAGATATTACATGATATGGGAGTAAAACATGTGGAAGCATATGGTGATTCTCTTTTGGTAGTTCAGCAAGTATCTAAAGTTTGTCAATGCTTAGATGGATTTTTGAATGCTTATCTTGATAAGTGTTTAGATATAATATCTTGCTTTGATGAATTTGTCATTTATCATGTACCGAGAGAAGAGAATCCTTGAGCTAATGCGTTGGCGCAGCAAGCATCAGGCTATAATGTTCAGAAAAGAAATTTTCATGAAAAGAGGCCGATGTTTCGTGAAGCCGACGTTTCTGCTCTGGAACAGGCGGTTCGACCGCCTGTTACAGCCCGTCTGACCGGCGTGGCCGGTCTAACCGCCAGTACAGGCGGTCTGACCGCCTGTACCTCTGAAAACACCGATTCGGCTGTTGATGATTTTCAATCTATTTGCTGATGCCGGTGATTGGAGGGAGCCTCTGGTGAAGTATTTGCGGGATACTAGCAAGTTAGTGGATCGAAAAGTCCGACGATGGGCTTTCAAGTTTACTTTGATTGATGGAGAACTATATCGTCGGACCATGGATGGATTGCTTTTGAAATGTTTAGATCCCGATCAAGCTAGATTGGTTATGGCAGAGGTTCATGAAGGAATTTGTGGTACACATCAATCGGCTCGAATGATGAAGTGGCTCTTAGGCAGGCTTGCTTTTATTGGCCTACAATGAGAGCCGATTGTTTCCGTTACTACAAAGGATGTGAAGAGTGTCAAAAGTTCGGGGATATTCAGATTGCGCCTGCTGCATTTATGCATCCGATCATTAAACCATGGCCTTTTAGAGGATGGGGTTTAGATTTTGTTGGTAAGATTCATCCTCCTTCATCCAAGGGTCATTGTTTTGTGATTGTGGACACTGATTATTTCACCAAGTGGAGTCAAGCAATTCCCTCAAGAACATGACACATAGAGAGATGATTGAGTTTATTACTGAGCATATTATTCATAGATTTGGGATTCCTCAAACATTGACGGGAGATCAAGGGACGTCGTTTATTTCTAGAGAGGTACGTGAGTTTGTTGGATCCTATGGTATTAAATTGCTCAATTCATCTCCATATTATGCTCAAGCCAATGGTCAAGCCGAGTCTAGCAATAAGATTTTGATCAAGCTCATAAAGAAGAAGATTGAAGATCATCCTAAGCGGTGGCACGAGGTATTATCTGAAGCATTATGGGCGCATCATATTTGTAGACATGGTGCTACTAAGGTTACTCCATTTGAGCTCGTCTATGGTCAAGAGATCGTTTTGCTCGTCGAGGTAAATCTGGCTGCTTATAGATTGACTAAGCAAAATGATCTTGATGCCAGCACATATTGTGCTTTGATGATGGATAATATTGATGATGTGACCGACAAGCGTTTGGAGGTCTTGGAGGAGATTGAGAAGGATAAAAAAGAGTGGCTCGAGCATATAACAAGAAGGTAAAACTCAAATCCTTTCAAGTTGGTGATTTGGTGTGGAAGATTATTTTACCTATCGGAACGAAGAGCAACAAATTTGGTAAATGGTCACCAAATTGGGAAGGACCATACCGTGTTGTGAAGGTTTGTTCTGGAAATTCCTATATGGTGGAGACTTTGCAAGGATTTCAGTTGCCAAGGGCACTCAATGGGAAGTACTTGAAGAAATATCATCCAAGTGTTTGGCAACATGCTTGAAAGGATATGGCCGATATGTGATATCGCCCTTAGGGAAAAAATGGCCGACAATAGAGGGTCGCCTTTAGTCTGATTAAATGTTTTGTGGTAAACAAAGTTTAAAACAGGGGGGGCATATGTTGACGACCAAAAATGGCTTAAAGCCGATCAGGCTGGGACAGCCGGTCTAGACCGCCTGTACACGCGGTTAGACCGGCTGGGCCCTGTAGCCGATCTGGCAATGTGCCAGGCGGTCTGACCGCCTGTCCCCGAGTCCGAGTAGAATCAGGTTTTTACACGTTTTTAGATCTATACAAGGACTTCCTTGCGGGGCAAGACCTCCCCACCCTATACATATAAAGGGCCGTGGCCGATTGAGGACCTCTACCCAATCGTACAAATCATTGTTCTACTTTTTATCTCCAACCCTAACTTTTCCAAGCTCTTTGCTTTCCTTCTTTGCCTCCACGACGTTTAGAACGTTCTAAGTGGCCTTGCCGACCTTAGAACAATCCTAGGTTCGCAGCCTCCGACGGGGTCCCTCTCGAGGTTGTGATCGTAGGCTTTCGCGGCGCCTCTGCTACAGGCAGTCTGACCGGCCCCTACAAGCGGTTTGACCGGCTGCACTCAGGATCTCCGGCGAGGAGAATCTTGACGACCGCGCGATCTAGCGCTTTCGTGTGTTGACCAAAACTGCGTCAACAGAAGGCTATACCAGACCTGCAAGCTCCCGAATGGGGCTCCTCCAGTCCTCCTCAGTGCGCTTGTTGAGGTCGACGAACAAGAAATATATCACCGTGCATGCCCCTAGTGAAGGGGCCACGGCAATGCATGTCGCAGTTGTAGCACCACTTCGCCATCGTTTTTTTTTTTTTTTTTGCTTGCCGGAGATGTTAACAGACTGCCTGGTAGTATAGACTGTCGGTAGAGTTGTGTTGGGCTCTTCAACGACGAGCTCCGATCCTTAGCTTTAGTCGGCTTCTACGCGCCGCCGGCTTCTTACAGCAATGGTGACTGGCAAGCACTGTCGCTAGTGGATGTGGAAGGGCTCTATTGGCTCAACTGCTTGATCAGCAATGAAGAACACCCGTGCTAATGGAGCATGCACGTGAGGACGCAATGGCCAATTGTTGACTTCTTGCTCACATATATGCACGTGAAAGCATGGCTACACTTTATTATCTATATAGCTTGTGCTAGCATGCTTACATGGCTAGCCACAAGAGGTTGTGCATCTGGAAGCCCTCAGTTTATCAACCGGGCAGCACGTTGTAGCAGCTTAGCACCAAGGCTCTGCTATGTTGCCGTCGCATCACAAGTAGTCCGTCTTTGCGCCATGCTTGCGACAGTGGCTTCTGTGCCCCCAGCTGGTCTGGCACTGGCAGCCTTGTCGGTGGCAGTCGTATGAGCCGAGGCATTGTTACTCGGATCAATACCGGCGCACAGTTTTGCATGGGTGATCGGTGCCTCGCCGGCCACCACAATGCTGCCGGCTTGCAGTGCGATCAAGTAATCAACACCGTTCCAGCATGACGGCGTCTCGATGGCGGTGTAGGTCTGTGGGCGGCCATACTCCCGTTCCGGCCTCGTGGACTTGTATGGAGAAAGGCTCCATGCATATGTGAGCTCTAACTCAAGACATGGTGTCTCTTGGCGCACCTCCGTCTTCGGTCCTAGCTCAGGCAATGCGCCGATTTTTGACAGCATTGACGGATGCATAGAGGAGCGACCATTCTCCCGCCCCGGTAGCCTTGCAATGGCGACGTTTTGGCGGTCATGGCGGAGTCCTCCTCCTACGGCAGCCTTGCGACAACGGGCGTCTTGGCGGAGTCTTCCACCCCACGGCAGCCTTGCAATGGCGGTGTGTTGGTGGCATCTGCCCCCGGCTGCCTAGCAATGGAGGCGTCTTGCTTCTGCATTGTCTGTAGCAGCTCCGATGGTCTCCTGACGCCCTCGTTATACGCTTGTGGTTGATGGCACTAATCCACGGCCTACACTACCGGAAAATCCTAATATACCGAGAGCAACAATCATTGCCGTGAGCCAAACATCGGGCTCTCGGCAAAGCAGACGTTTGCCGTGAGCCTTGCCCCTAGACTCTCGGCAAAGAAAAACCGTCGGCAACAACTACGTTTGCTGTGAGCCCTTAAGGTTGGGCTCTCGGCAAAGTTTGCACACTCGACGAACGCAAACTTCGCCGAGAGCTAGAGCAAAGACACTCTCGGCAAACTCGGACCTCTCGGCATACGTGATCACGTGCCACGTTCGTGCTCTCGCCGCCAGAGACGGCGTGTGGGGCGGCTAACGGCCGTCAACCTCTTTGCCGTGAGCCTACAAGGAGCTCACGGCAAAGGGTTCTTTGCCGAGAGCAGAGGACGTCCTCTCGGGAAAACGGGACACGTGGCACGGCATCCGTCAGGTCGGCATGGCCACGTGGCAGCCTCTTTGCCGAGAGCTTTCCAGAGCCTCACGGCAAAGGCAAGGTTTCCCGAGAGCTTTCCAAAGCCTCACGGCGAAGGCAAGCTTTGCCGAGAGCTTCCTCGCGGCTCTCGGCAAACGTGTCCCACATTTTTCACATTTCAACGCCCAAACAAATTTTCTTAGTTCACATATCCTACAAAGTACAACATGTGAGCATTTGACTATTTTACCAATTTGTTTGCTATTTTTAATTTGTTTGTATCAATTTGTTGGGTTTATGGAATAATTCTAAGTTGAATAGAGAAACGATTCGAAACATGGTAAAAATGAATTAACTAATGAGATTCATGTAAGTAAGTGTGATGTGGAGCCTTACCAACAAAATAAGAGTATATTTTGATGAAAACATGGAAAAGACCACGTGGATTAATAGTTTTGCAATTATTAAAAATATCAAATGGAGTCTGAAAATCATGATTTTTGTAGACATCCAATGATTTGGTGTACTAAGAGTGTAGGAAAAGTTAGACGAGGTTTCAGGCAATTTTGTGTCAAACCATGCACAAATCCGAATATCTCCGTAGAAGTTTCGTAAACATCACATGTGATCTCTAGAATTTGAACTCAAAGGGAACTTTAAATTTGAGTTTGCATTCAAAACTTTGTGCACACGTTATAGACACTATAATATGGTCTATGTCAAAATTTGGTATTTTTTCAGAATAATTTGATATATATTTCTACTTCATATATACATGAAATAATGAAAATTTACTAAAATACACATGAAATAATGAAATAATATGTAAACAAATAGGACTTCATGATTTTACTCATCATATGAAATAAGATCAGTATCACCAACACTTTAGAAAAAAGAAATGGAGAGCACAATAAAATAAAAACTAATGCGGGAGGAACTCTTTGCCGAGAGCCACAAGGTGCGCTCACGGCAAACAGTGTGTTTGCCGTGAGCTCTGCCTTGCGCTCACGGCACAGAGCTGTTTGCCGAGAGTTTGAAACGGGGCTCACGGCAAACTGAGTTGAATTTTTTCCAACTTTCTCGCGCCCAATCAAATTTTGTAAGAAATTTCAAATTTTATATGCTATGTAGTAATTAACTGAAAATTCAATCTTTGCCGAGAGCCTGGATCTAGCTCACGGCAAACTTAGCCTTTGCCGAGAGCCAGATCGAGGCTCTCGGCAAAGGCAGTGTTTGCTGTGAGCCTCGATCTGGCTCTCGGCAAAGGCTAAGTTTGCCGTGAGCTAGATCCAGGCTCTCGGCAAAGCAATATTATTCGGTTTCTTTTCTTTTCTTCTTCTGCGCAGCCTCATCCTCCACCTCCTCTTCGGTTCTCCCCCCGTCTCATCTCCTCTCACCCCGCGCCGCCTCCCGCCGATCCCCACCGCCTCCCCCCGCCGCCAATCCCCTCCGCCTCCCCGCGCCGCCTCCCGCGCCGCCTCCCCGTGCCGCCTCCCCGCACCGCCTCCCTCCGCCTCCCCGCGCCGCCTCCCCCCACCGCCGATCCCCTCCGCTCCTCCACTCCCCGCGCCGCCTCGGTAGCAAGTTGGACGGCTCCGCCGCCGCCGTCGCCTCTACGCCGCGCCACCATCCTCCTCGTAGCCGTCCTCATTGGCGTCCTCGCCTCCACCGCCCGGGCCGATCTTGTCATCACCAGGGCAGATCGGAGGGTTGATTTGACCTCGCATATCGTTCGCGTCCTCGCTTCCCTCAAGGTGCGCTGCTCGGCTCTGTTAGATTTAATGTACTAGTTAAAAAAAATTACCCTATATAGTTCTGTTGAATGTGGAATGCCTTAGTTCTATATGTTTGTATAAGGTTGCATGAATGTGAATGTGATTGTATATGATTAAATTGATGATGATAGTGGGGCTTTAGAAACCTCATCGTGTAGGGGAATTGCTGCCGAATTTTTTCATTAACATTGTTATGTTATTTTTTCAGTAGAGGAGTCGACGCTCGCCTTCCTCGTGCCGACGCTAGCCCATCCTCGACTCGATATATTTTGAAACCTCATCTTCGCATTCTAACATATATATTTTGAATGTATTGCAGTCCCAGCTCGCCCAAGAGAGGACCGAACGAGACAGCCTACAGGCCAACTTGACCCAGATGTACGCCTGGATGCAGAGCGTGGGCACTCAAGTGTCCGTCCCTCCCCCACAGCTTTAGTTTCAGCCACCGCCTCGGCAACCGACCCCTGTGAGTATAAAAACTTTTGGTTTGTAAGTTCATTGGTTAAATCTTGTCTCACGTGAAAACATTTCTCCTTTCTGTAGGGTCTCTCGGCGGGATCAAATGATCCCGCTGGAATGGTCAACATGTCGCCTGGTGCATCGCCTGTGCCTCGTGTGTCGGACTGGTCGCCTTGGGGAACTCAGCAGGACGGACAGGGCTCACAGGATCGCGACCTCTCCAACCCCTCCGAAGCACACAACCCGTGGGAATGGCGGCACCACCATTAGGTAGTTGACGGACGTTGGAGTTTGAACTATCTGTGGTTAAACTTGTGGTCGAACTTGAATGTTATGTGCATGGACTTGTGGTATAACTTGTTGTTGAACTTCTGGTTAAACTTGTGGTTGAAACAGTATGTTATGTGCATGAAGTGTTTGTGTATTGGTTATATTAATTGCCTGTGATGTATTTGAGATGTATGTGTGATATATTTCAGTTGTTGGGCACCATATATGAGCAAATAAAAAATAAAAAAGGCCTCAGCCCAGGGGTTTGCCGAGAGCATGGGGCCAGGCTCTCGGCAAAGGTGCCATTTTTTGCCGTGAGCACAGGGCCAAGCTCTCGGCAAAACTACCATTTTTTGCCGTGAGCACGGGGCTAGGCTCTCGGCAAAGCCATGTGCAGAGGCCCCGCGCCTGCTTCTCCCGGTGTGGGCCCCATGGGCTCTTTGCCGAGAGCCTGGCACGTGACTCTCGGCAAACCTTGAGTTCTTTGCCGAGAGCCTGGCACGTGACTCTCGGCAAACCTTGAGTTCTTTGCCGAGAGCCTGGCACGTGACTCTCGGCAAACCCAGCTGCGGGCCCCACAGAGACGGCGCAACGCCGTCTCGCCGGCGTTAGGGCCAGGTCTTTGCCAAGAGGCTACATGCTCTCGGCAAATACCTCCGGTGCACACGGCAAAGGCTTTGCCGTGATCCCGACAGAAAGCTCTCGGCAAAGGTAGCTTCGCCGAGAAAAACTTTGCCGAGTCAGCTTTGTCGAGAGCCGGCTCTCGGCAAAGCCTTTGCCGAGAGTGCCAGGCTCACGGCAAAGAGCCTGGATTCGGTAGTGCTAATGGGCGGAGGTGATCATGAGCATGGCTCAATGCAGGCGGATATCCTTGGACAGCTCCGCAGTCTTCTCCGGAAGCACGTCAACATGTGCAGTCCATACTCCATACGTGCATGACATCTGCAAAAGATGTGAGAAAAAAACGAGAAAAAGAAAATATAGATACAATCAACCTGATGCAACGTTGATCATCAGGGAACCCATGATGCCATTCGTCCTTGCTCCTTGCCATGCTCAGGATGTTGGTTCTCCAGCTTCCACCTTCCATGGCCGGTGTTCGCTCCGTTCGGAGACAAGCGCTCACACGTTGGCCATGCATGGAGGTTAGCTTGATGGAGCGGTGGACGACCTCTATTGCAGCTCCTTGCTCGAGGGCACGACCCCTTTTGTCAATGGAGAAACTCTTGCGCTATGCTTTGATGGATGGGACGGCCAGCTCGCTCGAGGGTCCTCGTGGAAGGGAGCCGCTTAGGGAGTGGCCAGAAAACAATCTCTGGTGACACCAGGGTCCTCGGATGGACTCCTTTGTAAACAGGGCTACTCCTCATGATAGCCCCACATCAAAGACCACTATGCAACATGTTTGTTGGTTAAAGGAGAACAACGAAGACGAATTCGACAAGCATAAGCAGCAAAGATGGGAGGAGAACCAGGACTCACCGGGCGTGCCAATTTGTTTAGAGAGAAAAATAACGACGACTTTCGCTCTCTGGCCCATGTGAGAAAAATAATTGCGGGCGTGCCAGTATACTAAGTACACAAAAGAAAAGACATAGAAACACATATTTTATTTATATTATTGAAAATACAAATACATGGTTCCTTGTATAGGTGTGCACTCCATGGCCTGTCGTAGGACAGATCAAACATAGGCGACATGGTCTTCTAGTTCTTGGGGTCTCGGAAGGCTCCTAGTTAATTACCTCTGCAGGACTAGCTTGCTGGAGTACCTCCGAGTAAGCTGTTGTGGTCGTCGTCTTCAGTCTTCGCTCCACGTTCTCCATGCATGTACTGGTGATGGTGGTGTAGATGTACGGCGTAGCTGAAACGTCCGCTCCGTCGCCCACGTCGCCCGGCCTCGTCGGTCACGAATGTCGTGGTGGTGTAGAAGATGGGCGTCGGCGTGACCATGACCTCGTCGGTGTCCGTGGGCTGAAACGTCAGCAGCGCTTGCCCGCGTCATCCGGCCTCGTCGGTCTCGAACAACATGAAGTCGTGGTAGTAGTTGAAGTAGATGCATGGTTACGTGTAGCTTGTGACTGAGTCGATGATGTAGCAGCTTGTCGTCGAGGTACTGGTCAGCAGTGTAGTCTGAAGCAGAGGTAGTCTTGAGTCTCGTTGGAGTTGTCGCGCGAGCTTCATGGAAGGGTGACGCGTCTGTGTGAACGCAGCCTCTCCAACCTTCCCTGTGTCTTGTTTGCTTCTTAAGATGCACAACACACAGGAGCATCTATAGCCATGCACGTACGTGAGGGCCATGCAAGCATGCTTGCCTGTTTGCACGTTGATGTGCATTCTGATTGGCTTATAGCAATACACATAAACGTGTATGTGTGCTAAACTCTGGGAGCGTCTCTGATAGCCTGGCACCTTCTCACGCTAGCGTGGCAATGCCCTTCCACGACACCTTCGTCAACAGCTCACCCCGGCACCATCTCTGGCGGCCTGTTCAGCGCCGTATCCGTCGGTGTCGTCCTTGTTGCCGGCGCCTGCAGCGCCAGTGAGAATGGACAACAACGCCATGGCTCCCTATCGTGGACGTTGCAGGACTACTGCGTCGCTGTGCCGGTGAAGATGGACGGCAGTGCCATGGCTTCCCGTTATGGACGTCGACGGACTACTACACCCTTGTGGTCGCGGACGGGCTTCACGCTCGTGTCTCATGCTCCTCCGTGAGAGTCGTCTTCCGCTGATGAGCAGCCATGGAGCTCCAGCCACGGGAACCTTCAGTGCGTTCGCCGAGATGATATACATCCCTGGATGCTCCAAGCTCAACCTCCGTCGCCGGCATCGATGGGCCCCGAGGAAAAGTCCTCTCGAGACGGCCTTCAGCCTTCGGCCGCTTGTCAAGACAGCGGCTGCTTTCCTAGGTTGCATAATGGGCGTTGATGAAGGGTCACCAGATGGACGGTGTCGCCTTTGTTCATGGCCGTCGGCTGGGCAGATCGGCAGCATCTCCTCCGCTCATCGTTGTGGGCAGGAAGTGCATGGCCTCCATGCCTCACCTTGCCCTCGGCCGGCCTCCCTATTGGAAAAGAAAAACCGGCCGGCGTGCACGGAGCTCCAGTCAGGGAGCCTCCGGTGCGCTCGCCGACGGCTCCGGTGTGGTTGATCACTTGGTGTCGTGGACGAGGAAGCCGAGCTGCTGTAGATGGCAAAATTGCATCGAACTCCTTCCCTCCGTCGGCTTCCTGTTGCCTCTCCACCGATGGGAAGTCTCCATGCGTGTGTGATGTTGGTGTATGTGTGGCGTCGACGTCATCTATGGCCTCGTCGGTCCATGAGCTGGTGTAGCGTAGATGGGATATTATCAGCTCCGCCCGCCCGCGTCGTCCGTCCTCGTCGGCAACGTACGGCACGTTGTAGTTGTAGTAGAGGTTGTTTGGGGTGCATGGATCAGTGTCGCTGAAGCCGAAGAGACGTCACGGCAGGGACGTCAGGGCAGCGGTGATTGTCGAGGCGGCGAGGGCCGTCCGCAGCATGCACATGCTAGCTTTTGGTTAGCTTCTTAATCAACTCCCGTGGAGCAGCATGCACGTGTATACACGTTGGTGCATGGCTTGCATGGCTCCATATGAGGTTGTTGTTTGCATACCGGTCTCCACGGCAGCACCGGCCGGCCGTCAGTATGGCGTCGTCTTCGTCTCTTGCGGCGTCAATCGCTCTGTCGGCTTCCGGTCATGCAGCAGCGCATCGTCCTTCGGTGCCGTGTTCATGTTCGGCTACCTTCCCGCTAGCGTCTGGTCGGCAACTTGCAACGTCACGGATGGCGAGACGAGCGGACGGCCTCCGTTAAAACTATTCGGTGACCGTCAACATTTCGGGAGAAACAAGGGTTTCATGCCAGGTCTATACATAAAATGTTTATTACTAACAAATTCCACAAGTTTTGGATGATTTGTGCCTGTAAGGACCTATTGGTGAAATTTCACCCAAATTGGGCTCAGACCCAGGCCGACCGGCCTCCCCTAGGCCGGCCGGCCTGGGCCCTGGCACATTTTGTGTCAAACTTCGTCCATGCAGAGGAAACACAATGAAGATGATCAGGGACGTTGATTCCAATGTCGGTTTGATCAAGGGTCCCGAAAGTCCTAGGATGCTTTGTACAAGGATTGAAGGGCCCACCTACCTAACTTACCGGCCATAACCACCAGAGAAGCACACTTAACCGTCATTGGGACGTGATCATGGCCGTCCAGAGCGAAGGCGGTGGCCAGAGGCGCCAGGTGGAGGCCGAGGCTTCCCTGCGGAAATATAAATACGATACCCTGGGTTTCCCCAAGGTGAAATGCTACACGGATATATTTTGTGCGCTTGCAGAATCTCTTTCTAAGAGCTACATTATAAATCGAGTACCTTCTTACGTTGATTTAAGAATTGACGTTAAGAAGTGCCAACAAGCATTTCTGGCGCCGTTGCCGGGGAAGCAATTGGCTAAAGACATTGTTGAATTATTTGATAATCTTTACAGATTTATCACCACTAACCTTAGAGAACTTACCCCTACAAACTCTCGTATGTTTTTGATGTGTTTTCTAGGCTAGTGCATGACTGGTTTCAACCTACCATCAAACTTTGATCCGAATCCAGAACGCATTGGGAGAGTTGTGAGGAAAAGAATCGTTCCACCTCAGATTTCACTCAGCTCAAACACCTTGTTCGAATCTTCATCCGACTCCGAGTCGTCGTATTCATCAGCTCCAGAATCACCTGAGACTATGGCTGCCCCAAGGAAGACACTCCGTGAGTATTCCGCCCCGTCAAGCAACAACTTTCCAGGACTAGATGCTCAGGATGAAGCTGAAGGAAGATTTGAGCTGAGGTCGGGCCTTGTTAACATGGTCCAGGCCAGTCCTTTCTGCGGAAAGGCTGTTGAGGATGCTCACGCTCACCTCAGGAACTTCCTGGAGGTGTGCAGCACAATCAATCCCAATGGCACACCGATCAATACCATCCGCTTGAAGCTATTCCCTTTCTCCTTGCTTGGCAAGGCGAAAGAGTGGCTCTACACCAACAAAGCAAGCTTCGAGAATACCTTGCAGAAATGCGCCGACGCACTCCTGACCAAGTTCTTTCCGGTGGGCAAGACCAACGCCCTCCGAGGACAAATCACAGGCTTCCAGCAGCATGACAGTGAGTCAGTACCAGAAGTTTGGGAGAGACTGCAAGAATATGTTACAGCCTGTCCCCATCATGGCATGGAAGAGTGGTTGATCGCTCAAAACTTCTTCCATGGCCTCACCCGTCGATCGCAAGAGTACCTGGATGCAGCAGTGGGAGGAGCCTTCCTTGCGCTGGATGTACCAGCTGCTAAGGCGCTTATCGAAAAGATCGCCACTCACCAGAGTTGGACGAGTGAGAGACATGCTTCACGCACCAAAGGCGTACACCAGATCGACTCCAGTGACATGCTCGCTGCAAAGATGGACCGACTTCTGAAGAAAATGGAATCTCCTGAAAAGGAGATGCATCAGATCATTGATGCACGAATGACATGCGAGACGTGCGGTGAATCTGGACACTCGGGCAGCAGTTGCCCGGTGACCCAGGAGGAGGCCTGTTTCATCAGAAACGGTGGAAACTTCAACAACTCAGGCTTCTGTCCTCAGCAAGGTTGGAATTCCAAGCCCAACCTCCTCTTCAGCCAATAATCAGGTAATCCTCCTAATAACAGCTTTCAGCCGTCCCTTAAGGATATTTGGTACGGCCAGAAACAAATTAACGAAAGCATTAGCAAGAAATTCCTTGCTACTAACAATGTTATGGAGTCTTTGGCTGCCCAAATAGACGGGTTTAACTCTGTTATTAAGAACCAGCTGAGTTTTAACAAAATGATTAAAACTCAAGTAGCTCAGCTGGCTGCATCTTGTCCTAACCCTAACATGGGGAAACTGCCCGGGCAACCGAAGGTTCCCATTAAGGAGAATGTTAGTGCGGTGACCACGCGGACTGGAAAGTCCACGCGGGATCCATCTTTTCCCCAGGGTGTAGGTATAGAAGAGAAAGCCAGTGGCCGACGAACAATTCGGAAAATTCGTCGAGGTAATCAGGAAGGTTTATATCAATATTCCTCTCCTGGATGCTTTGTAGGTCCCAACATATGCAAAATATATCAAGGATATCCTTGGTAACAAGAGGACCCTGCCAACCACTGAGACGGTGCAACTCACCGAGGCATGTAGCTCAGCTATACTCGGCCCCAATTTCCCCAAGAAGAAGGATCCTGGATGTCCCATGATTTCCTGCTCAATAGGTGGCCAAGAGTTTGATCACGCCCTATGTGACTTGGGGGCCAGCGTCAGCGTGATGCCCAAGGTAGTCCTTGACAAACTCAAGCATATCACGCTGGTCTCTACACCCATGTGCTTGTAGCTAGTGGACCAATCGGTTCGTTACCCCGCTGGAGTAGCGGATAATGTCCCGGTGAAGATCCGAGACTCATTCATCCCAGTGGACTTCGTCGTCCTTGATATGGAGACAGACGCCAAGAGCTCTCTCATTCTCGGGAGACCATTCTTGAGCACTGCTAATGCCAACATCGATGTTGGCGCTGGGAATATTCAGCGCAAGCTCAATGGGGCAATAGAGGAGTTTACTTTCCTTCCGAAGGAAGAGCCGCCCCAACAAGTCAACATGGTTAGTGAGGTCAAACCGAAGCAGCCGGTCCAGAACATGTGTTTCAAGGAGCTTGTAAGTGTGGTGAAGACACTTATCCTTCGGGAGAAGAAGCGACATGATCGCTATCATGCACAGCGGAGGATATCGATGCATGTGGTATTTATCCATGCATTTTTGCATTTGCAAATATAATAGGTCTCCCTTCCTAATTTTAATTTCCAAATATGCATGCCATGTTTAATTTTTCACAACTCATGTTTAAATTTTAGCATTGCATATATATAAAAAAAATTCGGACATCTCTATGGCCGGCCGGCCCCACCTGTCATTGCCTTGGTCAGATTCACATACAGGGGAGAATAGAATATCGTGCACGAGCATCACGAAGAGGCCGGGCACCGACGGCGCTGGTGGCAGGCCGGTCGGCCCCATCATGGCCGGTCGGCCGCCCTCCACCGCTCGTATCCCGTCACCACCCGCCGACGCTCGTCCTTCAGCGCGTAGTGCCCCGACGACCAAGCTCCGCCGCTCCTTGTGCAGCAGCAGGGCCGGCCGGCCCCACCTAGGCCGGTCGGCCTCCCCCCATCGCCGCTCTATAAAAGACAAGCGCCAGAACGCTCAGCTCGGCACCCCCTGCGCAGGTAAGCACGAGTTCCACCGAAGTTTAATCTTCTTCCCCTCTGTTTAAGCCTCCAAAGCCCCAAGTTAGAAAAAAAAAATCCCAAGTCTAGCTCAAGAAAATTCTGCCCAAATATTTCTTGCCTCTTGAGCTAAGGTTCCACTGATCAAGAACGATTTGTGGAGGTTCGGTCCCCGCAAGAACGACTAACCTTTTTGTGGCGAGTAATTTCCCACAAGAACGGCTTACTCGTTGTGGTGATTAACCTCCCACAAGAACGACTGACTTTCGTTGCTCTAACCCTAACCCATCTTGATTTCCTTCGGGAATTTGCTAGCACTAACATTTTGTAGGAATCATGATGCGAAGGGCGAAAGAGAGGGTGCAGGAAGTAAAGCGGAGGTTCGGCTCGTCGAGTTCCAGGCGTTCCCATGGTTCGCAGGACTCCCCGGTGTCCCGAGACACCATGTCTGTTGACACCGCTCAACATGACACGGCATCTCAGGGGACCGAGAATACTGAGGTGCCAAGGGACCGTCTCCATATCCGAATCATGACCCGGATTGAGCATATCATTCTGAGGTCTGATGAGGAATTGGAACTCCTCAACCAGTTGAAGACCCAAAGCTTCAGCCACGCCAAGTACATAGACGCCACGCTGCTGATCAAGATAGGACTGCTTCGTGACATAGAACGCGCATTCGGCAATGCCGGGTGGGCGGACTTCTACCCCGTCCACGAAACTGGTTCGCATTTCTTGACTATGGAATTTCTGATGAGTTTGCGAGTTGAGTTTCTCCAACAGGAGACGAAGGTGCATTTTCGCTTTTTCAATGAGGAGTATTCCTATTCCCCGAAGCAACTCAGTGATGCTCTCGGGTTTAGCAAGCCATCATTGATCCGGATCTTTTGGTGACTGGCCACCGGTACAATCGTGCCCAATGGTGGGACAACATCACTAATGAGCCGCTCAGTGGTAAAAACAGCATCACCTCAATTCATAACCCCACTCTTCGTTTTTTTCTCGCCAAGTGGATTGCTATGGTGGTTCACCCTCGTTCCGATTTATGTCTCTGTCTTGCACCTGACATGGAGTGCCTTTATGCTATGGTCAACAAAATTTGGTTTTCTCCAATTTTGAGCATGCTCGATGAGTGGCAAAGGCTTATTACTACCAGTGCCACCATTGACATCACCTCATTGGTTACTCGCATCGCCACTAGTGTCGGTGCGATGAAAAATGCACAAGTCGAATATTTGCCCATCGACGCAGAATATCAGACTTGCATTGGCATAGACCACTTTGTTCAGGGGCATTTAATGCGGGAAGGGCCAGAGTATAAGCTTTTCATGTGTTAACCCGGCTATATCGAGGAGGTCGAGCTGCCATGCCCGAACCTCTCGTTAAAGTCGGTAAAGAGCCTAACCCTACAGCTCAGACGGAAGGAACCCCCTCGCCGCAGTGTCGCCGGACCCATGACACGCAGAAGGAGAGCCCTTCACGACAGTGAAGCAGGGCCATCATCAGCAGCAGACACGTCCACCGAGCCGCAGCCGCAACCTCAGCAGAACCCTACGGCCCACATGAGCTTCAACGAGACCTTCGATTATTTCCAAGGTATGAATCTTGGGCCGCAGGTGGGACCATCGTCGTCCGCTAGGTATGATTACGAGAACCCGATCGCCCGAGACATCTTGCAAATCCGTACCCAGCTGGACATGATGAGCCAGCAGCAGCAGGAGATCAGCGACAACCTCGCGCACAACACCGACCTCATGCAGCAGACCTAGGGGATTGCCACCTCCCAGCAGCATGATCTCTATGGCTTTTCAAGCACATGCACTTCGACCCCAACCAAAACTACTACCACTGAGCTTCATCGAAGCTTGGGGGAGTAGCATGTGCGGTACCAAGGTGAGTCCTCTGCCCCTCGTTCTAGTCGTTCCAGTCAGTGAGAGGTACCATGCCATGCCATGCCATAATAAAATAGGAGTAGTTTTATCTTCTGTCAAAAAAATAATAAATAAGAAGGCTCCTGACATATATATGTGGAAATCCGTATGAATCCTGTTTCTTTGGGAGTGATGAAAAGTTGCTCTATTTATGCTCTCCAAATGCCTCGTTCATAATCTGTTACTATCCTAGTACTTGAGTCTTTTGGCATTTGAGTTTGTCCTAATCATTTTGTGGGAGGCATAAAGCAACTTGTTCATAGTCTAGGCTGTTGATAGCTTTGATATGGTTTGCTTCGAGTTCAACTACATGCTTATTAAGGGACCTCTCGGAAGTCTTTCATAAAAATTTAAATTGGTGAATCTTCCCTGATGGTTTATAGAATCCCATCCAGAGCTAAACAGTTGAATTTAAAAACTTGCCATATCTTGTGTTACTTTGAGTCTTGCCGAGTGGTGAGTTCGCTTGAAGAAGGTACTTGTCATTTACCGGCGTACCCATTTCATTGCTAGCCTCGAAAGTGTTTGGCGTGTCGGTCGCCCATTCCGGGTCCAATGTCCACCGCCAACACATCCCCCCACAAAAAAAAATCAGCAAAAAAATCTCCACTGTGAACCCATTCATTCCCAAGGTCATCATACATTCCACACAAATCAATCTCTCTGTGAGCAGAAAAGAGAAAAAAGTAATGAGTGAGTCATCCTCTTATGAGAAAATAAAAGAAAATGAAGAAAAAGAAAAAGAGTGAAAGAGAGTCAAAGACTCCAACTGTGAGCATCTCATGAAAAATATGAAGGAAAAAGAGAGAGAAATAAAAAGAGTGATGATGATCTTCCATGTGTGAGTCCATTCTCTCCCTCTTCCCTGAAAATTACAAATTCCAAAGATCGGGATTTGATGAGTACCAACTCTTGTGAACCACTCTTCGGCTCGGCAACAAAGATAGCCAAGGTATGCACATTCGCCTCTCCTAAAACCTTAGTCCAAAAGCCCTGAAACAAAATGAAAAGAGAGAGTGAGTGGGCAAGAGTGAGGATATACACCTTGAGTGACTTAGAGTACCACCGGGGAAAGATTAACCATGCTTTTGGAAAAAAATTATCTCCGAGATGGAACCTGAACAGCTGCAGGGAGCACTCTGAAAAGGACCGTTCAGGCTCTCAACCACCCAAGACGAAGAACTACCGCTATAAGCCCCACAGGTGAGAAAGGTATGCAATCTTACAGATGCCAACTTATTCAATCTACCTATGGATAGTATTGGCGTATGAGCAGGGTATTTGTTGGGCATAAACATTGACGCAACTCCTGACCCTCCGAATCTGATTTTTAGCATTGCTCGAGGACGAGCAACAGTCTAAGCTTGGGGGCGTGTTGACGGTCGCTAAAACCATTCGGTGACCGTCAACATTTCGGGAGAAACAAGGGTTTCATGCAATGTTGGGTTTCATGCCATGTTTCATACATAAAATGTTTATTACTAACAAATTCCACAAGTTTTGGATGATTTGTGCCTACAGGGACCTATTGGTGAAATTTCACCCAAATTGGGCTCAGACCCAGGCGGACCGGCCTCCCCTTGGCCGGCCAGCCTGGCCCTGGCACATTTGCGTGTCAAACTTCGTCCATGCAGAGGAAACACAATGAAGATGATCAGGGACATTGATTCCAATGTCTGTTTGATTAAGGGACTCGAAAGGCCTAGGATGCTTTGTACAAGGATTGAAGGGCCCACCTACCTAACTTACCGGCCGTAACCGCCAGAGAAGCACACTTAAACGTCATTGGGACGTGATCATGGCCGTCCAGAGCAAAGGCGGTGGCCAGAGGCGCCAGGTGGAGGCCGATCGGCCTCCCCTAGGCCGGCCGGCCTCCCCTCGGCTCCAATGGCCCACCTCCTTCCCTCAAGGGACGGTTATGACGGTTAGGAGGTGGGGCCAGCTGCAACCAACGTCCAAAGGCTATATAAAGGACCCTCCTCTTCACTCCAAGACACACACTACACACCACTACACATTACTCCTCTTGAAGTTTAGGAGCTCTTCCATTTTTCCCTTTTCTTAGTCTAGGATTAGAGTTGGGAGTAGAGTCGAATTGAGCTAGTTCCGGAGTTCCTCGGAGTTCTGGTAAAGCTCTTGTATCCTTTCCTTCTTTTGAAGAGTTCAATATATATATATCTTCTATCTTCAGAGCATTTATAAGCTTATCTTTATTTACCTTCCCTTTTTGGATTGTTTCCTATAGTTTTAGGTCTAGAGTGTAGTTTAGCTCTATCGGGATTTATCTTGCGGGTTTTCTAGTCTCGACCAAGGCCGTAAGACGCCTTGGAAGGACGGGGTTTTCTTCTGAAGGTATCCAGAGGAAATCCTAACATTAAGTGCAGACGTGGTGTCTGACTTAGTGTTAGCTAGGAAGTGTGTTGCACCCCACGGAAGTGATGTGGTAGGCGGCAGGTGGTGACAGCCCTGTCCGTCCTTTGTAGTCCACCACGTTCGGGTGTATTCATAACAGTAGTTGCTGGGCCTGGGGGAACCCCTCTCTCATCCCAGTCTGAGTTCCCCCCGCTGCAGTCGTCGAAGCAAGCTTTGTTCCCGATATCTAAGCTAGGTTCTGGGTTTAAGGTTATAGTAGCTTAGCTCTGAGTAGAAAGCTTAGTAAGTCCGGTCTCTCCCAGCGTCTTTCCTTTTCTAAAGATTTGAGGCTCCTGTGTGTGTCGTTGGTCGTTCAAACCTTCTATCCGGTCATTCATTTGACCATTATCCTACACTTAGGTGTATTTATCCCCCTGAGATTATTGAGTGTTTATTTCTGAAAAGATCTATCTCATTATTCATCAATTCTCTTTAACCAAGACTTCCCTGCGAAAATATAAATACGATACCCTGGGTTTCCCCAAGGTGAAATGCTACATCGATATATTATGTGCGCTTGCAGAATCTCTTTCTAAGAGCTACATTATAAATCGAGTACCTTCTTACGTTGATTTAAGAATTGACGTTAAGAAGTGACAACACCTCCTAATCGGACGTGATGTGCGTGCGCATGCATCTAGAACCCAGGAAGAGGAAGAACGAGGGATCAACCTGCACCGAAGACAAAAAGAGACGTGCACGCCCTCGCCGGCTTCGTGAGACTTCAAGGGAGTCGCCGGCCTTGTCGCGACGACGGACGGCAGAGCTCGGTGATGATGGTTGCGGCAGCCGGCTCTGGACTTGCGAAGGCTTGACGGTCGACGGCTGCAACTCCCTTCTTCTTCCTCCAGCAGCGCCCGATGGGAGGAACTGCAGCTCCTTCTCTCCTTGGCGGCGGCGGCGCGTCGATATAAGAAAAGGATTAGCCGTCGATATAAGAAAAGAATTAGCCTCTCACGCTGAGAGGCAAGGAGATTATATAGGCAGGGATTAGGGTGTCGCCCGTCCGGAGTTCTCGCCTGGCGTCGTTATCTACTGCGCCACGGCCGCCTCGATTTCGTTGGCCAGATACAGTATCTGCCGGTTAATTTGTTACTTGCTTCTCGTCCAAGCCAGCTGAAGGATAGCTATCCAGAGTCTGGGCTGATCACGTTACCATCGATGACCCCAGGACTCTTCGCTGCACGTGGGCCTTAATCAAATGAAGTCCCACAACACAGGCTAATAACAGAGGCCAGCACACACATACGTATGAACGTATTCCATGTACGTGCTTATCTTCTGCCAAAACTCCCGGAGATTATCTCGGTGTTCAATTTCTAATTGAGATATCAGCTTACCGCTAATGACGACGGGGTTTCCAGGACCTTCTGTGGCTTCTAGAACTTTCTAACTCACACCGGCTGTCATGCGGCCCCGGGCGTATGACACCATGTATTGTACACGATCAGGATACGTACGCCACCGCCATACACGTGTATGGGCACCATACAAGCAACAACCATCCTGTAGGTCGACAGCTACAAGCTGCTATCAGCTGCTAATCATCGGCCATGGATCTCTTAAAGAGTTAACTCGTACTCTCGACGCATGTGCTGGACAGTGGACACCATGCCTGCGAGTTGCATGCACGTACGATCTGAACAAGAACTCTGCATGTTTTACTCCAAACGCTTTTCATACATGCACATATATAGGCACATACACGTATGTTATTTCTCTCTTTCTGGCTTCAAAAAGTCGACCCAAATATAATTCGTCACGACAAAATAACGTCAAACAAGAACCATATGCTATTTTACGATAACTAGAACTTCATTTGTCTCAGGATCACCCATTTGCTACTTGCACATGTCCCACCTATCTAAAAAGTGTGAGTTCCATCCCTCTCCCTTCTCAACATTTTTTTTCATGACCTTTTTGACTAGCCTCAGTAATTCCAATAGATCACTCTTAGTTTGACAATATTTCAAATATAATGTTTTGTTAAGATTGTTTTTACCTACTAAGCGCCATCAACAGGAGGCCTCTTGGGAAACCGTCGTGCTGGCATACTCCTAGACGGATGCATGTTGTCTATATGGTAGTTCCCCATGGAGTAAGTCCAAACATCATATCATGTACATGTACATGCATGAACTTGGCCCTTCGAGTTATTTGCATGTACTTTCTCTTATTTTTTGGCCTTCTAGAATTCGGAACGTGTTAGGCATGCCATGGAACAAAAGCTTTGTGATGGCCTTGAGGGGTGGCCGGGCGGCCTAATGTATGTCGGGCGGCCAAGAGCATGCCTGCCGACAGGATTTTGCTCCAGTTTCCCCTTTTTGCAAGTGATCATCCCTGTATTCACAAATCATACAAAACTTGTGGAATTTGTTAGAATCAACCAGTTTTATTATGATTTTAGTCTTGATCCAATGAAATCCTGGGAAATGTTGGCGGTAAAAGTCCGTGTAATCGACCGCGAACATTGAGCTATTTGAATTAATTATTTCAGTAAGTCCAAATATCAGATCAAAGAAAATTCAGATCCTAGATTTTTCTAAACAAACATTATCATGGCAAATTCATTTTAATATATCAATATCTTAAGGCAAATTATTTATTTATGTATTTTTCACGAATTTAGAGACAGTACGAGAGGTATCGTAAACACTGGGGGTAAAAGAGATGCAAACCAGTCACGTGGCGCAAAAGTGGGCCGAATGGCGCTCGTCGGGGTCCGGTCGGTCCCTATGGGCTCGGTTATCGTGCATGTGTACTGTTGTGCGCGACGACACCCCTACACATGTTTTCGAACATGTGTTTTCTTTGAGGGACAAAATATATTCACAGTAAAATATGGAGAAAAGCATTCTTTATTCATGGCATTCATTATATAAAAGGAAGATTTCGCACAACTCAATAAAACACTAAGACTCTTTAGACACTAAGAATCTTTAATACTCTAATGAATGCCCCTTTTTCCTAAATTCCTAGAGACGTCCTTGAAGGAGTCAAGCTAGCATCTAAATTCTCCATCCTATAGGTCAGCCCTATGCGAAAGAGATCATGGTTGTCCCTTGCAGCTTCAAGCACATGTAGAGCTTTCCAAGTCTATTGTCAATTCACCTCTACTCCTCTAAGATATACATGTTATGAGCTTGAAGGAGGCGGACTTTAGCGGAGAGATGAAGGAGAGTGAGAGGTCCTCCATTGGCTGGAGCAGGAGCTGGTGCCTCCACATCACTCTCGTCATGTCCAACAGGGGTGCTTGATTGGTGGCGGAGGGATATGTCGTGCAATCGATCTTGGAGGGAGAACCTCTGTTACTCTATTAGCACGAGCAAGCAACCCTTCCTCTCTAAGTTTCTAGAAGCGCTGCAGTGTAACATCCCTAGTTTTAGTTAACCTTAAAATAATGTTAAAGTTAAGCCAAGGCTAATTAAGCAGGGAAAACAAAGAAAATAGGAAAAACCAATTAAATTGAGCCAAAATCATTCAAATGAGCCCATAAGGAAAACTTTGAAAATTTCCAAGAAACTTGAAAAAGTGCAAATATAAAAGTTGTAGAGTAAGTCAAACCAAGCAACTTTCATTTTCAGACCATAGCCTAAAAATGCTTGGAAGCCTCTCAAAACTTCAACCCCAATCTTGGAAATTTAAAATTTCAATTCAAATTCAAAAGCTGAAATGGAATCTTAGCCAAAACTCAAGATTTTACCACAGAACATCAAAATCTCCCAAAAGCAAAGTTGTTCTTCATCACATTTCAGAACTTTGCCTCTTTGGACACTTTGGCCAATTTTGCCATTTAGCCCCTCGAATTTCAGAAATTCAGTTCAAAACAGGGATTTACCCCTTTTTGAATTACAGCCAAGATTTAAACTTTTTCTTCAAATTTCCAGTGCAGTAACGTGTCTAATGAAATTCTAGACAACTTTCATGTTGGAAGATTTTCAAGTTATGTTCAAAATTTTGAAATTAGAGCCATGCCAATCAATTGACTTTTGCACCGCTCACGGCGTGCTCACGGGATGCCAGCGCGGCGCTCGCGCGTGCCCGAGCTCGCCGCCGGCAGCTCCCGTCGCCGTCCGTCCTCGCCTGCGTCGACAAGTGACACGGCTGGGTGTCCCCCCCTCGCCGCGCATGCGCCTGGCAAGGTCTCACGGTCGGAGGCGCACTGTAGCGCTGACCCCGCGCTCGCCACCGCGTCGCCGCCGCGGACCGCCGGTCCTTGCCGTCGCCGCCGTTGCCCGCCGGTCCAAACCGCGACTTTCGCGTCCCCCGCGTGCTCCTTTCCACGCTCTGTCGCCTCACGCCTCGCCCACGCGCGTCTGCCGCCCGCAGCACGCCTGCGCGCGCGCGTTGACACCGCGCGCGGCGCCAACACGGCCGCGACATGGCTCTGTCGCCGCGCGACGTCACCGAGCTGTCCCAGCCCTCCTCTCGAGCTTGCCGAGCATCCTCTCACTCCCCTCTCGCTCCTGCATAAGCTCTCAACAGTTCCCCTCGCTCAAAGCACCGGAAAAACCTCGCCGGAGTCCGCAGCATCGCCGCCGAGCTCGCTCACGAGCACAGCCCTCCTCGCTGCTCCCCCGGCCAAACCAAGGCTCTCTCGAGCTTCCCCAACCTCCACTGCTGCTCACCGAGCAATCCCCGCACCAAATCCCCCACCAGAGCCCCCGGCGTAGCTCGCCGGAGTTCACAGAGAACTCCGCCGCCGCTCGCGCACGCGCACAGCCCGTTTCCCTCCACCTCCGGCCAAACCAAGGGCACCATTAGCTTCCTCGTGTCACGCTGGTGCTCACCGACCCTTTCCCCGAGCTTCTCCGACCCCGACGTCGCCGGCAGCCGCTCACCGGAGTTGCCGAGCCGCCACCGTCGTCGCCGAGCACGATTCCGGCCATCCCCGACCTCGAGACCTAGCTCAAACGAGCCGTGGTGAGCCCCTCTTCACTTTCCCCTACTTCCCCGGCCCGGTCTCGCCGCCGTTTGGCCGGCGTAACCACGCCGGCGAGCCCTGGACTGAAGTGTATCTTCAACCTCTGTCCAGGGGGCCGAGCGCAAAAGTGCAGGGGCCTGTTCGTAAGAAGTTCAAAAGTTCTAGGGTTCCCCGCGTAAAACAGATTCTTAATTTTTGGATTAAATCGCTGAGATCTTCAAAAATTCGTAGAAAATCGTAGAAAACTCAGAAAAATGTCAAACCAATTTTGTAGTGACCAGTGAATCTAGAAGAACAACTTTCTTTTTGGAACCTCACTCAGTTGAGCAGTAGATTTTGAAATATAAATTCATTTAGGTTTGAGCACATTTCATCATAGTTCAAAATCTACACATGCACTGGAGCTGAGCTTGGGATATGTTGTTAAGGTGATTATCATTAGCCCAATGCGCAAAGGGTGCACAAAAATTTCCAGTAGATTTAGGGTTATGATTTTCCAAACATATACCCTGCTGTTTTGGCAAATAAATCATAGAAAATAAATTACTCAGTGAAAAATCACATCCTTCACACAGAAATTCAATCAAGACATAAGAAACCTTAGAAAAATGAAAAGGATAATTTTTGGACACTAGAAAATGGCTAAATGATTTTTGGTAGTTTAAATATGGTGAAATTTCACAAAAATAACCAAAAATCAAAATCACTTGCAAACTTGCAGAGATGTCACTCTTGACATCCTAAGCCACTGTGCCAAGTGGTTTGGATAAAAACCTTGCAATTATTTTGTTATGATTTTAGTTTGAATTTAGGCAAAAAGATGAGAGAAATTGTAATAAATTATAGAAAAATTATTTGGAGCCAAACCTTGGGCTAAGCTTCTGCCTTGGCATGAGTGAGCCTCTAGTCCAATGGCACCTAAAAATAATGTTCCTAAGGTCACCTTTTGAATAATGGAAAAAGGACTTAAATGAAGGAAAAGAGAAGAAAAAGAAAAAGGAAAAGAGAAGAAAAAGAAAAAGGAAAAGAGAAGAAAAAGAAAAGAAAAGAGAAAATCTAAAACTCAAAAATCAAGGTAAAGGTTCAACAGGGAGATGAAATATTCACTTATAACTAATGTTATCCTTTCCAACTTATCAAACAAGATCAAAATAAACGTGCACTATTTAAATCTCGATACTTAAGCATTCCATGCATTTCGTATAGATTCGGGTCTCGCCGACGGAGTCTACGAGCTAGTCCCCGCTGCCGAGGAGGTCACCCAGGAGTCCGAGGTGAACGTGGTGCACGTGGATCCAAGCCCCGAGCAGGAGTACCGCTTCGAGCCGGAAGGCAAGCCCCGGAGCATAACCTAACTTTACTTACGCAATTTAATTGATCATATGTTTGTGCATTTAAGTTTCAAGGAGTTGAATGAAACCCTAGATTGCATGATCATAGGTTCCTTTGATTGAACACTAGTATGTTAGGTTCGATAGTTGCTATGCTTAGGAACGATAGAAGTCGAGTGTTTTCCGACACTCGCGAGATATAGGAGTTGTATGACTACTCATATCAGAAACACTATAGATGATGGACGGATGAGTGTAGATACCCGTCTATCGATGTTTAAGTGGAAACATGTGGTACTTTTGTGTCAAGCGTTTGAACGTACCACACATATGCACGGTTTATGGGACCGGTAAGTCCCGGTATCCGATTGATGCGAGCAGGTCCGACAGCTCATTTGTCTTGGAAACGTTATCCCATGGGCACATGAGGGTAGTTGCGTGAGTCCCAGTAGTGGTAAACCTTTAC
The DNA here is from genome assembly GCA_015342445.1 of Digitaria exilis. Classification (NCBI taxonomy): domain Eukaryota; kingdom Viridiplantae; phylum Streptophyta; class Magnoliopsida; order Poales; family Poaceae; genus Digitaria; species Digitaria exilis. The sequence goes on from JACEFO010000915.1 coordinate 171,788, forward strand.
CCTGAGGCAGTGGGACTCGGGAGCCACTCGCAGAGAGAGGAGAAAGGATTGGGGTGTGTTGGCATTTCCAACCATTCCGTATGTTTGGGTTTTCCCTGGCCAGGTAGTAAATTCGGTTCGAACTGTCCGCTTCTCGCGGTTAATGAGACTGCTTGACCGATGTATGGCATATTATGAAATGGAACTTGGAAGGATGAAATCTTTGTATGAAATAATTGTATTGCAAAAAAATTGATTGTTTAGCTAGGCTCACCTAGAATGGATAGACTAAAGAATTAAAAGTAAATTAAAAGAAGTTAGAGAACAGCTTAGTCGCTTTTGGCAAAAGAACCCCACTAGCCAAACAGCCTCTCATCTTAGGAGTCGGTGATGTAGTGATCACCAGTCGGTTAAGTCTTGTTGAGTATAACTAGTATACTCAGCCTTGCTTGTGGCTTAAATTTTTCAGGACCGTCCCCTCAGGAGGTAGCTGCCTCTATGGCTTGGGCCTCCCAGCTTCCTCCTGGTTACAGCATCGAGTGGGAGCCGGCCTCTCCCGAGGACCGTGAGGAGTAGCGTCACGGCTGACTTCATCGTGACGATACTTTGGATCGTCGCTAGTATCTCGTTTATTTTCCGCTGCATGAACTCAAACTTATTTAATTTCCGTATCATTTCAATTTGGTTGTAATAACTCTAAGACTTGTTGTAATTTAATTTGTGGAATGATGTGATCTTTGGAAAGCTCGCCTTCGAGTGAGTGTATGGACGGACGATCTTCAGTAGCCGTTGGTCGAGCTTGACTCGACGGTCGAATCCGCACTTGGGAACATTTTAGTGTATTAGCACCAATGGAAGGTGGAATATACTTAAGTGGGCCCATTTCTCGGGTGAGATCGCTACAGCTGGTATCAGAGCCGACGTTCATACGCACCAAAGAGAGCATCAGACCCTGACCAATGTTTTCTAAATAAAATCTACCAAACTCCGATTCCATTGCGCCTAAGCAAAAGGAATGAAACGTATAGGATCGTTAAGGATAAAACTAGAACGTGAAGTCCTTAAGGGTTAAGGGTTGCACTTTGTTAGGTGGCATAGTCTAACTTAGGATTGATGTTTGCTCTTCCATGAAACCCTATCTTAAAAGGCTTTCGTCGTAAATCCTCTGACTGGTACGTAAGGTTTACGAATAGGAGTCCGACTAGATCTATAGAGAGAGACGCGTCTATGCCTCGCCACCGGCACTAACTCCGAAAGTCAAGTCTGACTTAAAATGTGAGGACGTTTAGATCTTGCATGCATCTCTTGACTAAAATCGGAATAATAATAAACTTGAGAGACTCAAAACCCAACCGATCAAATCAAATTCATGAATTAAATCGTAACCTTGTGTTGCTGAAATCTACAAGGGACAATAAATTGAAATGTCATTTTATACCCCATATCAGTTGAACCTGTCCTAAATTCGAATAACAAAGTTGTGTAAAAGTTTTACAAACAAATGTCACGCCTAAAATAAGGACTTGAATAATTCAAGTTACGCTCAAGATCATACACCTCGGTTTATGAAAAACAACAAAGCAGTGATAGTGAAACTAAATTTTCAACCTCTTCCAAGTGATTTTGGTGCTACGCTGAATGCCACAGTTAGTGGGCACTAGTTTTTCTTTTCCCGAACAAAGATAAAAAGTTTCAAATGTTGGAACTGAGAGCTACGACTTTTCATCTACGGGCACGCTATCCGTCCACAAAAGTTGTCCGTTCATTCCAGCTCTGGTATCTTTCCTGTGTGCTCTGCTCTTTGACAATTCCCTTGAAGCAAGAAAACGTAAACGACTCCCCTCCACTTTTCTTGGTCCAGCCCTTGTTAAATCCTGTTGTTTCTATTGGGAGACGGAAAACAGATAGACCTTGGGTTACTCCTCGTGTTATCTTACTCTGTGATCAGTCATGAAGGTGGCTAAAATAATGGTGGACCGACAACTTCAAGCGTAGGAGGATCTTTGTCCGCACCCTAACTTCAGTCAACAGTAGAAATCTTGAATTTCGAGCCTAAGCCATGCCCTATTCCACTATAGTGTGTTACCGCCCAAATTCTTTTATCCCGGATTCGGTACACTTCAAATTTCATGACTTGATTAAATTGTTTTCACCACTCCTCGTTGAAATGAAGTTTTTATTGCATAAACCTCCCCTGACGTTGATACTTTAAACTACATTACCTTGACTTCTATATATTTGGGCATCCTACCCATGACTGGCCATTTCAAGGACCGCCTACCCTGTTTTTCCCGCCATCACCGCAAGTCTCACAGGCCAGTTGACCCCCTCCGTATCCGTGCGCCGTGTGCTCTGCCTCGTTCACCAGTTCGCCATAGTCGCCATCGTTTTTTTTTTCCCACCACCATCGCCCACGTATTCGTCGCCGTACCAACGTCCCATCGCCAGGGCATCTCGATGCCGGCCACTACCGCGCCATGCGCCGCTCTCACGCCATCGCCCCGTCGGCCCCTACCTGACGATGTCGACACGCCACCACCATTCCTCCACCCCGGCCGTCGATAAAGTAACCCCTCCACCGGCTACCACCACTCTAAGCCGCTCCACTTAAGCAACACCACTCCGTCGTTCTCATTTCCCTCCGGCAGCCTCCCCGGTGCCCAAGTCACCCATCCCTACCGTATGTTCTCTTCCTCGCTGAGCAAGCTACGCCTCCATCTCTTAGTACAGCCACAAGGAAGTGCCCTCTTCGCAACCTGCCTTGCCGCTTCACCAAGATACACAACCCCAACCTCACCGAAGGAGCTCGAGTAGAAGCCCAGAGGATTCCGCAAGTTTGAAGTCGACAAGCAAGGAAGGATTCAACCTTCGCCACCATCCATGTCTTTCCCGTTCTTTCCCCCGATTGGTCCCGGAGTTCAGTGGACAGTGTTGGTATATTATTTTTGTTTCCTATGCGAGATCTTGATAATCTTAGCTTTCCATGTCTACATTCATCGCCCGCTTCCGCATGAGCGCCGTGATACTGTCTGAGAGATCTTGTATCAGTTATCATCTTCGAGTTGTGAATCTTGTACGACTTGGTGTATTGTATCTGTGTTCTTTGAGTAACGCCTCTTCCTTCTAGTGAAAAGTTCCATTCTTCTCCTCCTTCGAATCTCGGGACGAGATTCCTTTTAAGGGGGGTAGGCTGTAACATCCCTAGTTTTAGTTAACCTTAAAATAATGTTAAAGTTAAGCCAAGGCTAATTAAGCAGGGAAAACAAAGAAAATAGGAAAAACCAATTAAATTGAGCCAAAATCATTCAAATGAGCCCATAAGGAAAACTTTGAAAATTTCCAAGAAACTTGAAAAAGTGCAAATATAAAAGTTGTAGAGTAAGTCAAACCAAGCAACTTTCATTTTCAGACCATAGCCTAAAAATGCTTGGAAGCCTCTCAAAACTTCAACCCCAATCTTGGAAATTTAAAATTTCAATTCAAATTCAAAAGCTGAAATGGAATCTTAGCCAAAACTCAAGATTTTACCACAGAACATCAAAATCTCCCAAAAGCAAAGTTGTTCTTCATCACATTTCAGAACTTTGCCTCTTTGGACACTTTGGCCAATTTTGCCATTTAGCCCCTCGAATTTCAGAAATTCAGTTCAAAACAGGGATTTACCCCTTTTTGAATTACAGCCAAGATTTAAACTTTTTCTTCAAATTTCCAGTGCAGTAACGTGTCTAATGAAATTCTAGACAACTTTCATGTTGGAAGATTTTCAAGTTATGTTCAAAATTTTGAAATTAGAGCCATGCCAATCAATTGACTTTTGCACCGCTCACGGCGTGCTCACGGGATGCCAGCGCGGCGCTCGCGCGTGCCCGAGCTCGCCGCCGGCAGCTCCCGTCGCCGTCCGTCCTCGCCTGCGTCGACAAGTGACACGGCTGGGTGTCCCCCCCTCGCCGCGCATGCGCCTGGCAAGGTCTCACGGTCGGAGGCGCACTGTAGCGCTGACCCCGCGCTCGCCACCGCGTCGCCGCCGCGGACCGCCGGTCCTTGCCGTCGCCGCCGTTGCCCGCCGGTCCAAACCGCGACTTTCGCGTCCCCCGCGTGCTCCTTTCCACGCTCTGTCGCCTCACGCCTCGCCCACGCGCGTCTGCCGCCCGCAGCACGCCTGCGCGCGCGCGTTGACACCGCGCGCGGCGCCAACACGGCCGCGACATGGCTCTGTCGCCGCGCGACGTCACCGAGCTGTCCCAGCCCTCCTCTCGAGCTTGCCGAGCATCCTCTCACTCCCCTCTCGCTCCTGCATAAGCTCTCAACAGTTCCCCTCGCTCAAAGCACCGGAAAAACCTCGCCGGAGTCCGCAGCATCGCCGCCGAGCTCGCTCACGAGCACAGCCCTCCTCGCTGCTCCCCCGGCCAAACCAAGGCTCTCTCGAGCTTCCCCAACCTCCACTGCTGCTCACCGAGCAATCCCCGCACCAAATCCCCCACCAGAGCCCCCGGCGTAGCTCGCCGGAGTTCACAGAGAACTCCGCCGCCGCTCGCGCACGCGCACAGCCCGTTTCCCTCCACCTCCGGCCAAACCAAGGGCACCATTAGCTTCCTCGTGTCACGCTGGTGCTCACCGACCCTTTCCCCGAGCTTCTCCGACCCCGACGTCGCCGGCAGCCGCTCACCGGAGTTGCCGAGCCGCCACCGTCGTCGCCGAGCACGATTCCGGCCATCCCCGACCTCGAGACCTAGCTCAAACGAGCCGTGGTGAGCCCCTCTTCACTTTCCCCTACTTCCCCGGCCCGGTCTCGCCGCCGTTTGGCCGGCGTAACCACGCCGGCGAGCCCTGGACTGAAGTGTATCTTCAACCTCTGTCCAGGGGGCCGAGCGCAAAAGTGCAGGGGCCTGTTCGTAAGAAGTTCAAAAGTTCTAGGGTTCCCCGCGTAAAACAGATTCTTAATTTTTGGATTAAATCGCTGAGATCTTCAAAAATTCGTAGAAAATCGTAGAAAACTCAGAAAAATGTCAAACCAATTTTGTAGTGACCAGTGAATCTAGAAGAACAACTTTCTTTTTGGAACCTCACTCAGTTGAGCAGTAGATTTTGAAATATAAATTCATTTAGGTTTGAGCACATTTCATCATAGTTCAAAATCTACACATGCACTGGAGCTGAGCTTGGGATATGTTGTTAAGGTGATTATCATTAGCCCAATGCGCAAAGGGTGCACAAAAATTTCCAGTAGATTTAGGGTTATGATTTTCCAAACATATACCCTGCTGTTTTGGCAAATAAATCATAGAAAATAAATTACTCAGTGAAAAATCACATCCTTCACACAGAAATTCAATCAAGACATAAGAAACCTTAGAAAAATGAAAAGGATAATTTTTGGACACTAGAAAATGGCTAAATGATTTTTGGTAGTTTAAATATGGTGAAATTTCACAAAAATAACCAAAAATCAAAATCACTTGCAAACTTGCAGAGATGTCACTCTTGACATCCTAAGCCACTGTGCCAAGTGGTTTGGATAAAAACCTTGCAATTATTTTGTTATGATTTTAGTTTGAATTTAGGCAAAAAGATGAGAGAAATTGTAATAAATTATAGAAAAATTATTTGGAGCCAAACCTTGGGCTAAGCTTCTGCCTTGGCATGAGTGAGCCTCTAGTCCAATGGCACCTAAAAATAATGTTCCTAAGGTCACCTTTTGAATAATGGAAAAAGGACTTAAATGAAGGAAAAGAGAAGAAAAAGAAAAAGGAAAAGAGAAGAAAAAGAAAAAGGAAAAGAGAAGAAAAAGAAAAGAAAAGAGAAAATCTAAAACTCAAAAATCAAGGTAAAGGTTCAACAGGGAGATGAAATATTCACTTATAACTAATGTTATCCTTTCCAACTTATCAAACAAGATCAAAATAAACGTGCACTATTTAAATCTCGATACTTAAGCATTCCATGCATTTCGTATAGATTCGGGTCTCGCCGACGGAGTCTACGAGCTAGTCCCCGCTGCCGAGGAGGTCACCCAGGAGTCCGAGGTGAACGTGGTGCACGTGGATCCAAGCCCCGAGCAGGAGTACCGCTTCGAGCCGGAAGGCAAGCCCCGGAGCATAACCTAACTTTACTTACGCAATTTAATTGATCATATGTTTGTGCATTTAAGTTTCAAGGAGTTGAATGAAACCCTAGATTGCATGATCATAGGTTCCTTTGATTGAACACTAGTATGTTAGGTTCGATAGTTGCTATGCTTAGGAACGATAGAAGTCGAGTGTTTTCCGACACTCGCGAGATATAGGAGTTGTATGACTACTCATATCAGAAACACTATAGATGATGGACGGATGAGTGTAGATACCCGTCTATCGATGTTTAAGTGGAAACATGTGGTACTTTTGTGTCAAGCGTTTGAACGTACCACACATATGCACGGTTTATGGGACCGGTAAGTCCCGGTATCCGATTGATGCGAGCAGGTCCGACAGCTCATTTGTCTTGGAAACGTTATCCCATGGGCACATGAGGGTAGTTGCGTGAGTCCCAGTAGTGGTAAACCTTTACCCTGAGGCAGTGGGACTCGGGAGCCACTCGCAGAGAGAGGAGAAAGGATTGGGGTGTGTTGGCATTTCCAACCATTCCGTATGTTTGGGTTTTCCCTGGCCAGGTAGTAAATTCGGTTCGAACTGTCCGCTTCTCGCGGTTAATGAGACTGCTTGACCGATGTATGGCATATTATGAAATGGAACTTGGAAGGATGAAATCTTTGTATGAAATAATTGTATTGCAAAAAAATTGATTGTTTAGCTAGGCTCACCTAGAATGGATAGACTAAAGAATTAAAAGTAAATTAAAAGAAGTTAGAGAACAGCTTAGTCGCTTTTGGCAAAAGAACCCCACTAGCCAAACAGCCTCTCATCTTAGGAGTCGGTGATGTAGTGATCACCAGTCGGTTAAGTCTTGTTGAGTATAACTAGTATACTCAGCCTTGCTTGTGGCTTAAATTTTTCAGGACCGTCCCCTCAGGAGGTAGCTGCCTCTATGGCTTGGGCCTCCCAGCTTCCTCCTGGTTACAACATCGAGTGGGAGCCGGCCTCTCCCGAGGACCGTGAGGAGTAGCGTCACGGCTGACTTCATCGTGACGATACTTTGGATCGTCGCTAGTATCTCGTTTATTTTCCGCTGCATGAACTCAAACTTATTTAATTTCCGTATCATTTCAATTTGGTTGTAATAACTCTAAGACTTGTTGTAATTTAATTTGTGGAATGATGTGATCTTTGGAAAGCTCGCCTTCGAGTGAGTGTATGGACGGACGATCTTCAGTAGCCGTTGGTCGAGCTTGACTCGACGGTCGAATCCGCACTTGGGAACATTTTAGTGTATTAGCACCAATGGAAGGTGGAATATACTTAAGTGGGCCCATTTCTCGGGTGAGATCGCTACATGCAGCATCTGGGCCCTCGTTTCCTTCACGTGGGAGCCTCCTTAGTCTGGTAGGGGCCCGGCCGGTCCCTAGGCCAGCCGATCCCTTGCCGGTGCCTCTCAGCTTCGGCATCATAGGTGCGGCAGCTGGAGGTGCAGGGATGGCGGCTACATATGTGATGATCTTAGGAACGGCTGGTGCAGGGAGTGCAAGGATTATCGGAGCTTGTGGGTCGATCTCCATGCTAGGGGTTGAGGCGTGAGCATGGAAGGGGACCAGAGCCATGGCTTAGAGCTTGAGGAGGCAGAGGAAGTCAGGTTGATGATGGAATGAATGGAGTAGAGGTCTGGGGGTCCTTATATAGGGGTTTGGTTGTGGTCTATTCGAGGGAATGACTTGACATAATATGGAAATGCTTTAAAACTTCATAATTTACCTCTAGACCAAATGTGGAAGGTTGTGGCTTTCCTGTGGGTCTAGTTGGTCCAGGGGAGTCGGTCGGCCCTCGTCTACCACGCCTCATCCTCCCCTTGGAGGAGGCGGCGCCCTGACTTACCCTTTTTTCAAAAATGCTTACGAGGCCCAATATCATGCCCTGTAGAATGGGCTAACTCCACTAATTCTAATTCTTCTACATCTCTATTTAAATTATCAGGCTCTAATAAAATTTTTAAATGTTGTCCATTTACCTTAAAGTTCTTAACTTCATCGTCTTGGAGGGTGATGGCTCCATGTGAAGAAGTGTTGATAACAATATATGGCCCATTCCATTTTTACTGTGCAATTTTTCGTGTCTGAAGAGCTTGACTCTAGAATTAAATAATAAAACCTTGTCTCCTGGCTTGAATTCCTTCCGCTTGATTCTTTCATCATGCCATCTTTTTATTCTTGCTTGTATACTTTAGCACTATGATATGCTTTTTCTCTCCACTCTTTTAGTTCAAAGAGTTTGGATTTCTGAGTTCGTCCTGCCAGTTAGAGGTCCATATTCCATTTTCAGATTGCCCAGTATGCATGATGCTCCAACTCCACTGGTAGATGGCATGCTTGCCCATACACAAGCTGGAATGGGAACATTTCAATTGGAGTTTTATAGGCTGTTCAATAAGCCCATAGTGCATCTAGCAATTTCCTTCTCCATCCTTTCCCCATTTCATGGACAGTGTTTTGAAGAATATTCTTGATCTGTTTATTTGAGGTTTCTACTTGGCCACTAGTCTGAGGGTGGTACGGAGTTGCAATATTGTGCTTTGATCCGAAATCTCTCGGAAGAATTTGGAAAGTCTTATCAATAAAATGTGACCCTCCATCACTTACTATCAGTCTAGGTGTTCCAAATCAAGGAAAGATAACTTAATGGAACATCTTCTTGGCATGTTTAGCATCAGCAGCTTTACAAGGGAGTTCTTCTACCCACTTTGAGACATAGTCCACAACAAACAAGATGTATTCATATCCTTCTGATTTTGCGAATGGTCCCATACCCCACACATCAAATGATCCATAATGGCCTCCATATGTTGTTGTGTGACATTTTTCTACGATTTGAATTCCTTCCTCGACTAAGACATATCTTCTGAGTAATCCATCGGCACATACTCTGTAGAGGTAAGGATTGTCCAAATGTGACAATTGAGTTTCATATAAGAGCTTTCTATTATCTCCTCCTAGCGGCACATATCCAAAAACCATAAAATTCACAATGTTTGCATACTAGCGGGTTATATCCGTCACCGTGAGCAACATGTCATCTCGTAGGAAATCCTTGATAGGGAGTTCCTGCATGTTAGTGATTTGCAGACAAGACAAATGATCTACAACAGTATTTTCTACTCCTTTTTATCCTTAATTTCGAAATCAAATTATTGGAGTAAAAGAATTCATAGTTGTAAGCGAGGTTTAGCATCTTTCTTGGTAACCAAATATTTTAGGGCAGCACGATCAGTATAAATAATGACCTTGGCTCCTACCAAATAAGATCTAAACTTGTCGATAGCATAGACCGCAGCTGGGAGTTCTTTTTCAGTTGTGGCATAATTTAATTGAGCTCCAGTTAGGGTCTTGTTGGCATAAGCAATTGCATAATGCTTCTTGTCCTTAGTTTGGCCTAAAACCACACCAACAACAAAATCACTAGCATCACACATAATTTCAAAAGGGAGAATCCAATCAGGGGGTTGAATCATTGGAGCAGAGATGAGTACCTTCTTAAGGGTGTTAAAAGAATCTAAACACTCATCTTTGAATTCAAAGGGGGTTTCCTTAGCCAAAAGACTAGTAAGGGGTCTAGCTATTTTAGAAAAAATCCTTTATGAAACGCCTATGGAACCCTGCATGGCCTAGGAAACTTCTAATCCCTTTAATATTCATGGGAGGTGGAAGTTGATCTATAACCTTTATTTTTGCCTTATCCACTTCTATTCCCCTTTCGTAAACAAGATGTCCCAAGACTATAGCTTCTCGGACCATGAAATGACATTTTTCCCAGTCTAAAATCAGGTCCTTTGCTTGGCATCTTTGCAAAACCCTATCTAAATTTTCAAGAGAATCATCAATGGTTTTTCCATAGATAGTAAAATCATCCATGAAAACTTCCATGATTTCCTCAATCATGTCTGAGAAAATGGACATCATACACCTTTGGAAGGATGCGGGTGCATTGCATAACCCAAAAGGCATTCTACGATAAGCGTAGGTACCGTAAGGGCATGTGAAAGTAGTCTTGCTTGGATTATCAGGATTAATGGGGATTTGATGGCAACCAGAATACCCATCAACGAAACAAAAGAATGAATGATTTGCCAAACATTCCAGCATCTCATCGATGAAGGGAAGGGGAAAGTGGTCCTTCCTAGTTGCCAAGTTAAGTTCCTGGTAATCTATACACATTCTACATCTGGTGACGGTGCCTTGGGGTATGAGTTCATTTTTATTATTCTTCACAACTGTCATTCCTCCCTTTTAAAGAACAATTTGAACAGGGCTTACCCACTCACTATGTGGCACGAGGTATATAATCCCAACGTGCAAGAGTTTCTAAACCTCTTTCTTAACCACATCTCTCATCTCATGATTTACCCTCCTCTGAGGTTCCCTGGAAGGTGTGATATTTGGATCAATGGGGATTCGATGAGTACAGAGATTTGGGCTAATTCCATTGAGATCTTCCAGTGAGTAGACGAAAACAAATATATGCTTCTCTAGATGGCGACTAACTTGGATGCCTCCTCGTCTGAAAGTTTATCACTGATGATTGTTGGCACTCCTTAGCCTAACGAATTACTCCGTATTACTCCGCAAGTGCACAGAGACCATTGTAGCTTTTCACCAGGGGAGTAAAACCTGGATATCGAATCCAAGGAACGGTAGACGCGACTAAGCCTAGAATTCTTCAACCGGACCCACCATAGGAGAAAAGATATGAGGGTAGAGGGCCTAACTTTAGTTAGCCAACTCGTTACCCAAACGTCTTACTATCTACTAACATGATCTGCTTCGACGGTTAGAGCGGGGGGACCCAGACTGCGATGATAAGGGGTCCCCGGGGCTCAGCAAGCTATTGTTATGAAAACACCATACGTGGTGGACTACAAAGGGCAGACAAGGCTGTCACCACCTGCCGCCTACTACAATGGTACCATGGGATGGAACACAACCCAAGGTAGCTATCAAGCACAGGTACCACACCTAAGCTATCAGCTACTGACCTCGACCCAACCAGAAGGGCTTATGAGGAAACCCCAAATAAGCAGTACAGTGCTCACGTAGACAAGGGATCCCACAGATCAATGATAGTAAATAAGTAAAATGCTGAACTAAATGAGAAGTACTAGCAAGATACTGAAGAGAGACAAGAAACATACTGAAGATAAACTCTGAAGCTTGATTCCTCCGATGTGGCTACAATGTCAGAGAAGGACCGAGGGAACCTGACTCTTCTCAACCCAGCTTGGCTGTCATCGAAGCGAACCCACACCTTACACTCTCCCTAGATAATCTACACTAAAGTAGAGAGCTACATCTTGTGGACTCTTCTCTCCAAGAATGGTGTATGGTTTGGTGAAGAAGTGCAGGTGAAGGTCGCCTTTTATAGCACTGACGCCAACAGGTGGAGCGACGGGCACGTGAAGTATCATCGCGTAACTCCCATGCAGCAGGCTGGCCGGCCTAGCCTGGGCCGGCCGGGCAGGGATTTCATCCGTTTCGGCACCGCCTTCTCGTGGACGCTCCTGATCATCTCCTCAAGTTAGTGGGATTGGAGTTTGGCTTCAACGTGCCAATTTGGGGTCGGACGGCTCGCGCTATGCCCATCTCGTTCCTCTGTTCCACTGACTTGTTTCTGGATGAGTGCATGTTGTCCATGTAGGCATTTTCCATGGATCGTGCCCATGTGTTGCATGCAAGTGGGCCTCCTCACCCCTGGCTTTAGGTTTTTTGACCATAGGATGCACCAACTGAGCAAACTCCAGTTGGGATGACTTGGAAACATGTTCTTTGCATGCTAGTGAAGTTTGAGCTTGAATGGCCTCAGTGGCCGGCCGTCTGGCCATTTTGTGGCTGGCCGGCCAACCTCTGGTCGGACGGCTATGGCCAGGCCGGCCAGCCAGCCAGCCAGGCTGCGCCGGCGATCTTCCGGGTGGCATAACATTTCTGTCTGGACTCCAAATTGGGTGATCCAAGTGTCCATTTCAATCATCTCGGAGAGCCCTTCAACATGGTTCTGTCAAATATATGATTTGGGTAACTTTTGCACCATGTCCAAGTGTCCCTTTTGTAGACATATCCAGAATTATGTATGGCCTCAACTTATGCTTCACATATACTTGTATTTGTGTACCATATGACATATAGTTCCTGTACAATATGAACAAAACTCATGGAACTCATTAGTTTAAATAGAATATTATGTTTGCATCATGCAAGTTCCATCGTTATTTGCATAGGTTGGCGGCAAAAAGTGGCATTTAGTGGCTGCCAACAATGATGACGGGTATTCAGATTCGCTATCAAGGAAGGCATATTTTCGACCTTTAGGCAAATGTTTCAGCTCAATAGGAGGTCAGGTCGGCTACTCATGAATGGGAAGTTCTAAGGTTTCTCCTGGATCATCTTCTTCCTTAATGAAGAGATTTGCATCTTTTCCTAAAGATGATTCCAGAGGCTCATATAACAAAACAGCCTTGACTTCCTTAATTCGCTCTTCTTGGGGTACTTCTTCTGCCTTTGTGTTTATCATTTGTGCGATTGGCACTGAGAAGGTTTTCCTCCCAAGGGCAATATCCAACTTTCCTAGTGTTGTTTCATCTATGAAAAGCTGCTCGACGGGTTGCCCGATCATAATATTGAAGTCAGTGTCTTTGAATATAGGGAAATTCACGAGAAGTTCCACATTATTATGTCAAACAGACACCTTGAGTATAATCCCAATTCCTTGTTTTACATATCGTGGTCCATATTTCAAGGTTTTAATAGATGTCAAAATTTCTTCCCCTAAACACATGCGTGCAAAAGAGGGAGATATTATATTGACACCAACAGTGGGACTATACTAGACCATGACAAGAACTCCTTGAATGAAGCATTGAATGGTTGAAGAAGGAGCACTAATCTTATCTGGCTCATAAGAAAGTTTCCCCTCATGTAACCATTCATAGCTCATAATTGAGGCTAATTCTTGAACTATTTTTCTAAAATGGTTTTTATCTCACGGTTCGAGATTTTGCTTAGGAGCCTCCTGTATTTTATAGCAAGGGTACCTTATATGATCCTTAAAGTCGAAGATATCCTTCAAGGGTATCTCCTCGTCCTCCTTGCTAGCTATGCTTGGTTCGGGAGAAGTTTTAGAAGGTGATTTAGAATTTGAAATTTGATCTTCTTCCTCTAAAACTTCTTCTATGATAGGTGATCTGTGGTAAAGGAGGTTTTTTCTAAAATTCAATCTAACTGTTGGTGTTTCCTAACTCTTACGATTCCACAAGCGCATGGAAATACTGACGTAGCACTTCACTCGGAAGTATTCAAGGTATCAAAATCCACAGGAAACAGAATAGAATTATTTTCTCACTAAGCTACCCCTAGGAGTTGGGAAAGAGAGGTCGAATCTTAAGATAGTGTGAAAACTCTCAAGGTGGGAAATTTCTATCCCTTGCTTGCTTCAGTGACCTAGTATGATCTTTTATCTAAAAAACCCTTAAGGTATAAAACCACTATTATAAAGCCTCGGCAGAGAGGGAAGAACTACTTGCTATATGTCAAAGTTGTCACCTTTGACACCTTCCTCTTTTTACTGGCAAAACCCTATGCAAACGAATGGAATTTCTAAGTCTAGACACCATGTCCACACACGAAATACTTATCCACAGTGTCGCACGGTGATTATCCTCAGCAAGGGTCCCATACACCAGGATAGTGAACACGCGTTCCCACAAGCAATCTATATCAAGAAATAACTTATCAAAAAACTAATCAAAAGATGAACTTGGAGACTTAGTCAAGTGTATGAATCCATGAGGTACAGAATCGAAGGAGCCGAAGAACAGTCCAATCAATCTTGGATCCTCTTCTAATCACGCTCAAATCACCTTCTAATGTCTCCCTCAAACACTTCTAATTCTAATAGATCAGAGACTTCTCTCCTCTTCCTTTCCCCTAGGGCTATCTCTTCTATGTCTGAATTACAAATGAATTCTCTGATTACTGAGTACAGGGGGGTATCCACGCTTACATATGCCTATAGGTCGATTCAAAATTATCTAAGTATGGTAGCAGACATTGCCAACCTTGGGTACTGCCTTAGCACCACCTCATGAAAGCCTGGTGCCAACGGTGTCAGCAGTGGATCGGCCGGTCTGTGGGTTCGACTGGTCCCACGCTATAGGCTCCTGGCCACCTCCTTCACGTGGTGGGTCATGCATTGGGCCTTTTTCCGTGTTTCATTGACGATGGCTTCAGTGGACTTTGATAAGCCTTTTGTTTGGTTCCTTTGAAAAGCGTGCAACGTATTGTAGTTGTTTTCATGTATCTTCCTCCTCTTTTATTAATACTTTCACCTATCGAGGCCTACATAGCACAAATCACCAAAACTTGTGGAAAGAGTTAGTGCAAAAGCATTATTCGAAGTTTAATGATTAATTTATGCTTTTGCTGACAAAGATTATTCAGAGTTAAGAACGGTCAACACTAACAAAGCTTCTCCTTCTATAGTCTTGTGCATAAAGGATCCTCCGACGGTAATATCCAATAGCAATACAGATTCCTTATCTAATCCTAACCGGAAGTGTTGTAACATGACATGGTTATGGAGAGATAAGTCTGGGTCGGCGTGTTTCAAACATAAAAATCTAGACTATGCTGCCCCTATTGACTCCTTTTCCCATTGCTGGAGATTGAGGATTTGTTTACATAGGGAAGCACTGTGGTTTATGGGGAAAAAATGCAATGCAGAATTTCTCCTGCAATTTTTCCCAATCACCTTCTACCTTATCTATGAAATTGTGTACCATTGTTCCGCTTTCTCTTTAAGTGAGAAAGGAAACAATATCTATTTTAACGTTCTTGTGCTATGCCTGGGATGCACAGGCATAAGCACAACTTTCAAATTCCTGCAAATGATGATATGGATTTTCAAGCTCAAAACCAGAGAAGGGTTGTTCCAGAACCATGGCAATAATGCCTGGGCGGAGCTGATAGCCATCGGACTGGATTGGTTTGAAGATTTTGGTAGCTCTAACAACTCACGCTTTAGAGCAGAAAGATATCTAATAGAATTAGGCTCCATTAATGGATAGAAAAGATGAAAGGTGTTTACAATGATAACCTTTCTAGGTAGCTGGGGTTAAGATAGAATAAGAAAGATAAAAGGACATAAGAGACAATCAACAAGCAACTCGGCTAAAAAATAGCTATGACAACCGTTGACCGGCAACAGCTCCAGAAATGCTTGTTGGTGTTTCTTAACTCTTACAATTCCACAAGCGCGCGGAAATACCGATGTAGCACTTCAACCGGAAGTATTCAGGATATTGAAATCCATAGGGAATAGAATATAAGTATTTTAACACTAAACTACCCCTAGGAGTTGGGAATGAGAGATTGAATCTTAATAAAATGTTGTTCTTTTCTCCAATAAAAACTCTCAATGTGGGAAATTTTATCTATCTCTTTGCTTTGGTGACTTAGTATGATCTTTTATCCGAAAGATCCTTAAGGTATAAAAACCACTACTCTAAGTTCTCGATAGAGAGGGAAGAAGTACTAGCTATATGTCAAAGTTGTCACCTTTGACACCTTCCTCCTTTTACTGGTAAGACCCTGAACAAACAAATGGAATTTCTAAGCACAGACACCACGTCTACACTTGAAATACTTATCCACAGTGCTACGCGGGGATTACCCTATCGTGAGGGTCTCATACACCTGGATAGCGAACACACGTTCCCACAAACAATTAATATCAAGAAATAACTTATCAATAAAGTAATCAAAAGAAGAACTTGGAAACTTACTCAAATGTATGAATCCAATAAGGTACAAAATCGAAGGAGCCGAAAACCAATTCAATCAAGCTTGAATCCTCTTCTAATTACGCTCTAATCACCTTCTAATCTCTCCCTCAAACACTTATAATTCTAATAGATTAGAGGTTTCTCTCCTCTTTCTTCCCTCCTAGAACTATCTCTTCTATGTTTGAATTACACTAGCAAAAACGCACGTGCGACACGCACGTGATATAAAATTGTCTTTTCTTCTATTTACAAATATGAGATGTCACAGTCTCCTTTTTCTTTTCCATTGCCATTATTGTATATTTAATAGTTTTTTTATAAAAAATATTTGTGATAATTTGTCCACGCATCTATGTTAGAAAATTATATATTCTTCATTGCGTTTGCTCCCACTGCACATGCCTTGTTTCTATTTGTTTATTTGTTTATTCTTGAATTTACTAGTCATCTTAAATCCTCAAACCTAATTATATTTATACTCCTACTTCTTTCAATCATCAACCATGTACCACGAATATCAGACTAATTACTATCACAAAGAAATTATTTTGTTCACTAACGTTGGATTTGTTTGGATGTTACCACTACTCAACGATGGAGGGAAAAATATCTTTTCCTAATTAAGATTGGTAGCAACACATATTTATGTCTCCCTGTATTAAAAACAAAAGAAATAGCTTGTGTCGTGATCTCTCGTAAAACCATGTAGCCCTAAAATTCCCAACCGCTCCAATTCTGAGTTCAGTTTTTCTCACACATGCATGCGGCATCTCGTTGCTTCACATCTCCATAAAAGAAACACCAAGCAAATCAAATCCTCCATGGCTCCATGTCCACGGTGCCCTTGTGTGGCCTTGTACTATTTATTCTTCCTTGTGTACGAGGTCGTCTGTTGCCAGCCAGCCGGACCGCCGGAGCTTGGAGCATGCAGCCGAGTAGGCACTAGTAGAGAATCAAGCATCTGTCCCTCTCACTTTAGTACCGGTTGTCTTAAAACCCGGTACTAACGTGTCCCTGGGGTTCCCAAGGGCTCTCGAACCATTTAGTACCGGCTAGTAACACCAGCCGGTACTAAATGGCACCATTTAGTACCGCTTGGTGTTACCAGCCGGTATTAAATGGTCCCGGGGGATTCACGAGGCCCCCGTGCACTTAGTACCGACTCGTAACACTAGCCGGTACTAAATTTTGGCATTTAGTACCGGCTGGTGTTATGAGCCGGTACTAAAAGGGTCAATGGGGTATAGTTCAAAAGGAAAGCATATCCCACTCAATCACAACGGATGCATAGGTGGGATTGTAGAGGGGGTTATGCGCGAGGCCAGAGGTTGTGAGTTCGAATCCCACGAACCGCACACGCTCATTTACGCGTGAAAAAATCGTGTGACTTGCGACGTTGCGCGTGTGCGAGCCTCCCGGTAAGGTTACAAATTTTTTTTTATTTTTTTGCTCAAAACCAGTTAGTACTGGCTGGTATTACCAGCCGGTACTAGCTGGCCGACCCCCCAACCCTGCGGCCCCATTAGTACCGGTTGTTGCAGCCGGTACTAACGGGGCTGCCCATTTAGTACTGGAAGCTCGGTACCGGGCGCATAACCGGTACTAATGTGGCTTTGCGCCCGGTACTAATGCTAGGTTCTCTAGTAGTGAGGAAAAGCCTCGCCGCAACGTCCTGCCAAGGAAGCCATGTCGAGGGCGAGGAAGGAGACCACGCAGCCGGGCCCCGTGAAGGCCCAACGCATAGTTGCTTGCTGTTTTTTGCTTGACTTGTTTTGAATTGGATGTGCGGCGGCGTGGCAGCGCGGGTGCCAGGAGGCGGCTTGAGCGGCGGCCCGTGACGGCGCTGGTGCTGCGGGCGGCCTGGGCACCCCACGGCAGCAGGCCCGGCGTGGGTGTTGCGGAGCTCCTCGTGGACAGGAGCGAAAAGAAGATCCGAGTTTTTTAGTATGAAAGAAAAAACAATTTTGGGAAAGTTAAAAATAGATTTCGGTGGGTAGAAAAACATGGGTGACAAATTTTTTTTATTTTGGTAGAAACATTTTCTATATATCAGTTTTGGTGGGTTTGACCCCCTTCCTACCTCCGTTGACCCTTACATGTGGGTCCAACGTGAGGGGTAAGGTGGACCCAAATTGGGTGATAAACGTTTTCAATTCTACTCGTTCTTTTATAGATAGAGATGAATTCTTTGATTGCTGAGTACAGGGGGTACCTACGCTTATATAGGCCTATAGGTCAGTTCGAAATGATCTAAGTATGGTAGAAGATGTTGCCAACCTTGGGAACCGCCTCAGAACTGCCTCAAGAAAACATGGCACCAAGTCACCAACAGAGTCAGTGGTGGGCCGACCGATCCCTGGGCCTGGCCAGTTCCACACTGCATGCTCTCGGTCACCGACTTCATGTGATGGGATGTGGACGTGGCCTTGTTCTATTTTTCGTCGACGATGACTTCAATTGACTTCAATAGGCCCTTTCGTTTGAATCCTTTGAAAAACATGCAGCGTGAACCAACTGTTTTCATGTATCTCATTTCTCTTTTCTTGATATTTTCACCCGTAGAGACCTACATAAAACAAATCAACAAAACTTGTGGAAATAGTTAGTTTAAAAGCCCTATTCTAAGTTTATGGATTAAGTTATGCTCTTGTTAACAAAGGTTATTTGTTAAGAACTATCAAGACACCCCGGCCACGGGCGAAGCGGAGCGGGTGCCGATGAGGGAGAAGAAGTGAAAGAACAACTTCACCGACAGCTAGACTCCCACGAACATTTCGTAGGCGTGGACCAAGATGGCGAGGGTGATGACCGCATTGGGAGTAAGTTGCACTAGGTGCATGGTGCGGGCCTCCAGCACTAGCTGGAGGAACTCAGAGAATGGGACGCCAGCCCAGACATCAGGAATCCGAAGAAAAAGATGATATCCCCTGGGTTCGGCATCAGGGGGACGCACCCCAGATATTCTTTGAGCCTCTTACAGGGGCATAGGCTAAAAATAGGGCAGTCCCAGCCCAGTAGCGGGACAGATTGGAACAAGTGAATAGAAAGATAGCACCTCCAAACAGGACGTAGGGTCGTTATCCGCCATGAGGCCTGAATCTGTCTAAATCCTCTCTCACATCACGTGTGAGAGAGGGTTCACATCGTTGCGCGTGTTGCACCCCTGTGCCAAATCTCTAAATGGGGGTTACATCTAAACCTCTGCTAGCGGTAGAATTAAACCGACAACCTTGAGGGGGTACCCTGAGAGAGGGTTTAGGGAACTAAGTCATCGAGATCCTTGAGCCGAAGGTCACAAGAGACGAATTTTAGATAGGTTCAGGCTACAGATTGCGTTATACCCTACGTCATGTATGTTGTACTTTGTATTAAATTGATTGTAGCAAGGGTCCATGCCTCTCCTTATATATCCGAAGGGGCAGAGTTACAAAGGAAAATCATGTAGGAGTAGGAGTAGGAGTCTTTTACAAGTATATCTTTATCTTGCCTAATACTAAAGATCTTCCTTGATACGTCCCGCCTTCAATAGATTATGCTTTGGTCAACACGTATTGTTATAGACCGACCTATAGGGTGGCCCATTAGGGTTCATTTATCCATTAGGATATCATGCCAACAATTATCCCATGGGAGGCCCGAACATGTATAAACCATTGTGTCAACATCTCTCCCTTAGGTAGTGAAGCAAAGCTCGTGCACCCCAAGGATGGATATCTAAACAAAAGTCCCCCACGGACCCCTACTTGCGTTCTTAGACACCATTAGAGGACGAGTGCCAAGACGGTTCAGAAAGACAAGTGAAAAGGCTTCAACTCCATGGTCATCATGGGATTCTCTAGAAGCACCACAATTTTGTGTGTGTTTGAGGGAGCCAACCCATGTATGAATAAGCTATTATGATATTTTAGAGACGAACATCACCTCTGGTGCATGGCTGGTGCTCGGCGGCTTGGGACCTTGAGCATTGCTCAGACCGAGTGATGAGGACATTAACACGAGTACATCTACACCAGCAGCACATATTTAGGCACCATATCTAGCACAGGCGCCACCTTATGGGCCTATTACTCGGGCCCGTGCGAGAGATTAGAACTTCGTCAATCTATTGAAGAATGAAGGCCCAGAAGAAGGTCCAGAAGAATAGAAGTTGGCCCCACAGGAGGTCCAAGTGGGGTGCCTAGGATTGGATGGCACTCAAGGGCATGCACGCCCACCCTCTTGGCCGCGCGCCCCCTCCTAACCTCACGCCTTCGCCTAGCTACATGCCTCCTCCTGGTCACACGCCCCGCCTGGCCGCATGTCTCCCAATGGCCGCATGCTCCTCTCCTTGGCCTCATGTCTCCCCCTGGCCACATGCTCCTCTCCCTGTCCGCATACTCCCCTGGCCGCATGCCTCTCCCTGCCGCTAGGTGCTGTGTTCCTTTTTATAGACTCCTCTTTTATTTTTCAGACTTGAGTTTTGATTTACAATTAGCTTTAGCTATTCTCGAGCATGCACAAATCAACGCTGCCCTCGTGTATTCAGATCTCCACCTTTGAGTGATAATTAGATTGCTTGCATTATTTTCTTGTTCGTTCTTTGATTGCGTGCAGGAATGACCTTCGTGATCAGGCTGATCTTGCACTGGCAAGGTCGGTAACCATCGGGAGTTGTTTCAGTGTTGACAGCCCTTAGCCGCGTCAATTATTAGCTGCAAGCGCACGGGTCAGTTTTAGCTTTTCCCTTAGAGTATTCCTTCCAAGGTTTATCAATCCGTGGATCGACAATAAACTTACTAGGGATTTCCATCTAATCTAACGGGTCTATCCTAACATGAAACATTGATTGCATATAAGGAGTAAATCTTGATAAGATGTGAGTGAAGTGCAAAGATTGACCGCATCCATGAACATCAGTAAAGATAGAGCATAGCCAAAGGTATGACTAAGCCTATGCGCGCCTTCTAGTTGAAATTCTAGCTAATCGAGTAAGAACATCATGCATCTCATCCAGAGCTTCTTTAAATCGTAACCTCTAAATTGACCACCAAAAGCCCAACCTTACACAAGGATACACCCTGTCATAACACTATCCCCTTCGGCGTTGTAGTTTCAAGGCACGAAGTAGCGTCGAACCCCCTTGGTATGTCCGACATGAACCCCTAGCCACCACAGCTGCAAGAACACCCTAAGTGACATATCTTAAGAATAGATCTAAGAACAAGCGCACCAAAGAAAGAAACAGATCAACAAAAGAGGTACACCCAAGCGCCAACCCAAGAGATACTTGATCGCTAAGAGATCGGATGACACGAAGACATTACTCACATAATAGATTCGTTTGGATCGTCACCACTGAGTACATACCATCGACGAATCCAAATAGCTCATGAACTCCACCATGACACAACCATGCAAGGAGGTCATGGCGGCTAGGGTTGGCCTAAGCTATCCCTAAACAACTTCGAGGACTCGCGGCGGTCGTCGTCTCCCTCCGGTGTTGCTCTTTGGATTTCTTCGAGTTCTTGTGGTGGATGGATGATCAACCCCCTCCTTGGGGCACCTAGAAGTTCTATTTATACCCTCTGGGAGTCTTGGGGGCGTGATATCCCTGGCCTTCCACAAGATCTTTGCTTAGGAGCCAAGCAAACAAGATTTCCATAAATCAGCCACGTCCAGATTTTCCTGTTTCGCAGCCCTTCATTGTCGATGTCATATCTCCCACGTCCGGACTCTAAATGAGGCACGATCAAGCTCTAAATTGTGTGTCACAAAATTCCAAGAACATTCTTATTCATGACTTTCCTTGGAAACGAAGTTAAGATCCCGAAAACGGCGTCGCTCCTAAATCTGTTTGGATTCGGACTCTTCTGAGCAGCATGTATTTCGGGGGCAATATCTCCTAGCTCCGCATTCCAAATAATACGACCCATAGGTCCAAATCAAAGACCTCGACAATGCCATCAGCTTTGGTAATCAACAATTTGGCATTTTATGCCGTTTAGATCTCTGAATCTGCACCTAAAAATTATGTTGTCCTAGGCTGCGCGAATTGATCCGAGTTTGACTCGATCTCGTGTTGGATGTAGACTCCTAGGGCCATGAGTTGTGCTATGGAAGCCCACATGGCCCATTAGTTGATTGATTGGGCTCCTCCATTGGGCTTGATTTCTTCAGACTTATAGTTGGTTTTGGGCTTCGGACATAAACGTTCCAAATTGGGTCGTTTTTCCTGCAAAAACACAACATGCTCCAAAACACAACACAAATGCGCAAATGAGGTTATTTCAAGTGCCAAGTGGCTGGTTAGTATATGCATTAGCCCAAAAACTTCACTGAAGTGGCACTAAAAAGGTGTAGCAAAGAAGCGCCAAAATTCAGCGATTGCATTGGCGCTTCAGGTTCGGTCATCGTAGTCGGATCGTGAGGGTCTACTTCCACAAATAGAATTTACCTCCACTCACCAAGTGGTATGAGGATTCCAGGTTGATTGGTGAGTTTATCAAGTGTTTTCCCTTTCATACAGTCCACAAAAGCAAAACAAAAGTATATTTTCAGGTTAGAACATTATTCGAGCACCCTTCCGAGCCTTGCACTTTCTTTCAATTTTGCATTGTTGAATTTATGTGCTTACGCATTAAATTGTTGTTGGTTGCATTGTGTTTTCATCGCCATTTTTTTCCTCGAATCTCCTTCTCGCGCTTGCTCTGGTAGCGCCGTTTTCCCTACTAACCGTCCACCACCATGTGCCACAAATTCCCTGATCGCGCTACTACCAGGCGTCAATCTCCCCCATAACCACACCCTCTGATTTCCTTTCCCTTTTCCCTCCCTATTTTTGTTGGAAAGTCAAAAGCGAAAAAAACCACACCTCCACGCACGATCCCCGTGAAGCGCACCTCCTGGGTCATGAAATGATCCTCCCTGATCGCACCCTCCGCTCCTGTCGCCCCTGATTACTTGCCTTGTTTGCCACTTGGCAAGTCAAAAAAAAAAGAAGGAAATTAATCCAAAAAAAGGAAAGGCCACAATAGAACGCAAGGGCCAATCCTTTTTTCCCTTGATCGCGCCTACTGCTTGGTCCTTTTCGGAAAGTTAAAAGAAAGAAAGAAAGAAAGAGAAAAAAAGAAACACAAAAAAGAGATTACCTAATCTGTTGGGCAGGATCGATCAACCGCCCTGATGTCACACACGGCCATCAGGACATGGGCGCCTGCTGTCTTTCTTTTATCCTTCTGTTGAGTCTTTTTTTTCTTTACCTTCTCATTCTTGTTCACCTTTTACACTTTGTTCCAGCATTAATATTACGTGTTTAGCACTTTTATTCAACTTTGCATTTATTGTTTGATTGCGCTAACCCTTGATTTGAGTGCGGCCTACCTAGAACCACATATATTTCTCCGATGAGCAGACCTCGTTTCTCTAGGCAATCGCTCCTCCAATCTCTCATCGGTACGACTTGTGGTTGCACTTCACCCCCTGTGCATTTGGTAAGAACGTACAAGAATTTGATAACAACTTTTAGTGAGCGCCTTGTGAGCCTTACACCCTTGTTTTCGTCGTTTTTGTGTTGTGTTTGCGCTAACCATGGTAGGAGACGAATTCGCCACGACTGCACACCTGGAGGACGTGCGGACTCAAGTTGATGGACTTGCCACGGACATGAAGACCATGCATGAATGGCTTGATTCGACGATCACCTCGGCAAATGAGTGATTTGATCAGATTGACCTAGCGCAGAAGTCAACCGGGACCACACTGGACATCGTCATGGCACGACTCGATGCTTTGACCATCGCGATCATAGAGTTGCAGAAGGATTATGACAGTGACACCGAGCAAGACGATGGAGATACTAGCAACTGCCGCGGCCGTGCTCGCCGCGTGATACGTCATCCCACTAATGATTCCTTTGCCAAGATTAAATTTACAATTCCACCTTTTAATGGCAAATATGATCTTGCTACTTATCTTGATTGGAAATTAGAGGTAGAACAGAAATTTTCATGCCATGATGTTCCTGCAAGTTCTCAGGTTAAAGCTGCTATTAGTGAATTTACTGATTTTGCTTTAATTTTTTGGCATGAATATAAACAAAAAACATCTTGCTCACTGTTGGGTGTACTACCGGACAATATAAGAACCCCGTCTGGTCTTCCTGGGTAGCTAGGCGTACCTTAAGAAGGCATACCTGCTTGGGAGCCGCCAGAAGAACACCGACTAGGGTATCCCCCTGGTCGGTGGGATGACTTAGCACCCAAGATAAAGATCCACCAGATCTAGCGATAAGATCAACAGTATCCCGAAGATTTAGGGGAGTTAGGATTATACTTGTAAAGCAATCCTTATCTTTCCTTCTCTCGGTTTGTCACCCTGCCCCCTCGGTGTATATAAGGGGCGGTAGGGATCCCCTCCATCTCATCTCATATCTCCACATAATACATAAAAACCTCATACAGGACGTAGGGTTTTACTCACCTTGAGGCCCGAACCTGTCTACATCGTGCGTCCTGTAGCCACCTTGTTCTTGAGCCTAGGCGACTTCCCTACTTTCATTTAGATCTACACTACTTGGGCTACCCCCTAGTAGGATCGCCGATCTAAAACATCGACATCTGGAGCCCACCGTGGGGCTATCGCCAAAAGCTTCCTCGACGAACAAGATGGTGACTCTCTGCCCTTCCGTCATGATCAAGTTCGAGGAGGGTAACATCTTCTCTTTCGGTTCGTGGGTCGGCGTCGCCGACTGGGACGGCGTCCTTCACTGGATGCTGGATGAAGTCGGCCAACCAGAGCCGGTCGCCGTCCTACGCGCCACGCATCGGGAGGAAAGTCCCAGGCACGTCTCCAACACGATCTCCGGTACATACCCGACTTAGAGAAGCACCTAGGTCCCAGTCCGTGGGCCAAGCGCGGACTGCGACCGTGAAAGCCGACCAGCTACGAGGCTAGCAACCACGCCCTCCCGCCTAGGAACTCGGTTACTATCTAGGCTCCGCTTCACGGCGACGATCCAGGGCGGAGTCACGAATAGATTTGTTACCGCCTCACAATGGGGTAACCAATCTATGCCGCCTCAACAGATCAGCCACCAACAACCACGCACCTCTCACCAGGCACGTTCAAGTCTCTCCGAGCAGAAGCATCGCTGCGGTGCTGAGAAATCACCTCCAACCGTGCCGACTCCCTCTCGGAATAGATCCGATCTGCATCAGTTTTCTTTCGGCTTGAGGGACGCTGGTCAGGTCTACCAACGTGAGTTGTCAAAAACAGCTCGCGCGATGCTGCACAAGAATGAACCCTGCACAGAAGGCAACACCTCGGAGGACGCTGGGGGATTTGATCATCTCCGACAGCCCCGATGGAGTGGTCATCCACTGGTCGGACATGGACCTCTCCATCGTTTTCCGCGACAGCAACGAATCGCGCATGATCTCCACCATCTCCGACGAGGTCCCCCAAAATCCCTTCCAAACGGGACGGGACATCTCTCCAGATGCGACTTCCACGGTGCTGGTTGACTCCTACAACGACGACGCTCATGACCCCGAGTGCGAGTTATACGCTGGGGCAAGGGGCTCAAAAGTCAACCGCCGTCTCGCCGAGGAATTCAAGCAGGAAGGGGGCGCCTCCGCCACCCCAACCGCCAACATCATCAAGGCTAAACACCTCCTTGAAGGAATTGAAGACCACCCTGTGATCGCCGAGGCTAAAGGTCTCCTGGAGGTTGCAGCAATCCAGACCAACAAGCTCAATCCCCTACGGTCGATGACTCATGCGTCAGGAGGAAGCCGTAGCCACCACTCCGGTCGGGACAAGAGTCACTATGGCAGCTCGAGCCAAAGGCGTGTTCAACACGATGACCGTGAAGCCAGTAGCGGAAGCCACGTTGAGCCTTCCTACGACCTTCGTGGGAAGCTCAAGCAAAAAGATGCAAGGAACCGCCTCGTCGAGATGCGCAGGGAGCACGACGCCAAGTATGATGGCATCCGCGCCTTCTCCAACGACATATAGACCTACAAGTACCCGGCTGGATTTAAAGCATCCGGCATCGACAAGTACGACGGCAATTCAGATCCCAATCTCTGGTTGCGTCGATACTCCGCAGAGATTGAAGCATGGGGGGATGACAAGGCCAAACTCCTATACTTCGCCGTTGCCATGGAGGCTTCCCCCCTCACCTGGTTGGAAGCCCTCCCCGAACGCTCCATCGAAAGTTGGCACGTCCTCAAAAAGGAGTTTGTCAACAACTTCCAAGGCTCTGCTGATCGCCTCGGGACAAAGTACGACCTCGCCACTTGCAAGCAGAAGCCCAATGAAATCCTGCGCGATTACAATCGCCGTTTCTGGGCGAAAAAAATCCAAGTGCGTCCAACTCAAGGATGAAGAAATCATCACCGCGTTCCAGCAAGGCATCCATGACCGCTACGAGCTCCGCTAGTTTTGCAAAAACAAGCAAAAGACGCTGGAATAACTCTGAGATCTCATCGACACATGGGCTGACGCGGAGGATGAAGAACAAGAGCATTTTGGCAAGCGCAACCGCGGCGGTGGCAACAACACCGACCGCAAGCCTCAAGATGACAAGCAACACCAAGACTCCTATAGCCACAACCAGGGCAATTCCTGCAAGCAGCAACCAGGAGAAACGGTGGCCGCGATCCAAAAGGCACCAAAGAAGGCCACAGTGCAGCAGCAGAAGGAGGAATTCGAGAAGCTCCTCCAAAAATGCTACCCCCTCCACCCTGACGGCAAGCACACAATATATGAGTCCTATTGGCTCCGATCAGGGCTAGGAGCTCCTCCTCTTGAGAAGAAGAAGGGAGACGACGGAGATGGCGATGACAAGGAAGACAAGACAGACGAGGGTTTCCCTCGGGTCAAAAACCAAGTCAACGTCATCCTCGGCGGCAACTATAGCAGCGACTCCAGGCGAACTCGGAAGAAGACCAAGCGCAACATCCTGGCCATAGAACCAGCGGTCCGCACTCCAATCAAGTGGTCGGGCCGCCCGATCACATTCACCAAGGCCGACCAATGGCGTTCTTTCCCCAAGCCGGGATGCTACCCCTTGGTCTGGGACCCCATCATGAGCGGGTCACGTGTAGCCAGAACGCTCATCGATGGGGGCAGCGGCCTCAATGTTATCTTCACCAAGACTCACAAGATGATGGGTTTCGATCTCGAAACCGACCTCAAGCCAGGAGATTCAGCCTTTTACGGCATCGTCCCGGGGAACGCCGTAGTCCCCCTGGAACAAATCACCTTTCCCATCACCTTCGGGACGGAGGAGAACTATCGCACCAAATTCATAAAATTCGAAGTTGAGGACTTCTCCACCAGTTGTAATGCCATCATCGGGCGTCCAGGACTGGCCCGATTCATGGCAATTCCTCACTACATGTACCTGTTGTTCAAAATGCCAGGTCCCAACGGGGTCAACTCCGTCCGAGGTGACCTCAAGAAGTCCTACCAGTGCGACAACAAAGTCGTCGACCTCGCCATGAAGGCCGCCGCCAACGCTGCTCAGAAAGAAGTCCTCCTACTCTAGCCCCCTCCCGCTGAAGCAGGACCTGAAGACAAGCTCGAGATGGAGAAGGCCGGCAAGCGGGTCGCCCTAGCAGATGAAGTGGCCACCAAGGAGATCGACCTGCACACCGGCGATCGGTCCAAGACGACCATCATTGGCCTCGACCCCAAATAGGAAGATGCGCTCGTCAACTTCCTACAGGCCAACTGGCGCATCTTCGCATGGAAGCCATCTGATATGCCAGGTGTCCCCAAGGAGTTGATCGAGCACGCCTTGAACGTCGACAAGAACGCCAAGCCGCGCCGCCAACGCTTACGTCAGTTTGCCCGGGATAGGAAGGAAGTAATAAAGAAAGATCTCAAAAAGCTCCTAGCTGCAGGATTTATTAGGGAAGTGTACTACCCCGATTGGCTGGCAAACCCAGTCCTTGTACCAAAACCTAATAAAGAATGGAGGATGTGTGTTGACTACACCGATCTCAATAGGCATTGCAAGTCTGATTCTTTTGGTCTCCCCCGTATCGATGAAGTCGTTGATAGCACTGCCGATAGTTCTCTCCTTTGCTTCCTTGATTGCTATTCTGGGTACCACCAGATCTCTCTAAAGGAGAACGATCAAGAAAAAACATCGTCCATAACACCATATGGCGCATATTGTTATAAAACAATGTCGTTCGGATGTAGGAACACCGGAGCTACATACCAGCGGGCAATCCAAAATTGCCTGGCTCCACATACACCGCAACGTCGAGGCATATGTCGATGACCTAGTGGTCAAGACAAAGAACCCCGACGACTTGATCTCCGACCTCCAGGAAACATTCGACAACCTCAACAAGTGGCGATAGAAGCTCAACCCTACGAAGTGTGTATTCGGAGTCCCCTAGGGTAAACTTCTAGGTTTTATCATCAGCAATAAGGGCATCGAAGCTAATCCGATCAAAATCAAGGTGGTCCTAGACTTGCGTACACCAACATGTCCCAAAGATGTGCAGAAGCTAACCGGCCACATGGCGGCGCTCAACAGATTCATCTCCAAGTTGGGGGAACGAGGAAAAGATTTCTATAAACTCCTAAAGAAATAGGACAAATTCGCCTGGACCCCTGAGGCAGACGCAGCGCTCGAAGATCTCAAAAAGATTCTCACCACGCCACCAGTCCTCACGGCGCCCCTACCAGGCGAAGAACTCCTACTCTACATATCTGCTACCACCAACGTCGTCAGCACGGTCATCGTAGTTGAGCAGCAGGAAGAAGGGCATCTCCAGTTGGTGCAACACCCGGTAAACTACATCAACAGGGTACTCTCTGAGTCAAAAACTTGATACCCGCAAGTGCAGAAACTACTCTGTGCCGTCCTCATCACATCGCGAAAGCTCCGCCACTACTTCCAAAACTTCACCATGGTCGTAGTCACAGGGTACCCCCTGGCGAACATCATCCATAATCGCGACACAATGGGGCGCATCGCCAAGTGGGCTGTAGAACTCGGTTCTTTCACAATCGAGTACAGGCCGCGTCTGGCCATCAAGTCCCTGACCATGACGGACTTCATGGCTGATTGGTACGAACTACTCCTGCCTCGCGCCTCTGCTTAGCCGGAGCATTGGACCATGTATTTTGATGGCTCCCTCAAACTTGAGGGTGGATGTGCAGGTGTTCTTCTGATTTCGCCAATAGGAGAGCAACTCAAGTATGTACTCCAGATTTGTTTCCTGGTCTCCAACGATGAGGCCGAATACGAAGCAATACTACACAACCTACACCTAGCCATCTCCCTCAGCATCAAAAGGCTTATGGTATACGGCGACACCATGCTGGTCATACAGCAGGTCAACAAGGAGTGGAACAGAAGCAAGGAGAACATGGACGCATACTGCATGGAGGACCGAAAGCTGGAAAAACACTTCCTCGGCCTAGAATTCCATCATGTGGAACGCGACTACAATGTTGGGGCTGACGTCCTCTCCAAGCTCGGTTCATCTAGAGCAGAAGTACCATGTGGGGTATTCGTCAATGAGCTCTCAAAAAAATCCATCAAGGAGCCAACCAACGCCTCACCATGCACCCCAGAGGTCATGGTCATCGAGGCTGATTGGACTCAACCGCTGATCATCTACGACAAGGATGAAATCCTACCTGCTGACAAGGCCGAAGCTGAGTGAATTGTTCGTAGAATAAAGCTCTACACAATCGTCGATTCTACCCTTTACAAGCGAAGCACTCACTCTGGCATTCTAATAAAGTGTGTGTCATGAGCAGAGGGCGTGGGCATCCTCGAGGAAATTCACTCTGGCGAATGCGGGAATCACGCAGCCTCGCGAACACTCGTCGGCAAGGTCTTCCATTCTGGTTTCTATTGGCCAACAGCCCTCGTGGACGCAGAACAACTAGTCCAACATTGCAAAGCCTGTCAGTACTTTGCTCATCACTCGCATACACCGGCGCATAAGATCCAGTTCATCCCCCCTCTTGGCCCTTTGCCTACTGGAGCCTTGACATGGTGGGACCATTACCCAAGGCGTCGGGAGGATTCGAATGACTCTTTGTCGCCATCGACAAATTCACCAAGTGGATCGAAGTCTACCCTATGGTGACATACTCTACAGAGAAGGCGGTCAAGTTCATCAAGGACAACATCTACCGTTTCGGTACGATGAATCACATTATCACAGATCTGGGTACCACCTTCACCAGTGATGCGTTTTGGACATACTATGAAAAAGTTGGTATCGAAGTTTGTTACGCTTCTGTGATGTACCCAATAGCCAACGGGCAGGTTGAACGAGCTAACGCCTTGGTCCTCCATGGACTCCGCACAAGAATCGAGAACTCCGACACCAAAAAAGAAGGCTGCTGGATAAAAGAACTTTACCCCATTGCTTGGGGGCTTCACACGCAACCAAGTAAAGCAACCGGGTAGTCCCCTTTCTTCATGGTGTACGGAACCGAAGCAATTCTCCCGGTCAACAAGCTGTATGGCTCTCCACGAGTACAACAGTACGACGAAGGAGAGATAGAACAACAACGCCGCATAGACATCGATACTGCGGAAGAACAATGACTGGCAGCGCTGCTCCATAACTCGGTGTACCTCCAAAGTATCCGGCGATACCATGACAAGAATGTCCAGGAGCGGTCTTTTTAGGTTGGTGACTTCATCCTCCGTCGGATCCAAAATCTCGAAAGGGCTGCACAAACTGAAGTCTCCTTGGGAAGGCCCTTTTCTGGTTTCTAATGTACTCTGGCCTAGCACCTAGGGGCTCCAAACAGAAGACAGCCAGGACATCCCAAATGCCTGGAACATAGAACACCTTCGGAAGTTCTATGCTTAGTAGCTATCTCACTTAGCTAGTTTTCTATTCGTTTCTACAAAACATTGTATTGGATATTCTCATAATGAATAAATGAAAAGTGTGTGTGCTCCAATTGTGTTCTCACTTTATGTTCTATACATGCGCGCAAAATGTACTACGCCATAAGACATAATGATTATGCCAAAAGCATAAAACGTCAAACCCACATTACGGTGTTCAAAGCTTAGTACTCCAACATAGTACCAAACGCCCATAACACGTAACACTACACGAGCTACGAACAAGTACCAAATACTACTTAAATTGTATCTTACAAGCCAGGGATCAAACAAAGATCTAAAAGTCCAAGCGCCCCATTATGGACTTGGTCACTGGTTCCACCTCCTCCTCCAAGGTTGTATACTCTGCCTCCGCAAGATTACCCACCCGTCCCTGGACAAACGGGGTCATATCCTGATCGGGCTTCAAAGCTTTGACCAGGGACAGCACATGGGTAACACAAGTGCTCGCCGTGTCATGGACATATGTTGGCAGCTCCTTTGCGGCTTCGCGTAGCTCTTTAAGGCGCGCTTCATGGCTCCGGGAGTTGTCGGCGGTGCCGATGATATCCACCAAAAGGGGCGGCGGCATCAGATACCTGCTGATAATGGTCACGAGCAACCTGGAGTGAGCTGGTCAGGACTTCATTCTCCTTCTCCAGACGGGAGGCATTGACCTTTAAGTCCAGTTCGGCCTTCTTTAAGTTGTCAACCTCAGCTAGCCGTGTACTTGCCAACTCTTGGGACGCCATGAGTTGGCGCGTACTTCCAGGATTTCAGCCTCGAGTTCCTGGCGCCGTTTGCGGTCTTCCTCCGCCTGAACCTACAGCTGATTCTTCTCCATCTCCGCGACTGCACAAATGCCGTGGATTAATGGGTTGTCAACATCAACCACAAAGGTCACATAAAAGACTATTAGGTCACCTGCCAACTTCTCCTTGTAATCACGAAGGTGACCCTTGACACGCGCCTCGGCCTTCTCTGCGGTGGCAGTGCATTATTCATCACTATCTTGAAGGCCTCCATTTCATCATGGCTCTTCTTGATAGCGGTGTGTTTCGTTTTCAGACGATCTTCGAGGAAGTCCATCACCGCCTGCCGCTCAACAAAACGTTGCAGCAGCGCAGACTACTAGGTGGAGCTTTCAGCAATTCCCTGTGCAGAAAAAAAAGCATTCAATTCACATGGCGGCCTACTTCAACAAGATGTACAACATGGGAAGGGGGCCTACCTGGAACACACGAAGACACGACATGGTCCGCTCTTGGCCTCTCCTTAGCTCGGCGTGGTCAAGTTCTCCATCAAACATCTGGGCCTCCTCATCCTCGTCAATAAACCCCATCCGGAAAGCATCCCCCATGGGGTAGACTTCTTCCTCCTGGAGCCGTATCACCCGAGGGATCTCCTCAATTTCCTCCGCTGCCACAGCCCCAACTTCTTCAACCACGCTGACTACAAGCCCAACATCCTCCTCATCTCCCCGGCTCTGCCGACGCAAACTCCCCTGGCCCATAGATTCATATGAAAAGGCGGGGGGCTTCGCTGGCATTGCTGAGGGGTTCCCTGGATCTGTAGTGGTTGAAGGTTCGGATGCTGATGGGGCGGCAATGGCTTTTTCCTCGAGCACCACCTCGACGCATGAGCCTGCTACAGCAGAAGGGGCTCCTTCAGGCACTGTGGTAGCACCTTCACCTTTGATCTCCACGATGCTACAAGGGTTGTCTTGAGTCACAATCTCAAACAACATACTCTACTATAAGATGAAAATATTTCAACGTTGTACCTAGGAGGCAGAGCTCGGTGGATCAGTGATTTCTTCAAGCGCTGCCCATCACCAGCTGTCATCTCTCGCTCCTGCTTCACACCAGATATAGGGGCAGTGGTAGGCTGATCTTCACCCCGCCCTACGGACTTCTTGATCTCCGTAGCTGGCACAGGGCTCGGGGGCTTGGCGGCTTGGACTGTCTGGACAACTTATGGCCAGGGGCGGAGACAGGGAGGGGCGGGCAGGGGCCTGGCCCCCCTAATGAAGCTAGATTAGCACTAATAAATTCAAAATTTGATCAAATTTGAAATTTGGTTACACTATTGCCCCCCCCCTAACATGGTAAAAATTGAATTTCTGCCCCTGCTTATGGCTCACGAGTCGGTGACCTATCAACAATTACCACAGGCTTACTGGGACCACATGTGTGTCTGGCCTTCTCGCGGGCATGTCTAGTTTTCGTCCGTTCCGCTACAGAGGTGTCTGGGGCAGGGTCGGTGGCCTTCTTCTTGCCTGTGAGCTCCTACAACATATAAAACACATGGGCAACAATACCAGTACGGGTCATGTCAAGTTTTTCAAAGCACCAATACTACAGGTGGAAAGAAGGGTGAGAACAGTACCTCTCGGCTTACCTTGGACGTGTCCTTCAACATGGGAATGTTCTGGGGGTCGTTGGCATCCAACGGTGCAGGGCTGAAAAACGCAGTAGTCCAATTCTGCATCTCACACCAACTGTCAGTCACATCTAGTGGCATTCGCCTCTCATGGGGGTAGAACTATGAAATACAAGTACACCTACCTCAGCTGGTGGGTTGGCGGCGTTGTACCCAGGGACTTGTGGGGGCGTCTCCATCACCTTCTGAAGATACCGCCTCACAAATACCATGGCTTCATTGGTACTGAGGAGTTCTGGTCGGCTACGATCGGGGTCTTTCCTGCCCACGTACTGGTACCCGGTGTTCTGCCTTATCCGCAAGGGCTGAATCTATCGTTGCTGGAAGTTCAAGTACACCCTGGCCCTGGTAAAACCAGCCTCCCTCAGCTCACCAATTTTCTCCAACAAGACCTCAATCTGATCCGTGGCACTCTCCTTGAGGATTTGGTTCCAGCAGTTCTGTCTCCACGGCAGGTCAGGCATCCTATCAGGTAGGGACGGGGCATGGTTGGACACATAAAACCACTCCTGCTCCCAGTTGCAGTGGGTGTCCTTGGTCATGTAGGGGATGTATTTCTCTTGCATCCCCTGCTTGAACTGCAACGTTGCACCGCTAATGTACTTGGGCTCTTCATCCTTGGGCACACTCTTGAAGCGGAACAAATTGCAAAACAATTCAAAGTCGAGGTCGATTCGCAGAAACGCCTCGCACAGATGGATAAAGATTGACAAATGTGGATAGGAATTCAAGCTCAGATGCGTAGATTGAATCCTGTAATAACCTAACATGCCCCAGAAAAATTTGTGGGTGGGTAGGCCAAATCCGACCACGAAGTAGCGACGAAAGACGGTTACCTCGCATGTGTCCTCTGACGGGAATGCCAAATCTTCCTCCGGGATCCTCCACCCGCTAGTGACTTGCTCGGGCAGGAATCCAAGCCGCATCAGTTCTTGGATATGCCCAGTCTTGATGGTTGATGGAGTCCAGGACACCTCATTGGCGGGCGCTTCCTTCTTGGCTTGTGGAACGCTGGTTTCCTCCTTCGCGCGTGCTGCATGGCCACCTTTTCCTTCCGGCTTCCTCCCGGGGTGCTCGGTTGCCTCCAGCCATGGTTTTTGCTGGCGGATTTATGATAGAGGTGATGGGATTCGGTGGGCAACGGGCGCTCGCGGGGACTTCTATCAAAACCTGGGGGCTGGAATCTCAGATCTTGGTTAGAAGTGAACAGTTGCCGGGAAGGGGAACCGCCGTGTTATGTGGGCCTCTCAACAGCGCACTGGTGGTGGCAGTTCTGTGGATTCGATGCAGTTTCCGCATCGTGCGCAACTGTTATCGCTCTTCGGGCCCAAAAATTCTCGGTTGGTTACCTTTTATGGACCCTTTCTTACCCTTTTTCGATCTAAAATCCAACAAAGGCTCGGGGCTGCAGATAATATCCTCCGGATAATTTTGGGTTTTAAATTGATTCCCAAAATGAATCGTGCGAAGGTACGGATAATGAGTTTCAAAAGAACTCTGATTCGAATACACAATTCAAATGAGTTTCAAAAGAACTCTGATTCGAATACACAATTCAAATGAGTTTCAAAAGAACTCTGATTCGAATACAAGATTTAAATGAGTTTCAAAAGAACTCCAATTTGTTTAAAATTAAAAGTTTCATGCAAGACTCTTTTGCAGAACCTCGGATTCCTTTTGTTAAAAGCAATTCAAGGCCCGGGGGCTGCCCAATTGGGCGCGATTGTTCAGCACGCTCCAATAGGAAATCTTTAAATGATGCACTTGAGCACATCAAGGTCTTTGCGAAGCTGGCTTCTAGGCTCATAAAGCCAACAGGTCTGAAGGGGTCCTACAAGACTGAAAAGAACTCCGCCAAGATGCAGCAACGCTTCAGACAATGATGAGCTCTGGGGCTTGTTGGGTGTACTACCTGACAATATAAGAACCCCGTCCGGTATTCCCGGGTAGGTATTGGGAGCGGCCAGAGGAAATCCGACTAGGGTATCCCCCTGGTCGGTGGGATGACTTAGCGCCCAAGATAAAGATCCACCAGATCTGGCGATAAGATCAATAGTATCCCGAAGATTTAGGGGAGTTAGGATTATACTTGTAAACAATCCTTATCTTTCCTTCTCTTGGTTTGTAACCCTACCCCCATCAGTGTATATAAGGGGTGGTAGGGATCCCCTCCATCTCATCTCATATCTCCACATAATACATAAAAACCTCATACAGGGCGTAGGGTTTTACTCACCTTGAGGCCCGAACCTGCCTACATCATGCGTCCTGTAGCCACCTTGTTCTTGAGCCTAGGCGACTTCCCTACTCTCATTTAGAACTACACTACTTGGGCTACCCCCTAGTAGGATCGTTGGTCTAAAACACAGACACTCACACTCCCACAAATTGGGCACAATTAAAAACTGTTACGCGACACAGATTTGTGCCTTCTTATTATGCTCGAGATTTGCATAACAAAATGCAGCGTTTTCAGCAAGGTCAACAATCTGTTGAGACCTATTACTAGGAACTTCAAAAGGGTATGATCTGTTGTGGTTTAGTTGAGACCGATGCCGCTGCTATGGCTCGTTTCTTTGGTGGCTTGAACCGCGAAATTCAGGACATACTTGATTATAAAGATTATGCTAATATAACCACATTGTTTGCATATGCTTGCAAAGCTGAACGTGAAGTGCAGGGACACCGCTCGAAGACATATACTAACTCTTTTGCAGGAAGAAGTCCAGCACCTAGCTCAGCGCCCGCACTTCCTGGACCATCCACACCCAACGCTACACCACACGAGAGGACGGCCAAACCTGCAGCGTCCTCGGCCCCAGGTGCCACCCCTTCCATAGGACTACACGGGATATTCGGTGCCATCATTGCAAAGGATTTGGGCACGTGATGCGGGACTGCCCCCAACAAGCGTACTTTGCTCATACGTGATGATGGTGAGTATTCCTCCGCTAGCGATTCCAAGGATACTCGACATGCTATGCTTGCCACTGACCATGCAGACACAAAAGAGGTACATGTCGCTTCCGGCGACGCCGATGGGTATGCATGTCTTGTGATGCAGCATGTTCTTAGTACACAGGTTGCTCAGGCTGAGAACAATCAGTGGCACACGCTCTTCCACACCAAAGGTGTTGTACAAGAACGGTCGATTTGCATCATCATCGACAGTGGGAGCTGCAACAACTTGGCGAGTACAGATTTGGTTAACAAGCTGTCCTTGCCCACTCGTAAACACCCGAACCCATATCACATTCAGTGGTTTAATGATGGTGGGAAAATAAGAGTAACACGATCGGTACGCGTTCATTTCTCCTTGGGCTCTTATTCTGCTTATGCTGATTGCGATGTTGTTCCTATGGAAGCTTGCTCGTTATTACTTTATAGACCTTGGCAATATGATAGTGACAATGTTCATCATGGTCGTTCCAATTATTATTCTCTCATGTTTAAGGGTCAGAAAATAATTATACATCCAGCTTGAGCTGCTAAGACTGCAAAACAACTTGCCACTAGATCATCCACCTCTGCTAATTCTGAAATCAAGTTGAATGCTCCTGTTTTACTAGCTACACGTGCTGAAATTATTGATCTATGCTATGCTCAGTTACCCTTGTATGCACTTGTATGCTCTCGTATACTCGTCTCAATTGATGCCCCGTCTTTGGATATTCCCCCTGCTGTGTCTAACCTTTTACAGGAGTACACTGATGTCTTTCCCAAGGACTTGCCAGCGGGCCTTCCCCCGCTCCACGACATTGAACACCAGATCGATCTTATCCCCGACGCCCAGCTTCCAAACCGTGCCTCGTACCGCACCAATCCGGATGAGACGAAGGAGATCCAATGCCAGGTGCAGGCGTTGCTTGATAAGGGTTATATTCACGAATCTCTTAGCCCTTGATCGGTCCCTGTTTTGCTTGTTCCAAAGAAAGATGGGTCTTAGCGTATGTGTGTAGATTGTCGCACTATTAATAACATCACCATTCGTTACCGCTACCCTATACCACGCCTTGATGATATGTTAGATGAGCTTAGTGGTGCCATTATTTTCACTAAGATTGATTTGCGTAGCGGTTACCACCAGATTAGGATGAAACTGGGTGATGAATGGAAAATGGCTTTTAAAACTGAATTTGGTTTATATGAATGGTTGATTATGCCGTTTGATTTGACTAATGCTCCTAGCACCTTTATGCGGTTGATGAACGAAGTTTTGAGGCCCTTCATAGGATTGTTTGTTGTTGTCTATTTTGATGATATTTTGATTTACAGCAAGTCTGTGGAAGAGCATTTAGAACATTTGAGTGTTGTTTTTGCTGCGTTGCGTGCTGCCCGCTTATTTGGTAACATAGAAAAATGCGTCTTTTGTACACAACGTGTCTCGTTTCTTGGCTATGTTATTACTCCACAGGGCATTGAGGTGGACGGCAGCAAGATTGATGCCATTTAGGAATGGCCCACACCGATGACGGTCACACAGATTCAGAGTTTTCTTGGCCTAGCAGGTTTCTACCGCCGGTTCGTCCGTGATTTTAGCTCCATTGCAGCACCTCTCCACGAGCTTACAAAGAAAGGTGTGCCGTTTTCCTGGAGCGACTCGCGGGAGGTTGCGTTCAACACTTTGAAGGATAAGTTAACACATGCTCCCCTCTTGCAACTGCCTGATTTTACTAAAGTGTTCGAGCTTGAATGTGATGCTAGCAGTATTGGGCTAGGTACTGTTTTGTTACAAGAAGGGAAACCGTTTGCTTATTTTAGTGAAAAATTAAGCGGTGCTAGTTTGAGATATTCTACTTACGATAAGGAGCTTTATGCTTAGGTTCGCACCTTGCAAACATGGCAGAACTATCTTTGGCATCGCGAGTTCATAATTCATTTTGAAACATATTCGTACCCAAACAAATCTGAATCGTCGTATGGCGGACCACTCCAAAATTATTCCAAGTTAAGTACCCCATGGACCACTAACAAGCAGTCAGATACTTAATCCGGAATAAACTGAAGTGCCGTCGGATTATTCCCGATTAATCACGTTTCTTTTGATCGAAACAACACTCACGTCTACACGAAGGTGAGTCCCAGAGATTACAATATTCCACAAGTTCAACTTAACATAATTAGTTTCAACAAGTTATTACAAACCAAGTCTGAAATTGAAATAAAAGTTTGAGAGTTCGAGCAGCGGAAATTAACTAACGACGATACATAGCAACACCGCGATGAAGCTGTCCATGGTGCTACTCCTCATGATCCTCGGAAGATGTCGGAACCCACTCGACATGCCAGCCAGGAGGAACCTAGGCAGGCCAAGAGATAGCATTCACTGCTTCATCCAAAGTAGTACCTGAAATAAAAGCCACAAGCAAGGCTGAGTATACTACTACTCAGCAAGGCTTACCCGTCGGGTGAAAACTACATCACCGACTCCTAGACATGGAGGCTTTTAGCTAGTGGGTTTGTTTTGCCAGAAAACGACTAAAAGTGGATCCTTATTTTCATTATTTTAGCATCAAGTTTTAGTAGTGTTAACCATTCTAAATGAGCAACCTATCTAAGCATACAAGTGGTGCAATACAATTTAGTACAAACAACAAGTTCATCATCCTCATAGTTTCCCTTGTTACTCAATGTAGCACAGCGGTCAAGCAGTCTCGTTAACCACGAGAAGCGGACAGTTCGAACCGAATTTCACTACCTGGCGAGGAAAACCCAACACACACGGATAATGCTTGCTATAAAAGGCACAAACACTATCCAACCTTTCCCCTCAATCCACAATTCGGCGCCGGGTCCAACTCCCTTAGGATACAAGGTTATCGGATACTCGCAGACACATGCCGGCCGATCTCACACATGTAACCACTTGTGTACAGCAAGGGAAATAAATTTCCAAGGAAAGAAGGCTATCGGTCCTAGTTGTATCAATCGGGTACCGGGCATACCGGAGCCCAGACTTCGACATGTGCGTGGTACGTTCAAAAACTTAACACACAGAACCACATGTTACGACCTTAATCCAATTATCATACACCAACGGGAGATCTACACATATCATCCTATCCGTCCATCCTTATGATTCCAACATAAGTAGAGACAAACAACTCCTATATCTCACGAGTGACAGGAAATCACTCGACTTGTAATGGTCCTAAGAGCATAGAACTATCAACCTATCATACTAGTATTTCAAGATATAGGTACTAGAATTATGCAACTAGGTCATTCAAATAACTCCTTGACACGTAAATGCACAAGCATAAATAATTCATAGTTGCACAATTTAAAAGTTAGGTTATGCTCCGGTGCTTGTCTTCTTGAGCTACGTTGACTTCAGGCTCCGGGTCAACCACAATGACGTTCAGACCACCTTCGGGAGCTCCTTCTTCGATGGCAGGGATGAGGTCGTAAGTACCGTCAGCGAGAGCGCCATCTACATAAGATGCACAAGTTTGAATGTTGTAACACTTTTTGTGATCTAAAGACAAGGTCACATTCACCTAGACATTTTAGTGTACTATTCTTTTCTTCACAAAATTAGAGAAGGGGTGTGGTGCAAGACTTAACCCTACACGATGGTGATTGTGAACATATATAAAATAATTCAGATTCATTTTTCTTATACAAGTATTCTGTTCTGAATTTAAAATTAGCATGCAACCATTTTTTATTCAAATTAACACACAAGTGATTCACACCCTTTTTATTTCCTCCAGTTTACTCTAGTCCCCTTCTTATTTTTGTTTCACGGTTTTGGTTCATCATTTTAATCTACAAACTTTATGATAGCTACAGGGGTATAAGAGTTAAGCTCACCCCAAAATTTAGATAAAACCGAGTTGTACAGAATTTACTAAAAATGCTACAAGTTACTGCTCCTAGATTCAAGATTAAATCATATAAAATTGAAAAGACAGCCAAACCAGTAGGGATTGCTACCAGAGCTAGGCATGACCAAGAGGAGTGCTTTGGCCAAGTGGTAGGTAAAAATACCACTTGAATAGCCCTGAACAAAGCTACATCGAAAACATACATCTATTTATTTGATGATCTAAACAGAGTAAAAAATAAGATTTAATATTTTTCTTGTGTTCTACCAAGTTTCTAAGCCTCTTGTGGAAGTTGGTAATTGTTGACTACAGAAAATATTCTTAACAAATCCAGAACTGAAATAGAACAGAAAACACTAAACAATTAATAACAAAAGCTACAAAGCATATTCTGAGGTCTCCTTTCGACGGCGAGGTGGAGCTCGGCAGCGGCAATGGCGGAGCGGCGAGGGAAGATGGAGGAGCCTCGCGTGCGCGGTTGAGGAGGACCTTTATAGCGGCAATGTGGTGGTGCAGTGGAGCTGGGGGAGGCGCAGGAGGGCAGCTGAGAGCCTGGGAGCTCGCGCGGGTGGTTGGGGAGGCGGAGCACGCGCCATGAGTGCCTGACGAGCTCGGGAAGGGCGCAGCCGCGGGTTGGCGGCCAAGGATCTTGACGTGCGAGGCGCGGGATGCTCTGGTGGCACTGTTGGCGACCAGTTGGGCGAGCAGAAGGGTCGTGGGGGCCTCGGGCAGACACGCACTGCAACGGCCAATGGCGGAGCACTGCTCGCCGTGATGGCGTGCCCGGGCGACAAGGCGAGGGTGGCGTGTGTGGTGCGTGACAAGACCGCACAGGGGGTCAGATACATGCACGGGGAGCCAGGACGTCATCTTCGAGGGCTTGGCCGGGCAGTCAAGGTAGCCGGCGCTAGCCGGCCATGTGGCGGCGCCGTGGCGGCCTGGGACAGACATGCCAGCCTGTTGTCGGGGTGCCGAGGGAGCTCCCCAGTTCAAGGCTGGATTTCTCCAAAATTTCAAACTGAACATTCAAAAGTGCAAATACGAAAGTTGGAGTTTGAAAGGTGGGAAACGACTTTACTTTTGGGACGAACTTGGAATTTTGAATTTGTCAAGCTCAAACAAGCTATGTTTGAAAACGTGTTCTGCTTAGTTTTTTGCAGTTTTCGAGGGGCTTAACTGCAAAATATGAAAAAGTTTGAAAAAATAAACATGGCCTGATTTGGGATGACAAACAACTTTCCTTTTTGGAGATTTTCAAGTTTAGTAGCAAATTTTTGAGATTTGGGCTGGGTGTCAAATCAGCCCTTTGATGTTGGGTTTTTGAATTTGAATTTCAATTCCAGGGTGGTTTTCCATCAAATTTCCTTCAATTCACCCTGATAGCTTTTATTAGTTAAATCTTAGTGCTTTAAACATCAGGGATGTTACACGTAGTCACGCTAGTTGGGTAGAATTCATCGAGTCTTTTCCTTACATTATTAAAGACAAGAATGAGAACGAAAATGTCATTGCGGATGCGTTGTCTCGTCGCTATACCATGCTTTTCACGATTAAATTTTAAGATCTTTGGCTTGCAAACTATGAAGGATCAATATGTCGACAATGTTGATTTTAAAGGTGTCTTGATACGTTGTACGAATGGCAAACCATGGGGCAAATTTCACATGCAGGATGGGTTCCTTTTTCGCGCTAACAAGCTATGTGTTCCAGCAAGCTCGGTTCATCTTTTATTGCTACAGGAAGCACAAGGAGGTGGTCTCATGAGACACTTCAGCGTCTATAAAACACATGAGGTGCTGGCCGCACATTTCTTTTGGCCCCGGATGCGCCGTGATGTCGAATGCCTCATTGCACATTGCACTACTTGTTAGAAAGCTAACTCACGACCGAGCAACCATGGTTTGTATATGCCTTTGCCTGTCCCTATGTCCCCTTGGCATATTTCTATGGACTTTGTTTTGGGATTGCCTAGAACTAAGAAGGGGAGGGATAGCATTTTTGTGGTTGTTGATCGATTCTCTAAAATGGCTCACTTCATTCCTTGTCATAAAACCGATGATGCTAGCTGTGTTGCTGAATTATTCTTTCGATATATTATTCGTTTGCATGGTATTCCAAATACAATAGTTTCTGATCGTGATGCTAAGTTTCTCAGTCATTTTTGGAGATTTCTTTGGCATATATTGGGAACTAAATTGTTGTTTAGCACTACTTGTCACCCTCAAACAGATGGACAAACTGAGGTAGTGAATAGAACTTTATCAACCATGCTTAGGGCTGTTTTAGACAAAAATTTGAGACGTTGGGAGGATTGCTTACCTCATATTAAATTTGCTTGTAACCGTGCAATGCACTTTTCTACAAAGATGTGGCCTTTTCAGGTTGTTTATGGATACATTCCTCGGGCCCCTATTCATTTGTTTTCGCTTGACGCTGAGGACGCCCAACATATAGATGCTATTGCACATGTTGAACAAATGATTAACTTGCATGAACAAACTCAACACAATATTGCTGTTGCCAATAATAAATATCTGGTTGCGGGTAGTAAAGCTAGAAAACTTGTTACTTTTGAACCTGGTGATATGATTTGGTTGCATCTGAGAAAGGATCGTTTTTCTACTTTGCACCGTTCTAAATTGATGCCTCGTGCTGCTGGTCCCTTTAAGGTGCTAACAAAGTGTGGCGGACCACTCCGAAATTATTCCAAGTTAAGTACCTCGGGACCACTAATCAAGTGGTCAGGCACTTAATCCGGAATAAGCTGGAGCGCCGTCGGATTAAACCCGATTAACCACGTTCTTTATCCCGATCGAAACAACAGCACACCCACACGAAGGTGAGTTCCAGAGATTACAACATTCCATAAATTGAACATACATGAAGGGGTAGCATAGAGTTATTACAAACCGAGTTCAAATTTAAATCAGAGTATTAAAGTCTTGCAGCGGAAATAAAAGTTCATTGCAGCGGAAGAATCTAACGACGATACAAATAACACCGTGCTGAAGCCTGCCACGATGCAACTCCTCCCGATCCTCGGCAGAGGATGGAACCCATTCGATATGCCAGCCAGGGGGAACCTGGGCAGGCCAAGTCAAAGCATCGACGGCCATATCCAACATGGTACCTGTAAATCAATGGCACAAGCAAGGCTGAGTATACTAATACTCAGCAAGGCTTACCCGTCGGGTGAAAACTACATCACCGACATCTAGACATGAGAGGCTTTTGGCTGGTGGGTTTGTTTGCCAAAAAGCGACTAAAAGTAGATCCTTGCTTTCAAGTTTTAGCTTCATATTCTAGTAAATTTAACCATTCTAGATTAGCATCCTCTCTAAACATACAAGTGGTGCAATACAATTTATTTTCATACAACAAGTTTATCAATCTCAAAGTTCCACTTGTTACTCAATGTAGCAAGGCGGTCAAGCAGTCTCATTAACCGCGAGAAGCGGACAGTTCGAACCGAATTTCTGCTACCTGGCCAGGGGAAACCCAACACACACGGATACTCTGCTTGCTATAAAAGGCACAAGCATTTCCCAACCTTTCCCATCGATCCACAATTCGGAACCGGGTCCATTTCCTTAGGATAAAGGTTTACTGCTTCACTCACAGTCTCACGCATATATCCACAAGTGTACGGCAGGGGAAACAAAGTTTCCAAGGAGAGATGGCTATCGGCCCTAGCTGCTTCAATCTGGTACCGGGCTTACCGATCCCCATACATCGGCATGCATGTGGTACGTTCAAAAACTTGACACACTCAACCACACATTTCGACCTTAAATCAATTATCATACACGGACGGGAGATCTACATCTATCACCCCGCCCGTCAATCCTTATGATTCCAACATAAGTAGAGACAA
The DNA here is from genome assembly GCA_015342445.1 of Digitaria exilis. Lineage (NCBI taxonomy): Eukaryota > Viridiplantae > Streptophyta > Magnoliopsida > Poales > Poaceae > Digitaria > Digitaria exilis. The sequence goes on from JACEFO010000915.1 coordinate 215,688, forward strand.
GAAACTCCTATGTCTCGCGAGTGACAGAAAATCACTCGACTTGTAACGGACCTAAAGCGATGCCCTATCGATCCTTTCATACTAGTGTTGCAAGTCATAGGTACTAGGAAATGTGCAGCTAAGGTATTCAATCAACTCCTTGAAACGTAAATGCACAAGCGTAGAGAAGTCATAATGCATAATTGGTAAAGGTTAGGTTATGCTCCGGGGCTTGCCTTCTTGCTCAAGCTGGGGGTTAGCCTCCGGGTTGGTCGCTCCTGCACCGGCACCTTCCTCCGGGACTTCTTCCTCGTCAGCGGGGATGAGGTGGTAGTTGCCGTCCGGGATAGCGCCTTCTACATGAGATGCATAGCTTAAGGTGGCTGCCTATTGATCCTAAGCATTAAGGCCTTGAAGGCCATATTCACCTAGACATGCTTAAGCACTACTATTTTCTTCACAAAAACAGGGTGTAGGTGTGGAAAATTTTTATTTGACTTCGATGGTGATTGTGTACATATATAAAAGAATTCTATTTATTACTTCACAATTTCGGGTGCTGTTCTGGAATTTCAGATTCCATCTATTTTATTTTAACTAACTAGCAAAAAGGTTTATTCTTTTATATAAATCAATTTCCACATAGATTACCTCTTATTTTTGTTTCTCCATTTCTGTTTATCATTTTTATCTATAAACTTTATGACAGCTACTGGAGTATAAGAGCTAAGCTCACTCCAAAATTTAGCTAAATCTGAGCTACACATAATTTATTAAAAATATAACAATCAGCTGCCAGCAGAAATGAATTAAATTCATATAAAATCGAAAATTCATCCAATTCAGAAGATTTTCCTACCAAAGCTAGTCATAAGCATGAGGAGGGATCTGGCCAAGTGGTGGCTCAAAAAGACCCTTCGACAGTCCTCAATAAATTGCTATCCAAAAACACATATTTATTTATTTGCTAGTCTAAACAGAGCAAAAATTAAGTTTTTCATTTTTAACAGGTGTGCTAACAAGTTTTTAGTTCTCAGGAGCAAAATGGTGATTTTCCACTGCACTGATTATTTTTTAATGATTTCTGTACTGCAAAAAGACAGGAAACACATTTTAATTCATAACTGAAGCTACATTGCATATTTTTAGGTCCCCTTTGGACACAAGCTGTCCAAAGTCATTACAAACAACATATCCAAAGATCAACCCTAGTGGAGCTCTGGATTTGAAATGGTGCACAAGTTTCAATTTCCACAGTTTGAATTTTAATTCAAAAACGGTTCATCAAAAGTATATACATGCTTAAAGGAGATTGGAGTTTACAATCTCACGAATCCAGGGAGTATTTTTGTGCATTTTTCTGATTTTTGTATGATTTTTAACGGATTTTACAAGATTCGGGAAAAATTAGATCTAGGGTTAAGAATCTTTTTACGACGGGAACCCTAGAACTTTCAAAACCTTTCAAACTAGTCCCTGACTTTTGCACGGAGGACCCTAGAAAAACGAAGACGATGAACTTCGGTCCCTGGGCTCTCGCCGGAGTTGCGCCGGCCAAACGGCGGCGAGCTAGGGTCGGGCAAGAGGGGGAAAAGCATCAGGGGCTCACCACGAGTCGGTTGGGGACGGTTGGGAGGCCGGGGGATGCTCGGAAGATGGCCGGCGGCGATGCAGTGGCGGCGCGGCCGCCGCGGCTTCTACGCCGGTGAGGTCGGGGGCGTTCGTCGAGGTTTGAAGGGTCCTAGAGCACCAGTGGAGCTCGAGGAAGCTAATGGCGTGCTCGGTTGACCTCGGGGACGGCTCGGAGTGGGGTCTCGACGTGCGGGTGCTCCGGCGGCCGGAAATCGCGATTTGGGGGAAATCGTGATTTCTCGCCGGAGAAGCGACAATAGCTCGGGGAAAGTGGGGGGATTTGGAGCTAGGGTAGAGGTCTAGCTTCGTGCGCGACGAATTTGGGAATGGTGGAGTGTGGAAGAAGAATTTCCCGGCGAAGCTCGGCTCGGTTCGCGCGGCACAAGGAAGAATATGACCGAGCGAGCACGGGGAAGTGAAAATGGCCAAGTGAGCGAGTGAGTGGAGGGGTGTGAGTTCTCGGTGGAGTGCTTGGGCACGCGAGGGAGGCACTGTGCTGCCTCGGGAGCGTGCGAGCGCACGGCGCGGCGCGAGCAGGCCGCCATGAATGCGGAGCGAGCTCGGGCAGCGCGCGAGCGACTCGACCGGGCGAGGAGATCTTTGAGTGACGTCGGGGGATCCTCTACAGTGCTCTTGGAGCGTAGCGGGACGGCATCGCGGCCAGCAGAGCGCTAAGCGCGTCGCGCGCGCGCGCGGCCACGGCGGCGCTCCGACCGCATGATGGCGCTCGCGCGGCGCGAGGCGAAGCGGCTTGACGACGGCGACGCGACGGCTCGGGAGTGGCTGGACAAGTGCAAGACGACAAGCGCCAGCGTCCGCCGTGGCTCGGCCAGCTCGGCGCCGCCTGCGCCGTTCGCCGGCCACGTGGCGGCCGGGCTCCGGCCAGCGCAGGAGCGCGCCAGGGCACTGTTGGCGCCCCGTGGAGCTCCGTTTTCAAAATCGAATTTTCTCCAAAAATTTGAACTGAACTTGAAAAAGTGTAAAAATAAAAGTTGGAGTTTGGAAGATGGGGCACAACTTTCTTTTTGGGGTGAACCTGAAATTCCAAGTTTTTCGAGCTCAAACAACCCAAAAACAAAAAGGTGCCCAGAATGGTAATTTGAGTTTTTGAGGGACTAAACTGCAAAATTTTCAAAAGTTCCAAACAGAGACTAGGGTTTATTTGTGATGAAAAACAACTTTTATTTTTGGAGATTTTCAAGTTTAGTACAAAAATCTCAAGTTTTCAGTTGGGTGTCAAACAACCCTTGTTTTTGGAATTTAAATTTGAATTTTTGGAGGATTTTTGAATTTCAACCCATAATTCCCTTTTGCATTGACTTTAATTGTACTTTTAATCTTTTTGACATCTGAGATGTCACACAAAGATTAATGATAATGCTTATATTCTTGACCTGCCTGTGGAGTTTGGTGTTTCCACTAGTTTTAATGTTTCAGATTTGATGATGTCCACATTTTCTTCACCTTCAATCCTCGACATCTTGATTCTCTTGAGCGGTTAAGCCTTGACAAGAGCCTCGGCTCTGATACCAATTGAGAGGATCTTGTAGATGCCTAGAGGGGGGTGAATAGGCGTACCTAATAAAATCTGAAAATTCTTTCTTCACAAGTTGTCAGTGAAACCGGATCTTCCGAGTACCACTAGGAAAATCCGATGACCGGATCTTCCGATACTCACTCGGAAGTTCCGATGTGAAAATAACCTTTGCTCGAGATTCAAAATCTAACAAGTTATTCGCAATTCCACTTGAATAGAAAGTTCACAGAGGTACTCTAAGAGCTATATATGATGATCAAATACAGCGGAAACCTTTATAGAGATAGATCGGGCAATATATAGCAAATATGAGAATATATGAACAAAATGAAGTAAGCAACACAAAGAGACACGAGATTTGTTCTCGGAGTTCACTCCCAAGAGAGCTACGTCTCCGTTGAGGTACCCACAAAGGGTAGAGACTATTTCAACTCGTTTCCTCCCTCAATCGACCACAAAGATCAAGATTGAGTCACTTACTAATGATTCCACACAAGGAATGGGTGATACAATCCTCCAAGGCGCTTCCACAAGCTAGGTGCTGCACTTGGTGACCTCTAACCGTCTAGGAGCAAGCTCCAAGAGTAACAAACGCGAATCACAAGCCAAGGATGCTTCAAGTGCTTCTTGAGATGAACAAATGCTTTTCCTCACTAAAGTCAACCCACAAGCCTTAAATCTCTTCTCTCAACCAATCCCAAATGAATCTTGGCTAGGGCAAGGTTTGGAGGGGAGTGGAGAGAGCAAGGGAGAGCTAGAAGAGTGTGTTCTGTTGTATTGTGCGAGCTAGGGTTGAAGGGGTGAGTGAGGGGGTATTTATACCCATCCCCAAAATCTAACCGTTATGTTTAGAATCGGGCAAACCGAAACTTCCGAGTACCACACGGATCTTCCGAATGGGCTTAGGTTAGCTGTAAAAATTCTAAGTGTACTGCCAAACCGGAGCTTCCGATTCACAAAATCGGAACTTCCGATTTCGCCAAATTTTACTCAGTACCATTTCGGATCTTCCGATTCACAAAATCGGATCTTTCGGTTTTGTCATTTTTTACTCAGTCCCATTTCGGATCTTCCGATGAAGAAAACCGAAACTTTCGGTTTTACGCAGAACCGATCCGGAAGTTCCGAAGATCAACACCGGATCTTCCGGTTTTCCCTGAAAACTGAGTTTTGCCCGTTTTGATCTCTCAAAGTTAGTTTTCATCTCAATATAGCACTTTAGCAACCTTGATTCATCAGACACGTCCCCTTGATAGTACGGTGCTTCCTATACTCAATTTCAAAGAATAAATTCGATTTAAATCTTCCATATGAGCTTCACACCATACAATTTGAATTGGGGACCTCTTTTGTATATAATCTTTTTCTTATTTCATTTAGCACCTGCACATATCTTTATAAAAGCATGAAACCTCCAAATTTTGGTTGTTGTCACCACCAAAACCACTAGGGGGCCAAATGCACTTTCAATGTTAATGCATCACGACCGTAGGCACACATGTCACCTCAAGTCTACAGTTTAGTTCGATTTATTACATTCAGCTTACAATAACAAATGTAGCATGCCACCAGCGCATGGCAATATACCAACACACACCATCTTACCACTTTCGGAGATATCTATTGTACATATGTACATCGTATTTTTTTAGAAAAAAACGTTGTACTTCTAGAATCAGTACGTGTTGCTTACACAATTCATATCTCAATGTATATATTATCCTTATGATATTTATAAGGGGCAATTCATTATTGTTTCTGTCCGCAAAAGGGAGTTAGTGAGTAGCACATCTACAAATTTGTTCCAGATCTCTAGGGGCTGACACGATCAGCCAAATGTTTGATTAGTGCATGAATTAGGTTTAATACGACATCCGACGACTAATATACAAATATCTGGCTTCTTAAAACTTCATTTCTATTATACTCTGTATATATGTTAATTATCAGTGTCTAAAAAATCTACCTGTGGTATCATTCTTTGTGTCAAAAGATATTAAAATGCGTTAACATTTTCCACTTTCCGATCCCGCGATCTCCAGACTCCACGCGCCCAGCGAAGCGCGCGGACCAATCTAGTAATTTTTTTCTTCTTGAACAAAAAAAGCGTCTAGCGACTTAGCGAGTGCACGACGCGCATTGGGGCCTTTGGGGGCATGTTTGGTTTGATCCAAACAAGCCGTGGGTGCACCGGGATTTTCTAGGGTTTTGGTGAGGGTCGCTCTGCCGCCGCCCCTGGCCTGCCCCACGCTTGCATCGTGCTCGCCTGCTCGGCCGCCGCCCCTCGCCTGCGTCGGTCTCGCCTGAGCTGCCTTCGGCTCCCCTCCGCTGCCGCCGGCCTTGGCCTTGGCCTTGGTTGGGCCACCGCGACGAATGTTGTTCCCTCCGAGCAACGGTTTTGGTACGGTTTTGGTACGAATTCCCGCTCCATTCCATCGCGTTTCGTTCGAATCGCGCTGCTAAATCCCAGAAGCTCGGGTAGCCATCGCCGTTGCCCCCCTCTCCCCCCCCCCCCCCCCCCCCCCCAAAAAAAAAACCCCACCCTAATCCCGCGAAGATGAGCTACGCGGCATACAAGATGATGCACTGGCCCACCGGCATCGACCACTGCGCTGCAGGCTTCATCACCCACTCCCCCGCTGAAGCGGCTGCCTTATCCTCGCCGGCGCGCTCTACCTCAAGGCCTGACGGCGACGTCGACTCCGCCGCGGCGAGGGCGCCCTGGCGTGTGGATCCCACCGCCAACCTGGTCGTGGCAGCTGCCAACGTGCTCGAGGTGTACGTCGTGAGGACTGACACCGCGACGGGGGCCAAGGATGGGGGGACTTCTTCAGCGGGTGTTGTCCTGGATGGGATCTCCGGGGCTCGACTGGAGCTTGTGTGCCATTACAGGTGTGGAGGCAAGCTCTTGTTTCTTTGCATTGCTTGTAGCTTTACATTTCAGGCACTGAGGTTAACTTATTATTTGAGAACTAATCATTCTCTGAATGACATTTAGGCTTCACGGTAACATTGAGTCGATGTCTGTGTTGTCGGATGGCACAGAGAATAGGCGAGACTCCATTGCACTTGCATTTAAAGATGCAAAAATAGTTTGTCTGGAGTTTGATGACAGCATCAATGGTCTGCGAACAAGGTATGGATATATCACATTGGTTTCTCACTTTGAACAGCCAAGCAAAGTTGAGCGTTTCTCCTTTGCACCTGTTGGTGTCTTTATTTGATGCTCATGTTAAGCCTACCCCAAAATGCTTAGATGAAATGGTTTTTATTTTTTTGTGTCGAGGTTTTGAAGGATCAAGATGCTGATGGCTATTGGCATGGGTTACAATACCACCTTTGCTTTTGTTTCTCACAAATTGATAAAGTTATATGTAGTACCTTTTTACTTCTATGACTTTAATCATTGTCATGGTTGAATTTGTTTGCTGCCTTGGCTGACAGATTGTGATTCCTGATTTTCAGCTCAATGCATTGCTTTGAAGGCCCTGACTGGCTTCACTTGAAAAGAGGTAGCGAATCATTTGCCTGGGGTCCTGTCATAAAAGCGGATCCTCAAGGCAGATGTGGTGCTGCACTTGTTTATGGGCTGCAGATGATAATTCTGAAAGCAGTGCAGGTTGAATTTCCTCGATTTGGTCTCTTATTGTTGTCCTGAAGTGTGACTATTTGTGGCTTTGCATCTCTTGTAATCTTGATCACTTAACCTTAGACCTCAGCTAGTTCTTTTACCATTTGGATAACTCATTTTACAGTGGGGATCCATGAGATTTATTGCTAGTATGATGTTTTATTACTTTCTTTTGAATTACTACAAAATTGTGAAAATTTTACTTTCCTCCCACAACATGTATATTGATGGCATATTTCTGGTAATTTATGTCTTTCTAGGTTGAACAGAGCTTAGTTGGTGAAGATGAAGCTACCCGTGTGTTGAGTTCCACTGCTTCACGTATTGAGTCTTCATATGTGATTGACTTGCGCCTTTTAGAAATGAATCACATCAAAGATTTTACATTTGTTCATGGTGAGATAAGATCTTGTGAAAACCTCTTGCAAAATTATTTTTAACTGTGTATCTCTATGGATCTTGCTCACATTATGCTTTGACCTAACCTGCCCTCCATACTATTTTGATAATTTTAAAATTTTTAGGTTAATACAGTTGATCATCATATATGATTATGTTTGTTTGTTGATACACTTCATAAATTAGCTATTCATGTTTTTATCGTTTTAAAGGATAGGGTTTCACAAACATAAGCAGGTAGATTGTGACTATATTTTTCTTGAAGACAAACGTGAACATAAGTAAAAAATGAAAAACATGTGAAATAAGGACTTGTTTGGAATACAATCTTTTTTGGGGCATGAGAAAATTATGTGAAATAAGGACTTTTTGGACTACAATTTTTTTTGGGAATTGAGAAGAAAATTATGTGAAATGAGGACATGTTTGGGGAATGAGAGGTTCAAAGGACCCCACCCCTCCCCCATGGGGTCTTTACATTGTTCAATGGCCCAGCCCCAAAAAAGGAAATCCTATTGGAGACATCATTTTCTGGAAATCAAACCTGAAACCAGATCTCATGTTCTACCCAAAGGTGTTCAATGCAAAGAGATGTTTGTTGCCAAAATTTCTGCATTGTTCCCATGAACCATTCAAACACCTCTTTTATCCTAATCATATATTTTTAGTTAACATCGGATTCTGCTATAGGCGTGATCTTCCCAACTGCAATCCAAATGGACAATGGGCATTGCTGATACTTTGTTTCTTTTTTCCAAACACGAATGAGAGCTGCGTATTTGTTGGAGTATGCCCACCTTTCCCTATCAACTTAAGTTTTTGAGTTGAACTAGTTGATGCATGCAACTCGATATAGTATCAGGGCTAGAAGTCTCGAGTTCATATCCTGTCGGACGCGATTAAATAAAATAATTGCAGCCCACTCCATTTTCCACGTATGCGGCCTGGGGGAGCTTACATGTGAGGGGAACTGTCTACTAGCTTAAGCAGCTTAAGCTTTTGGGTTGAACTGGTTGGTGCATGCTACTCAATAGTATTGTTAAAGAACCCTTACAACACAAACGCCACACAACACCCACCCACGGGATCACACAATCACATACTGAGCCCATGAATGAAAAAATAAAAGAATGACCCTATCCATAGAACTCAACCTTTTGTTCTCGGGTTGGAAATTAGGGACAAGCCCTTGGAAATTAGGTTGCGCACCACTCAAAACACAGTTATTTCTATGAGTCCAAATACTCCAAGCTCCCATAATGATAACCAAGTTGTGAGTTGAGGCCTTGCTTGATGGAGGCAATGTCCAGATTAGTAGCATTACTCTACCAACCATCAAAGGTGGTATCCATTGGCTGTGGACTGAGCCGCAACACCAAAATGATGCACGATAACAAACCAAAATTGCCGGGCGAAAACATGAGATGAACAGGTGATTAATTGCCTTCATCCTGGCCACATGGGGCAGCTTTCTGGACGAGGGAGGCCTTGCCGTGCCAAGTGATCACTGGCTGGAACTACAGAGCCTCCAAATGTGCGAATCAGGGAGACCTGTCTGTACGTCAACCCCAAGAGGTTCCAAAGGTGAAATAGTACATGATTGAGAACCTTGTATGTTTTGAATCCATTGCTGGTTGGTCATGGCATCATTATTATTAGCGCATTGCGTAGGGATCAATGCAAACAACCGAGGAGCAATTTCTTCAATACTCTGCCCAAGCAGCCATCTGCCCTTCAAGACTCTAATTAGTCTAAGTGACGGAGTACTTCAATTGTTTTCTTCATTTGCTCTGTCAACTGCTTCCAGTTCTGCATATTATGTGTTCCTTTTTTTAATTTCTTGTCACGCAGTTCCAATATATATTCATTGTTAGTGGTACAAACTTCTCATATTCAGAACTATTCCATTCATGCCATCTTTACTTTATGATGCCTTCAGGTTACATCGAGCCTGTGCTGGTCATACTTCATGAGCAAGAGCCTACATGGGCTGGGCGTATGTCATCAAAGAACCAAACATGCATGATATCTGCATTTAGTATAAGTATGAGTTTAAAGCAACACCCAATGATATGGTCTGCTGCTGTAAGTGTGCAAAGATCAGTTGTAAGCTTTTGTTATTTCTTGTCTTTAGTCTATATATCGTCCTACATTGTTTCACCCAAAAAAATGGCAACACATTTTGGATTAGGTATTCAAGAATCATAAAATGCATTTGTTGTATCTCATCATTAAAATATTGCTAGTCCTGTTTTGATGATTAGTGATATTATCTCATCAATTATTAGTCCTTGAGCTTTACAGAACTAATACTTGCCTCTGAAGGGTTCGGTTCCTTACTACTTCCTTCTTGTACTTATTGTATACTCCCTCCGTCCCAAAAAGAATGCAATTCTCACATTCCGAGGAGTCAATCCATCCCAATTTTGACCAAGTATATATAAGAAAGTAAAACAATTTATGCTATCAAATGTCTATATTTGTATTTGTTATCAAATATATTTTCACATCATATATATTTGGAGTTACAAAAGTCAATAATATTTACTATAAACTCAGCCAAATCTAAGAATGTTTGACTATCCAAACCCAGAATTGCATTCTTTTTGGAACAGAAGGAGCACTTCTTTGTGCTAGAAATTATTTAAATGTTTTAGCAGTGACTTAAATTATTATATTGATACTAAAGGCCTCTTTGGTAAAGCTCCGCTCCCTGATCCTTCAGCTCTGCTCCTTGATTCTTCAATGGAGTGATTCTTAGAAGGGAGATGGATGGGGAGCTGATGAGAAGTTAATTCTTTGCTGATCCCCACCAGAATATAACAAGGAGCAGGGTGAAGCAGGTTTTTTAGCTCCTAGCTCCTAGTGTAAATGGAAAAGTGATTCTCCCTCTGATCCCTACCTCAACAAGTTGGCATTTTCCCCCCTTTGGTAGGGCTCCTCAGATTCTCATGAGGAATCAGGAGCTGGGAGATCTACCAAAGGGGCCCTAAGCAATCATGCACTCCATTATCGCTGTCCAACAAAGTATATACTTAGTACATGAGAACTCGCAAGTATCCACACATCGTAGTAGGGGGCAGAAGAATGACATTCATGATTTTCATTCACTCGGAGAAGGCTTATGATAAAATACCAAGGAACCGTTATGTGGTGGCATTTCGACAAACATTATCTTTTTGCTTGGTGATGGATGAGGTCACAGGGGACATACAAGTAGATATCCCTTGGTTTATGCTTTTGGCAGATTTGAAAGCCGGCCGGGAGTAAATAGGAAACTAGAGTTATGGTGGGAGACTCTGGAGTCCAAAGGTTTTAGACTTGGGCACTCAGCAAAACTAAAACTGAATATATGAGATGTGTCTTCATTGCTACTACTCACGAGAAGGGAGCTGTTTGTTTTTAAGGGCAAGTATTGCCAAGGAAGGACACCTTTCAATATTTGGGATCAATGCCACAGAGAGACAGATGTAGATGAGGATGTTAGTCATATATCAACATGGGGCGTATGAAGTGGCGCCAAGAATTTGGGCATTCTCTCTGTGCCAGGAGGGTACCAAAGAAGCTAAAAAGAAAGTTTTATAGATCGGCAATTAAACCTGCAATGTTGTATGGTCCATAATATTCGCTTACAAAAGATGGCATATTCTGATCAAGCGTTGCAGGAACGCATATGCTGTGTTGCATTTGTGGTCATACAAGAAGGGATTCAGCCCATAACGATGATATAAGTGATAGCACCAATTGAAGAAATACTTGTCCAACACCTGTTGAGATGGTTTGGACATGTCTAACGGAGATCTCCAGAGGCAAAAGTGCATAGTGGATTCCTAAGGCCTGACAGTAATGTGAAGAGAGGTAGGGGAGGGCTGAAGTTGAAATGGGAGGAGGAAATAAAAGAGACATGAAAGGATGGAATATACCCAAGGATTTATCCTTGAATTCCATCCCTGAACTTTGTTTGAACTCTAGCTTACCTTGTTTGGGACTTGAAGGTTTTGTTATTGTTGTTATTGTATGGCTTCCAATTTCCTACCTTGTCAGCCTGTTAGGTTTATTGCGTTTGTTTCTTTTATGGCTTATTGTGATTCTTTCCTTCACAAGAGCAACCACATTATTAACGTGTTTTTGTTGAACACTTAATTACAACATTTTCTTGGTCTCGGTGTAATGTTTACGAAGTACTATTTGTGCTCTCCAGAAATTGCCGCATGATGCGTACCAACTTCTTGCAGTTCCTCCGCCTATTAGTGGCATTCTTGTGATCTGTGCAAATTCGATCCATTATCATAGTCAGGTTTGACTAACTAAAAATACTCATGACTGGCTTACTCATACTGACAGCCTGATGGTTGATCTGTTATTGATTCACAAATTTTCTTTGTTGTTGCAGTCCACATCTTGTTCACTTGCCTTGAACAGTTTCTCGTCCCAGCCTGATGGCAGGTAGTATGTCTCCTTGCTTAAAATTATGACTGGCTTACTCATACTGCTTGCATCAGGGAAGTGCTTGCTCATTATTTATTTCTATCAAATCACAATAGAGAAAACTACCTTGTTTCTGATCGGTTACTCCTAAGACGTTTATGTTAATTTTTTAGCACGTTGCGCTAGTAAGCGCATATAGATACTGTGACATTAGCCATTAGATGTTAACCATGGGCCATGGCCATCAGCACTCATCAGTTAACCCCTCAAGGATCTACTGTTTGCTCTATTTGAATATGTGTACTTGAAATTGATGTAGATGAAGCTAGCAAAAATGAAGCAACTATCAAGATTGTGTTGGCTGAAGGCAGGTTTATAAAATACTGGATTCAGCAGTAATATCTCTTGTGGTGAAATATACTGAACTGCCATGGCATCAAGTTTTTCATTTTTTTGGACAAACAGTCTTGACCCGTGGGCCAGTGACCTTGTTTTGCCTGTTGAACAGTAACCTTAAACTGTTACTTAAAAAATGTTTGGATCATATCACATGCTGTTTTTTCTATCTCACTGCTCTACTTGGTTCGATATTTTGCTTCTACATTAAGGATAGGTAGAAACATCTTAGCAAGGTTCCATGCTGCTTTGCAATAATCCTCTAACCACAGAGCAAATAATGAATTTGATATCGTCAGCTTGTTTTCTGGGAATCATGCAACTAACTCCTCTGAACTTCCGAATTCATGAATAATTTCCTTGTCCTGATTGACACTTCCATAAGATCCTTTAGTCTCATCAAGTTTCACTTCATTTTATTAGTAACGAAAGACCATTTGTTACTAAGAATTCAAAATCAAAGTTTGGATTTCAGAATTGATTTTGGTCTGGTTAGTAATATCATATCTCACCGTTCAGGCCAAATTATATGCTAAGCTGTTAGGCTGTCCTACCATCCATATTTTGAAGCTTTGGAATTTGGGATTACTGTGATATCAATCTTAAAAAAAATGTGGAGAACTCAGGCACAAAGATATAAACTGTGTACCTTTATAGTTTAAACATCAGAAGCAGTGTGTATGTTACCAACTCTCTAGTTACACTAGTTAGACTGTTGAAGTCTGGGTTCAATGAATCTGCCGCCAACAGTCAGTCTGGGATCGAAAGGCCTCTGGTCCTGTAGGCCGTTAGGTAAATGCTGAGTTTTAGAACCAGTTCATTACTGTTTGCGGATTTTTCTAGTGTACACAGCACCAGTATATACTAGGACCCGCATTCAATCGTTCTATGCTATTTGAATGAGGTGCTGTCTTAGATGTGACTTCCTTCAATGCACTGTTGACATCCGTATACGAGTATATATTTGCATCAATTGATTTGTTGTTAGACACGTAGACCAGATTATTATTACCAGTAAGGGAGGGCTTCGCCATGTTGTCTTAAAAAACGAATATTACCAATGGCAGTTGCTGTGAAATCTCCAGTATTTACTACTCCCTCTGTTCCTTTTTATTAGTTGTTTTGGCTATGATTCCCGCTGTCCAGGTTCAGAGCATTTTTGAAGTACCAAAACGTTATATGTGTCTTGATTCTAAGATCTGCTGATGTTTCTAGGAGGAGGCTCAAACGACTTATAAATAGAAACAGAGGGAGTAGTATTTAATAGGGTGTTATTGCTGCTGCAGCTCTAAAATCATCATTTCTGCATAAACAATGGTAGTGCCTGTCTTTTATTGCAAACGACTCTAAAAAAAGTATATAATTGGGTTTGATATACAATGTTTTATTTTGATCCATGCTGATTACGCTGCAGTAAATTGCTATTCTTAGTTTCTTGCAAACGGGCCTGTAGCCTAGTGGTTACCTTAGTAGCACCCCTTGACCTGGGTTCGACTCCCCATGGGAGAGAATCTCAGGGCTGGGTAAAAAAGGCCACTCGCTGGTTCCCATGGCCTGCATGGGTGGAATGGAATGGCCTGTGGTGGGTCGGTCCTTGTGTTAGGGGCTGGTGGTGCACTAGGCCTCAAAGCACGGGCTAAGCGTATCTAAATAATATACTGTGGTGGGCGATCTTCCGACACCAGCCAATTTGTTTTATTTTCTTTCTTAGTTTCCTTAGTCTTTGTTATGTTGACTTTATGTTTCTTTGTCAACTTTGCAGCCCAGAAACTCTTAAAACAAGTTTCCATGTGGAGCTTGATGTAGCTAAAGCAACTTGGTTATCCCATGACATTGTAATGTTTTCATCAAAGAATGGAGAAATATTATTACTAACAGTGGTTTATGATGGGCGGTATGATGCTATTGCTTCTTGTTTGTACATGTGTTCTGGACTTTGTATTGATCGTTTTCTAGTTTCTTGATTTACAGAGCTGTGCAAAGATTAGATATTATGAAGTCAAAAGCATCTATTCTTAGTTCGGTCAGTTACCTATGCACTTGCTGTGCTCATATGGTTCATTCTTGTATTAGTTATTAATCAACTGAAGGGATAATTGTTTTTTATGTCTGCTAACCTGCTTGTCACAGGGTGCTACAACTCTTGGAGGTTCGTTCTTCTTTCTTAGCAGTCGTCTGGCAGACAGTCTTCTTGTGCAATTTTCCTGTGGGGCGCCAACATCTGTTCTGTCTGATCTAACAGATGAGGTTAGTTTCGAGAATTGTCTATGGACGTGCCTGTTAAATACTTGTTTTTGTTTGAAAAGTTCTCTTCTTGACCATGCAACATGAAAACTTATATGCTAGAAAATTATGCTGCTCACTTTATGAGTTTTTGTTTACTGTTACTGCATGAAACATATATAGCAAAAAGGCATGGTTATTGTCATATTTGCAGTTAGTATGCAATAATCTTTTAAGACCCTTCTTAATATAGGCATCCTGCATATTCTTTCTTCTTGGTTTCTTGTTCTGTCATTCTTCCCATTTATTTTGTCCCATTGGCTTCTGTGTTTATCTGTGCCTCTTCATACTGCCCCTTAGGGATGAAAACGGATCGGATACGGACGGATATGCCCGGATACGAATACGGATATTTATTTTTTTGCCGGACCGGATTCGGATACGGACAGTACAAAATATGTCGAATATGCATCGGATATTCATATACATTACATATCTACAATAGATATTCAACTTTTGTTACGCGGATACGGACACGGTCGGATATTGATTTTTTGGTTCCGGATTCGGACTGTACCATTCCGGATTCGGTCATATACATTACATATCTACTGCTTGCTCAATATTGTACCAGTGTTTAAATGACGGTTAGCATGATAGCTCCTGGTGGTGCACTGCATGCGCATTGTGTTGTTGTGCGAGCTAGAATGACAGTAGTAATGTACTTCGTCCATCCCCAAAATATAGCTAGTTTCAACGTTCAAATTTGTCCTATTTATGAGTTTCCAGGTGCGCTTTAAGCCATAAACTGTGAATGATATCCCTCCCCTCCATGGTTTTAAGTCGTCGCCGTAGTGTTCGGATGGAATTTCAATAGCAGCATCGCACTCGATACGATCTACTTTCATGTTGGTCCTGCGTGTGAGTGAAAAGCGGCATGGCGCATAGTGTTGCATGTAGGGAGAAAAGGCATGCTGCTGAATTGTGCGCACGGGAGCCAATGAGGACTGCACTTGTGGGAACTGTGGAAGCTCCATGCATGCTGGGGAAATCGGTGCGTGTGGAGCTACCCATAAATTTTCCGTTTGGCTGCTGTGGAGCTTTTTTCCACTGAGAAATGGCTTCAGAAGCAGTTCCAAACAGGGCCTATATCTCCCCAGCGATGCATCTGTGAAGAGCAAGGAGTCAAAACGCGGAAGAGAGGGCTATGGCTCCTGAAATCATCGGCTGCACCATGCCGCTTCGATCGAGCCACATCCGTATCTCCATCACCTGGTTATGGCGCCTCCATCTAGGTGCTCCTGCCCCTTCTCCACCGAGCGTTCATCATTCCACCTTTTGCCTTCCTCCAGTTTGCTCGTCCATCACAAGCTTGTAGAGGTAGCACAGACACTCATATATCTTCCTCACCCCGTGCATATGCTCTGTTTCTTTCCTTGTGCAATTGCATTAGACTGCTAGGGGGCATTGCTATTTCGATTGTGCATGTGTCACGGCCCTGCGGCTATTTCGATTGCCAGTGACGAACGTAGGGAGGCGACGGAAGGCGACAGGCAGCAAGGAGATGAGAGCAGAGAATAGAAGATGAGAACAATAGATTAATCTGGCTTACTATTTTACTCTCCCACGCGCAGCACATAAGTAGTCCAGATAAAAGAAGCCTGATAATAAGCTAAATATCCTCAACTATCTTAATCACCCAAATCTAAAACTAAGACATGCCGTCACAAAGCCACCTAGCCAGACTTCCTTCGCTGATACTTGATGCCGACCATAATAGCATGGTGCTCTGCTGTTAATCTGCTATTGAAGTAGGCAGCTTTGTGTGAATTAGTGGTACATGGGCTCAGGGTATGTGTATGGCATTGCCTCGCCATGTGCCTTATTCGCCTAGGCATCTGGAAGGGGGTGGGTTGCTGCACCTCGCCTTATCGCCTTAATAACCATGCTCCCATCTATACACATCTGCATACCACCATGATGGTTTATTTTGGTTTCATTTTCATGCAAATACTGGCAGGATGCTGGTGGTAAAAATTTATGTGCATGCAGGTGCGGCATACATGTTATATTTTGTTTAATACAAATGCAAACCTTTTATCGTGACAGGGTAAATGAAGGGCATTTTAGACCTTTAATCCCTCTTCTTAATCTATCCGAGAGTCTAAAACTAGCTATATTCTGGGACAGGAGTACTTGATAATGCAAACTTTGCGGCACTTACAAACAGACTGTAGGGTTTACTAACAACATTTTAGTCTTGGAGGATACTAACAACATTTTTGTATTACAAGCTTGCAATGGCCTTGCTGTTCAGGTAACTTATAATTTTGTGTAAATCATCCCAGCTCTGACATACTAGACGATTTTTTTCTCTCGAACACATAAGAGAGCTGCGTATTAATATATTAAGAAGACTGAAGGGTGTAGCAACCAGTAACCGATACAAAGGTTTTTCCTCTAAGGGCAAAAAACCAGCAAAAACCCCTCGCACACGCTCACACTACATTACATTTGTCTAAGGAGACATACTAGATGATGCTGTTGAAATCTTGCTAGATCCATGCAGCAATTCTATCTAGATTCACATGGTGGGAGTGTCAGTACAGGAAAACAAACTTTCAATGCTTGTTTTTCATTGTTAGTCTAAATCTAGTTGCTTGATCAAAACCAGCTAGAGGTGGTTCAAGAGAAAAACTAGGCTTGATGTTGGATCTAAGTGATGTCAGTTGCACCTCTTGTACATTAAGGTTTTGTTTATTCGTGCAATTGTTAGTAAGTAGTTTTCTTACTATTATTTTCTTTCTTTACATAACTGTATCTTTCTAGCTATGCGTGAGTCATCTGCAACACATTTGGAATTATGCTAAACTTAGTCCGTCTCTTCAAGCTTGTTTCCTGATCTATAGTCATGTACTTTGCAACAGTCTGCTGATATTGAAGGTGAATTGCCTTTCCCAAAGCGTCTAAAAAGGATCCCCTCTGATATTTTACAAGATGTGACGAGTGTTGAGGAGCTTTCTTTTCATAATAATACGGTGCCAAATGGTCTAGATTCAGCACAGGTATGAAGAATACTTTTTGTTGTATGGTAGCTATCTTGTTTATGCTCCATTTTCTGTAGGTTATACAATTTATTCTTTCTTTTTAGTTTTTTTTTATTTTGTTTATTTACACTCCCTGATTGCCATTTTCTCTCTCTTGTTGCTGATTTATTTCATGTGAACTTTACAGAAGATCTCATTTGTCGTGAGAGATGCTCTGATCAATGTTGGTCCTCTAAAGGATTTTGCATATGGTTTAAGAACTAATTCGGATCCCAATGCAACAGGCATTGCAAAACAGAGCAACTATGAGCTGGTAAGTTGTATACTTGTATGAACTCTTACCTTTCAATTGTTGGTTATAATTATGTCTATCTTGTTCATTTGTTGTTTTTTATATACTTCATAGTTCATAATCAATTTTGGAGATAAGGTACTAAATCCTGGTCCTATGCGGTTGGTTACATCCAGTTGCTGAAAATCTGAGTGTTTTATGGGATCAAATGCCAGATGGGTTTTTATGTGCAGAAGTAGGCTCTAATATGATACCGAAGTCAAGGAAACACATTGATCAGTGAATAAGTCCGTAGGATTAGAAAACACACGACAAATTGATGAACATTGGCCAAACTGATGGGGTAGGGTAGAAGAGTCAGAGTGATCGTGTTGGTGGTCAGCTATATGTAAGTTTAAACCCCTCACAGTCGGTCCGGAGGGGTGGTGCTGATTGTATGGGACCGTTTTTCTCTCTATTAATATAATGATGCGCAGCTCTCATGCGTATTCGAGAAAAAAAAGAAAACACATGACAAAATCTCACTTGAATTTACAAGAGAACTTGGCAGTGAACAGTTGCCCTATAGGCCCTGGATTATTACCTGAATGGGTTATGAAATCCTTACAACAATTACAAGCGAAAAATCAAGGGTGTACACTTACTCGTGTATGCTGTATTAAAATGTGGAAAATGAATATCTATGATCAAGTGCTATTTTTACACACACTGTTGGCAAGAACTTGTTTTCCAAATGACCCCTCCAGGAACCAATTTTGCAAAATGGGCTGAAGAGCTCGTCTATTGTCCCTGGTTCTCGTTGCTCAGGGTATATATATATACTGTGGTGCCATGTGATCATAGTTACAGCAGGCTTGGCTTTAACCTATCACAGTACTGAGGAATTGTGTCCATTTTTCGGAATTGTGTCTTGCAAAATAAAATTTCCAAACAACTAGATAAAATTTCGGCAGCTATAGATTACTTTTTCTCATGTTATTGCATCTGAACTTTTTGAGTATTCTTCCACACTCTTATGTCATTTACTGCATTCTTGATGGGTAAATATTGCGAGAAGAAACTCCTGCGTGTTCGAGAAAAAAAAATATTGCGAGAATAAACTCCAGGGTCTCTGGTCTGGGATAATCAGGAACTATATTTTATTATTTTCACTTTAGAACTGCAGAAACCTTATATAGGGCCAGCTAATGCACAGATATAGCACATCCAACTGTTATGCTAACTTACTTATCCAGTTATAATTCTAACTTGGTTCTGAGTAGTGGGCAAACAAACTTTTCTCTAACTTCAACAAACTAACAGAGAGTCTCCGTGCTGCTGTTTGCCTGTTCCTTGTGCCAGAATGGTCCATGCTTCAAGCCTGGCTGCTAGTGTGCACAGTGCACGTGCTGTGGACTCTTTCTCATCACACATCCTTGGTGAATTGCATCACACATCCTTGATGAATTGCATCACACAACCTTAATGAATTGATGCTAAGCATTTTTCTAATGTGATTCATAATTTACTTTCTGTTGCCATTCTTTTAATCAAATCTATGTTACTCTAGTGGAACCATGTCATGAAAATCAATTTGTTCGTCCTGATTTCTTAGTTTACTGAGTGGTATAACTTCTGTCATCCTCCATTTGAGTTGCTTCCTTTTTGACAAATATTGGCTGTTTCAGGTGTGTTGTTCTGGTCATGGAAAAAATGGAACACTGTCAGTCCTTCAACAATCTATTCGCCCAGATTTAATAACTGAGGTGCATACTTTTGTTCCTTTTTTTTTTTGCCAATCACTTTCTCACTCTTTTGGGAATAAGATAATGATTGTATTCAGTTTTCATTCTTTGTCCATTGTTGCCACTATTGCTCTTGGTGTTGTAGTTTTGAACCTAGTTGCATTTGGACATTTGATGTTGCAACATCAGTTTGGGTCACTTAACAGACCCAGTGCACATTTTTTTGTGTTGCGTAACTTTGACTTAATGGAATACTCAATAGAGGTTATTTTTTTTTGTTCGACTTTGGGTAAGTGATATAATCTCATAGGTTATGTTAACAATGCTTTGACATTAGTAACATGTAAATATGTTAACAATGCTATATACCTGGCATGTATTGACAACGAAAACAAAGGACCATGCCTCCAAAATTATTATTTTTTTATCATATAATAGGAGAAAAAAGAAGGGCAGGCCTGGTGCAGTTGGTTGAGCGCTTGCTCGCCGAAGTGCCAGGTCATGGTTTCGAGCGGCCACCCTGCAGTTTACTGTGGGGGTTAGGCTTGCCCGTTATATTTCCTTCCCTAGGACCCCACTCGAGTGGGAGCCTGTGGCACTGGGTCTGCATTTTTTATGTAATAGGAGAAAAAAAATTCTGTCACTGGGTCATACCAATACAGCTCCATTTACCGCATCAGTGTCTATTGTGTAACACAACATACTTCACCATTGTTCTTCTACCTTTCCATCGTAATACCAGGCGTGTCAATCACTGCATACTTTAAGGGAAATATTGAAGAATGTGACAAAAAGTGGGAAGAAGATTGGGAAAATTGAACGGAATGGTAGATTTTGTCTCGGGGGTCACATCACCAGGAAATCTACGGCCAGGAACTCTAAATATGGAACATCTCTGTGGTCACATGGGGTGACGGGGGAGCCTGTAATCGTCTCTGGAGGGTCGCATGGGTTGTGGTTTGTTGGAGTGTTGGACTTGTGGCGATTACGAGTTGTTTGTGATGGAAGTGTTGTGCCGGATGTGTGATGGGGGAGATTGTTAGATTTAGTCCCACATTGGTAGTTGATGGTGGGAAGCACCACATACAAAGTGGGGCAGCCCAGCCCTCATCCATCAAGCTAGTCTTTTGGGTTGAGTTAAGCCTGATACCTTTGCTGTAGGCTCTAGTGGACTTGGCCTATGGGGTGTCGGATCGTGGGTATAGCGGGCCGGGCCAGAATCCACCGCACCCTCTAATAGGAAGTGACGCCTGGATAATTTTCTGTATTTTGTTTCTTGGAAGTTCCAATTTCATTATCCAGTGTATTTTACTTACGTTCGTGGAAGTTCCAATTTCATTATACAATGTATTTTACTTACGCTTGGTCATAACCTGTTTACTAGGTGGAACTACCAAGTTGCACTGGCATTTGGACAGTTTACTACAAGAGTTCTCGTGGAATTACAAATGAGGAGAATGAATATCATGCTTATTTAATAATAAGCCTAGAAAGCCGCACAATGGTAACCTTTTCCATTTCCTTTTTTTGCCCTTGATAATGTTCTTGTGAGTTACAGAGCTATACCTTATAATGCTTATTACCATTTGGAGCTAAAAGAAAAATGGGGGCTCCTATCCATCTACCACAATAAAGCCCACCAAGGCCTAGTTAATGAAAACTCGTTAACCTACCACGTTCCACATTTCAATTTTTCTAGATCAACATGTCCTATAAGCACGTTCAACATTCTTTTTAACATGTTTAACATTTAATGTTTGAAATGTTGACATTGCTAAGACAGAATGTTGGTAGAATGAAATGTTGAAACTGGAAGAATGAAATGTTGAAATTGGTAAGACAAAATGTTGAATCTTCTTCTCCGGCCTTCTTCCTCTCCTGCGTTGGTGGTGCACGGCATGCGCTCCCTTGCGGAGCAGGCGCATCAGCAGCAGCGCGGGACGACAATGCAGCAGCGCAGGGCGATGGCGCAAGCTCCTGCGCGGAGCAGGCGCAGCGGCGGAAGAGACGGCGCGAGCTCCTGCACAGAGCAAGCGTAGCGGCAGAAGGAGACGACACAAGCGGCACTTGGCAACGACATGTGCGAAGTAGAAGCGCCAGGCGCGAGTGAACGAGGAGCGGGCGGCGCACGCGGGAGTAGCGTAGGCTTCGAGCGATTGGAGCGGGCATTGTGAGGGCAGGGGCGGCGGCGACAGGTCGGACAGTGTGGGAGCAGAGGGGCTGTAGCGCAAGAGAAGGTGGGGATAGGGTTTGTCTGTGTGGAGATCCAAAGGTTGCGAATGCTTTGTACGAATCTCAAACAGATGGAGAAGCTAATTTGTACTGGAAAATGGATAGGAAATTTGTAGAAAAATAGTATCTTCAGCCTAGACCTAACCATGATCTGCTCGACCCAATGAACCCGGACCGAACCGCTCAAAAAAACCCAAGACTGACCTAACCCGACAAGTGCACGGATCAGGAATGGGTCTGTTTGTTTGACCTGTCCAGAAATTATGGTCGGACGCGGGCTGGAATTTTATCCTGTGGGCTGGCCCCGATTACTTGATAAAATTGTGCAAGATGCCAACGGCCCAACAAAAATTCAACTCCCCCCTTCTATCCGCGCAGCCCAACAATTATTGCCGTGCCTTCTTGCGGCCCAGCAACAACCTCGTTGACGTATGTGGCCAGTAGCCTAACAACCAAAAGAGCCACCACCAGCCCTGAGTCTTGACAACCCCTATCAATTCCTCACTCCTCATCGCGTGTCCTTATCGTTGACCACAAGTGGCGCTCCTCTCTAACTATAGATCTCCCCTTGGTCAACCCCCTTCCCACGGTGCTCCACCCAGGCTGCAAGAGGCTGATGCCCCTTGGTTGGCCTTCTCCTGTCCCTTTAGCCTAGCATCCGACAGCCAAGCGACGAGTGGTTTGATCTAAGTGGTGGAAGGGGGCGACTGCGGCGGCGAAAGCAGGAGAGTAAGCAGACTGCATACAACATCCATGGCACAGGGGTATCAGAGGCAGTGTTGAAGGTGCAAGGGGGACAGAGGCGCAGCTAGAGGTGAGGTGGAGGCGATGTCGGTCGTCTGTGACATAAGAGAAGGCGGAGGCGTGGGGCCGCGGGCTGGCCCGTGGGTCGTCGGGTTGTGTAGCGTGTTGGACACTAGCAAGGTTACATAAGGCGCTAGGCGCTCTCTAGGTGGTGATCTGCCGCCTAGAGCCTAGGCGCGATTGGGCGTTTTAAGACGTTTTTCCAGGCGGTATTTTATACTTCTACGTACTTACCAAATACAGCACATATTCTTCTAAAAAAGAAAAATAGAGGATGAATGGACCCTTGTTGAAAACAACCCATCAAAAGGCCCAACTCCCGCTCCCACCTTATCCTCTTATCTCCAGCGCCCTGCCTGACCTCGACGCCTCCCCCCCATCATCTTCTTCCCCCCGACTCGTCCTGCTCCTCTGCCTCCACCACCACCGCTAGATCCATGCTCTTACCACCGCCTCCTTCTCCGCGTACCCATGGACCTCCCTGCCTCCTCCTCCACCGTCGCCGCCCATCCCTGCCGGCTGCCGCTGCCTCCGCCCCTCTGTCTGGCCTTTAGCACGGCTCAGTCTAGCCGCCGCCGCCCAGGGGACCGCCTACGCCCTAGGCACCGTGGTACCCCGTCGCCTTGCGCTTAGTCTCGCCTGGGTGAGCGCGGAATATCGCCTTTTGGAACCATGGACACTGGTCGTGTTTTTCAGTCTGCTGCCCAGGTCGGGTCGCACTCGAGTCAACAAGAAACATGTTGGGTTCCTTTTAGCCCGACTCGACCGGACCTGGGCACTTGGCTGATGATCAGGTCTACACTAGTTTTATAATGTTTGCTGATTGTTTAAAAATATACAATACCCAACGAGTATGGACCTGTTGAAACTTGTAAGAGCATCTCCAACAGCTCTTGTATCCAGTTTGGTATAGCTAAAAAAAGAAAAAAAGAAGGAAAAAAACCTCATCCAACAGTTTAGGTAAACCATTATCCATCCAACCGGGCTAGCTTTCCACCCCCGTCGGCTCGGCTTCTTTGCCTAGCCCCCCGACGCTCGGCATCCTCGCCCGTGGGCGTCCGCGCCCCTCCTTCCCGTGCGCTGGCGCTCGTTTGCTGGCAGATTCTCGTACCTTCGAGCTTGAGGGAGATGACGACATCCTCGACGGACACAACGGTGACGGTGCCGCCGTCAAAGATGAGGTATGGGCGCATGTCGTCTAGGACGCGGTCGACGTTTTCCTCCGTAAGCTCGTAGGTCGCCGCCGAGTACAAGCTGCCTCCCTGCGCCAGCAGCGTAGGTACGGACTACGGAGGCCGCGGCCAGGCATGACCACGAGCCGGACGTCCGGATCTTGGAGATTCCCTATTGAAACCGCCGAAGACGTGGGAGTGGATTCGATTTGGAGATTTGGGGGCGGATTCGCGGCAGAGGCAACGAGAAGACGGCGGCGGCGCAGCGGTCAGGGAGGCCTCCATGCGTTTGTGACTTTGTGTTCGCTGTGGGTGTTTGGTCTCGCTGGTTGCTTCCGTACGCACTAGAAGTTCGAGCCAATAAATTACACTTGGAATACGAAGAAGAAACTATCTATCAGTGCTCCGAACTCTAATTCTACATTATGAAGTTACTTTGTTGTATGAAGCAAAATTTACTAGTAAAAATACCGGATTAAATGATCAAATTGGTTCTTATGGCATCGCGTGTGGGATCAGGAAAAAAGGACAGCATATGACATGGAACTAGATTTGAATGTACCCATCCAGGTCTGCCTAGCCTGTTGGATTCCCCTGTAAAATTAAGGAGTTTTTATTTTTACAAAGGGGTACAAACTCTATATTTAGCTAACATAAATACAAGAACTGTTGTAGATGCTCTAAGCCCGTGCCAGGCTTGAAAAGTTAAGGCTTTGAAAAGCTAGGTTTGCCAGCACTACCCAAACCTGAATAATGGGGCAGGTCCAGCTCATGCCAAATAGTTTGGGTTGCCCATGAATGGTTATTCCATTTTGTTTAGATTTTACTGGGACCTGGATCTCACTTTGAACTGCTCTATCTGGGTGTATGTTTGATTTCTATTGGGATTTATCCACCATTTTGCTATTTAAATTTTAACATATAGTTCATTTCAATTTGGCCTGATCCTATGTTTTCGCTCGACAAAATGATAATTGTACAACATTGTTGTGTTTCAAAGGTACTTCAGACGGGTGATGATCTAGGAGAAGTTACGGAAACAGTTGATTATAATGTTCAAGCAAGCACAATTGCTGCTGGTAACTTGTTTGGGAGGTATGATCCACTGCTAATGCAATCCTTTTTTTTTCTTTAATTACTTATACTAGTATCGTTTCCGTGTGTTGCTACGGGACAACAAAAACTACATAACGAACAATATAGGACATCACGAAAGATAATAAAAAATTATATAAGGAATAATGTGGAATATTGCAAAAAATAATAATTCAACGGTAATACGGTATAGTTCTATTGCTGTAAAACATAACATTGCGCAATCCATAGCCAACCATGACAGCATCAAAGTAGCAGTCTGTGAATGGTAAATCAATTGCATCACCCTGAATCCATCTGCAAGTACCAAAGTCAGAAGCAGAGTAGCAGACACACCGCATAGCCCCATAGCACATATTAGCCAAGCACATTGAACATTCAACTGGAACCATAGGATGCTTTTTATCTGCAAACCCAGGATGATCAATTACTTACGTTCTTGTAGCACAGCTTGCATCGTTGCTCCTGACGCTGAGCAGCAGTCTGCAGTTGCTGCCTTGAGAAATAGGCAGCCATCACATGTGTCATTAGGGTGCTGTTAGAGATGGAATATTCAGATCTGTTCATCTAACCCTAGAAGGGGGGGTATATAGTGCTATGCATGGACCTCTATATGGGCCAGCCATATGGGCCATAATCTATACTAACAGGTGCAAATGAGACTTTCAGTAGGAAACAATAGCTGGCTAATTTGAAGTTTGAACGCTAACATTACCAACACCAACCTCTCCATCTAAGCCGACCTTCTGAGATAGCAGGAAAGCCAAATCCACACTCATCAGAGATGAAGAACACATCCCATCTTCGCCCTAACCCCAGAAGAGTACAGTTTTGCATCAAGCCATCAACCGATTTGATTCACATTGCTTATGTACTGCAATTACCAGTTTACCAGTTTAGCACTAACTCTGTACCTCGACCAAGGAACGTCGATGCTCTTCCACGTCCGGTGCTGCACCAGGCTGAGAACGTCGTTCAGCTGCAGGGGACATTGGAATGTGACGTCGTCAGAAACTCAAGCTGGAAGTGCTATCCACACTATGCAACACTAATTTCGTAGGACCAGCGAGGGGATGGGGGAGAGCAGGAGGTACAGACGTGGTCGTAGACGGGGGAGATGCAGCTGAAAGAGGGCCTGCTGCTCGCCAGCCACGGTTTGGTCAGATATAAGGCTCTGGTGTTGTCAATTCGTAATCAGAGCTGTATTGGCAACCTCTGAAACTGTGGTATGGCCACCCCTCTCGGTCACAGAGCTCGTACACCACAAATCGAGTGCGAGGCGAAGGCACAACCGTGCAGGACGTCGGTGATCTACATGGCAGATGGCCAGCCGGTGCCGAGGCGCAGCTGTGTAGCGAGGCAGCCGATCGATTCCGTTGATAGCGGAAGGTGAGAAGAGGTGGGCGAGAAAAGAAGGGCGAGATTCTCGGGGTACCCAGTCGGGATCCTGGACGACCATGGCGTTTGAAATTTGAACCGGGGAAGGAAGGAAGGCGCGCGGTGGGCTGTTCGCGAGGGCAGCCGGTGTGGCAGGTGGCACGACGAAGAATGCAACACAACTGTCCTTCTCTGTCTATTTAGTTGTATAGATTTCTGCAAGATAGACTGTTAGTTTACATTATCAATGGCATGTGAATTTTGGCAGTCAGAAGTAGCAACAAACGATGAAATATAGTTCCATAATAATAGTGTGACCGACCCCTCTGGTGTTTTTTTTTGGGGTGCAGGCCTTTGATTGTTTGAATTCTTGCAAAGGGAAGGCCTGCAAAGAGGTGGGCAGGGGAACAACATTGAGAGTAACATCAATCAAATACGATGTTTTTTTTGCATCTACACCAAACTGTCTGCCCTGAGATATTGGAAGGACTGGTTTGGAGGGTCGAATTTGTTAGCTTGTCTTGGTCCTTTTAGTCATATGTTATGTAATTTTCATATATAATCGAACTCCACATCACTCTCTGGTCCAAGGTGAGAATGTTATTGCAATTGAACCTTTCAAATATCTTAATGCAAAGATACACAGGTACATAGCTCTCCTGTGTATCAGATAAAAAAAAAGCTTCAGAGAGTGGTATCAGAAAAACAAAAAGGGCTTCACGCCTTATTTGTTGCTGGTCCAGCCGGCGATTAGAGCCTCTCTTTTTGTGTGTGTTTTGGTCGTTCTATATTTTGGCCCTTCTCCTTAATGCAATGATATGCAGTTCTGCATATTCGAGAAAAGAGAGTGATATCAGAAAAGGAAATCAACCACCTGCCCTTCTCAGTCCTCACCCTTATCTCTAAGCATCTAAAATCTTAAAGCCAATGTGAAAGAAGGCAGTTGATGTGCTTTGCCCCTTTTCATCAAAACATCTCCCCTTAGCTTGAATTCTTGTACTCACATTTTTGTCTCAATTTGATGACACGCAGCCCTCCTTTTTTGTTCGAAAAATAAATGGTGAATAGTCAGCCTCATTTGAAGTTTGTCTTTATCATCTTTATATTATTTGAATTTTTGCAGGCGACGTGTCATACAGGTGTATGCCAACGGTGCCCGTGTGCTTGATGGTTCCTTCATGACACAAGAGCTAAACTTCACTATGCACACTTCGGAGTCTTCATTGAGTTCTGAGCCTCTTGCAGCGGCATCTGCTTCAATTGCAGATCCATATGTTCTTTTGAAGATGGTTGATGGAACCATTAGACTTCTCATAGGAGGTATGGTATATGTATATCCACTAGTTGTCATGTTTTTTGTTCTTTCATTCTTCTTTGTTGTGCACATGTCTAGGAACAATTTGACTTGGATGTTTAACTGTACTAATTTAATTACAAATGTGTAGGGGACAAATTAGTAGTCAGTTGTTCGGAGATGGTAATGCCATAATGTTGCAGATGAGAATAAAATTAACAATTAATGAGCATATCCTACTTCGTAAACTGAAAACATTACGTTTATGACAATACTCCATGCTTCGGTATGTTTATCCATGCCCACTATTACGCATTTACGAACGAACTAAGTTAATAACTCCCCAAGTCAGTGCAAGGGAAAGGCATCAAGCACCAGACTTGAAGGATTGTTTGTGTCACTTTCTTTATGTTCTAACCAAGTACTGTTGGTAATGTGCTGTGCCATTAGCTTCATTTTATGCGGTGGTACATTATGTGCGACATGGACTATCCTGTGTTGCGTGAAGCACTTGTACCAAAAATGTCCAAGGTTCACATGGGAATCATGGAGAACTTGAGATTTCGGTGTCACAGAGGGTGAGAAAGTTCTTGTGGGCATATTAGAGATTGAAATGAATACAAGATAGTGACCCTTACATCAGAAGAAGAGTTGGGCTTTGGGAGTGATTGTGTGATGGTGAGGTTTATGTTGGGGATGTGGTAGAGTGCCTCACTCTACCAGTGTTAACGGAGACCATTGTCGGCTGAAATAAATACAAAATTACTGACAACTGGGCTCCCGTTGCACTGACATATATTAGATAGTCATTTTGAAAGTTGAACCTAAGAATCTTTCGGTTTCAGAGGGTGAGTGGTGTAGAAATGAACCTGCCATGGGACAGTTTGGCAACTGCTGGCAGTAGAGTTGGCAAGCTGGTCCTTTCTTGCACTAAGTTTATAATGAATGTGTGAAACTGTGCAAGCAGCTATATTTGTGGAAGTTAAATATCTTGTTAGAATCTATACTCCAGTATTAACCTGTTAATTGCAATGATGTTTAGATGTGATTAGCTTTCATTGCAATTCTATGCCACATGAATTTTGATCTGTGCCACATCGAATTCTGATTGTGATTGATATAGGCCACTTTATTTGATGGAGCACTGTGCACATATTAGCAGTGAAAGGTGGTTTTACACAAATATACTAGACGCTTCTTCCCCTTCTAGAATCCTGAGGTTATCATCTTTTTGTTAGAAAGGAACTTAAATACATGTTATCTTCTTCTAATGCAGATCATTCTACCTGCACTGTTTCTATTGATGCTCCTGCCACATTTGCAAGCTCAAGTGAGCGAATATCATCATGTACACTTTACTGTGACAGAGGTCCTGAACCATGGCTAAGAAAGGCGAGTACTGATGCATGGCTATCCACTGGTATTGGACAGGCTGCTGATGTCAATGATAGCTCTTCTCATGATGAGTCAGATATATATTGCATAACTTGTTATGAAAGCGGTAAACTGGAAGTTTTTGAAGTGCCTAGTTTTAAATGTGTGTTTTCTGTGGATAATTTTGTTTCTGGACCTGCTATTTTGTTTGATGTCCATTCCCATACTTCTACTAAGCATGCTGTAATAGGAGTTCCAGATTCTGGCAAAGTTTCTGTAAAGAAAGAGGAAGCAAATAACATTAGGATAGTTGAGCTTGCAATGCATAGATGGACGGGTCAGTTCAGTCGTCCATTCCTCTTTGGATTATTGAATGATGGGACATTGTTGTGTTACCACGCTTATTGTTATGAAGGTTCGGAAATCAATGCACAGCATGCTCCTCATGGTTCATCTAATTTTGACAACATCAATGATTCCAGACTCAGAAATTTGAGATTTCGTCGAGTTTCAATTGACGTCTCATCACGAGATGACATTTCAAGTTTTGGACGACCAAGAATAACAATTTTCAATAATGTTGGAGGTTACGAGGGATTATTTATTGGTGGCCTGAGGCCAACCTGGGCTTTTGTTTGCCGACAGCGATTTCGGGTGCATCCACAGGTACACAAATGCTATAATCAAACAATTTGTGGTTTTTTGGTTTGGGGTAACTGAGACGTCAATTGTTTCCTCGATATGCTTTAAAGACTAGGAAGCAATGGCATTTTTTTCATTAGTATTTTATACCTATGCTAGCTCAGTTCTTCCGCCGAATTTAACTTCATTACACAATCTATAGGACAAAAAGAAGGGGTTCTCTTGCAGATATTTTCAAGCAGATGTTTTCAACTATTCTTATTTGTTTGTTATTAGACTTGCACTGGACTGAATGCTAAATCTGTTAGAATTTATATTCTGTTTCGTTTGTATAAACATGTATACCATGTTATGAATTACAAATCTGAAATACTATCAGTGGAGGCTGACTGTCTTTCCATAAGTTATCCAGAAATAGCACTTGTATACAACTTGAACTATTCTTCTATTCTTTTTTAATACATTTTGCAGTTATGTGATGGTCCGATTGTAGCCTTTACCGTTCTCCACAATGTCAATTGTTGCCGTGGCCTTATATATGTTACATCTCAGGTGAAGTGTTATTCGGATATGCATTTTATCTAGGGGCATTTGTTCAGATATGCAAAAAAACCTTTTATTTACCATTGTACTCTCTTTGTTTCATAATACATACCATGCACAAACCTAGCGAAATGAAGTTTTTCAATACTTATTTTGCTTCCATTTTTAAATTGTTTGGGATTCATGAATTTTGGAGTGCAGGGTTTTCTGAAGATATGTCAGTTGCCGTCAGCATATAATTATGACAACTACTGGCCTGTTCAAAAGGTAAAATTAGTTTTTATGTAGACATATACAATGCATTAACACTATCTGAAGTGTTTATCTTTTTTAGGAGTTTTATTTATTCCTCTTTTGTAGGTCCCCTTGCATGGCACTCCACATCAGGTTACATATTATGCAGAGCAGTCCCTCTACCCACTTATTGTCTCTGTTCCTGTAAGTACTATATAGTTATTTATTCTTCCTGTAAGTACTGTGTATTTTTTCGTTTGTTCCTGTAAGTACCATGTACAGTCTTATTATTGTATCTGTTCTTGTAAGCAGTATGTAATTTAATGAGATAAATTTGTTACTGGTTTACTGCTATCTTTGATTGTGCTTGTCTTTGTCAGGCAGTTGATTGTTAGTTAAATCTGTTTAGTCTAAGGTTCTTAATTTATTTTGCTTCAGGTTGTTCGCCCCTTAAATCAGGTGCTTTCTTCTATGGCTGATCAAGAATTGGGTATGCACATAGAGAACAATGGTACAGTTGGTGATGACCTCCAAAAGGTTTATACTGTTGATGAATTTGAGGTTCGTGTTATGGAGTTGGAGAAATCAAGTGGACGTTGGGAGGCAAGGTTCACAATTCCGATGCAACCTTTTGAAAACGCTCTAACAGTTCGCATTGTTACATTGCAAGTATGTATGTTTTCTCCCCTCGATGAGTGCACTCAGCTCATATAGTATTTGATAACAAGATTATTTATTTCACCTCAGAACACAACTACAACGGAAAATGAAACCCTGATGGCGATTGGCACTGCTTATGTTCAAGGGGAGGATGTTGCTGCTAGAGGAAGGGTGCTTCTGTTCTCTTTCAGTATAAATGAAAATCCTCAGAATCTGGTACTTGACGAGCATTGTGAATTCTTTGATGAAAATTCTGCTGATATTTCAATTGCCACTATGTTTATCTGGTAACTTATCAATCTTAGTTTCAGGTTATGGAAGTATACTCAAAAGAGAGTAAAGGTGCTGTATCAGCTGTTGCCTCTCTCCAAGGTCATCTACTGATAGCTTCGGGGCCTAAGATCACATTGAACAAATGGACGGGCTCTGAACTGACTGCCGTTGCATTCTATGATGCCCCGTTGCATGTTGTCAGCCTGAACGTTGTAAGTTCAGTAAGGCAGAATTTTCATAAAAGATTTGGTTTGAATTGATTTGGTTTGAATCAAGATTTTTTTTTTCAAACACGAAAAAGAGCTGTGCATATATGAAGGAAAAAGAAGAGGTATACAAGTCCATTAGGGTTAGGGAAGGGTTCTAGTACAATAATGAAAGTAGATTGAATGTGAAATACTAGATTGAATGATATGTAAACCAATTATGTATAGCCAGGACAGCCCTATGTTTGGATTATAGAAACAGAACCAATAAGGGAGTCCTTGCCTAATCTCAACCTACCATGGAACCATCCGAACTACTAATGTAAACAATAACAAGCAGGCAGTCTGATCGTCAATGGCCTAGACATTCAGGCTGGGCCTGAATTCTGAAAACTGAGGCTGCAACTAGTAGTACTGATTGCAACTCTGAGCAGTAACTCATTGCAACACAACTAGATTGCAACGAGTAGTAACTAGGTTGCAACTGGAACAAAAAACTTGGTTGCACCTAGTAATTGTATGGTGTTTGGTTGGGGGATTTTAATGCAACGTAATTGTTATCTCATAACACTGGTAATGGAAACAAATTAAGCAGTCACTTGCATTGTTTGGTTGATGGAAGTAGACTGCATCTGAACCTATTCATCTCATTATGAACTGAAGGGAAGCAAACATGCAATCGAGCAAACTCTGATATGGAAGTGAGCGCACATACGGTCGATGCTGCCAGTGATTGGGGTACTGTAGCGTCATCGTCGTTGTACAATGCGAACATGAAGCTATTGTCATGGCGTCAGGACAATGGATGATGGGGGCTCGAGCGCCATTAATGGCGGAGCGGACCTGTAGGCTGAGTTGTGGTGAGCAAACTCATGCTCGTCGCGGCTACCGAATACGAGAAGGGCGGTGGAGGACCAAGCTCAAAGCACTGCTAGTGATTGGTGAGGGGCTCATGCGTGCATGAAGTCATGGAGGTAAATTACGCTGGCGTGTGGTAGGATGTGGCAAGGTGATGATGGTGCGGCTGTGTCGGTATCGGATAACACTCGGCTCAGAGGAGTATCGGGATTGTATATGGTTGGTAACCGAGACAGTAGTATCTATTTACAGCACACCTACACCCAACAGAAACAAACATGATCAACTAACAGATATAATCAGATACCGTTACAAGCGAGGAAACCAAACACTACTTTAGAGGTTGCAACTAGTACCAGGTTGCTATTGAGTAGTAACTGATTGTAACGTTACTGGATTGCAACTAGTAGTAACTAGGTTGCATCTGGAACAATAACTAGGTACGTAACTGGATTGCAACTAGTATTTGCATCTGTAACAGTAACTGATGGCAACTAGTAGTACCTGGTTGCAACTGACCATTAAATAATTGGGCAATTGGGCAAAAACTAGGTTCTCAGTGGTTTTTCAACAAGCGCTAACTACGCTATAGGCAAGTTGCAATTATGTTGCATCTGTGATAGCAACTCAGACAATGATATTGCATCCGTTCTAAAATACTTGATCATTCTAGGCCTCTTTTGTGTTTCTAGATTCATAACATCTTCAATAAATTTGGTAAAACGCCAGAATGTCAAGTTATTTGGAATGGAGGGAGTAAATAAATTGGTTCAAACAATAAAAGCTGGAGTTCTCGGCTGAATACAACACCATTCAACAGTTTAATACTAAAATTTGATAACCATGTATCTAATTAGGGAGGCCCCTCCGACCAAGATTACAAGAATCCTTAAATTGCCTAAATTGGAATCTGAGTGCATAACGTTCATGTGCTGCTTCTCAAATTTGATTGTTTTCATCTTTGAATCATTTATTTGTTTTATTGTCTTTGCAATAATGTGTGCTTTTTTATATGTAAGCTATGCTGCAGTAGGCTATTGCAGTTTTGCAGCATCCCATTACAATGGTTGACATCCTTTTATTGACCTAACAGGTGAAAAACTTTGTTTTGTTTGGTGATATTCACAAAAGCATATATTTTCTTAGCTGGAAGGAGCAAGGTTCTCAATTGAGTCTGCTGGCAAAAGATTTTGGGTCACTTGATTCTTTTGCAACTGAATTTTTAATTGATGGAAGCACCTTGAGCCTTGTAGTTTCAGATTGCGATAAGAATGTGCAGGTAATTTTCTCTCGTCTTTTATATTATTGATTGATCAACTGAACCTTACATTCGGTCTTCACATACTTCACCCGTCTTCCTGTCAATTTACTTGCAAAGAATGAAAGAAATATGTCAGTGGTCAGGAATGATCATTGTACAGTTTGAAGCATCATATTTTCACCTAGTACAGGAATGGTCATTGTCAACATAGCACTCAATACTTCTTGAATCCATATAAATAAAGTAAATTGTAGCCAGTCTTAACGAAAGTACTGGACTAACGGCCAGATGGTGCCAAGGAACCACCTGCATGGCTGACTAGAAGGCCTTGTTTAAAGTCCTTTTTCTTTAAATTTTGGATTTGAAAGCATATATGTGAGACACAATCTACTATTTTTTCTTTGGTCTATATCTCCCCTACTAGTGTTTATAACACTTCAGGAGCTAATGAAACTATTTTAGTAAAATTCAATTATCTCAATTCTTGGGCAGTCACACCAAAAACTTGAGTTCTTTTGTACTTACTTTTTTGATCAATGAACATGAGCTAAAATTAGAGGTAGATTAACACTGCTTGTACGCTGCTGGATCAAGGATCGTAGCTGACCCTTCTCAGTGATTTATATGCAAAGGTTCAGTACATAAGTGTTGTGTACTATGCCACAGTAGAGACCATGCACCACTGCTGCTACAACACTGGCCATGCTGCATGGCCATAACCATGTGAAGCAGCACACCTAACCAGTCCAACCAAAAAGTTTAAGCGATTGAGGAGCCAGGGCGGCTTTATAGCTCAACACACACACACACACACCCCCGTGCAGCCCACGTGGGTGCAGACGGCTGCCGCTTGGGTGCGGTGTGGGAAATGGGTGGCGCAAGGAATGCGGGAACCGGGGCTCGAACTCGAGACCTTCTGGCTCTGATACCATGAAGCAGCGCAACCAGTCCAACCCAAAAGCTTAAGCGACTGAGAAGGGGCTAGGGCGGCTTTATAGCTCAACACCATGTATTACTTCCTACTGTTGCACAAGTTGAGCCATGGGCATCATCACCAAGTTCCTGAGTTGATACCATCGAGGGGGGGATCAGGAATGTGATATGATAATTGACTGTTCCATAGCAGCTACTGAGTTTGCCATAACACATTGGCTAGCGAAGTTCGTCCTTATGGCAGAAAAAATCAAGCAAAAAGATTAGCACAAGGGTTACACCATCAGGCACATTCCCCTAAACATCAGCCTCCACCACACTCTAAGCATTCTCTAGACTCCTTGCCTTCCCCAAAATCGTTGGCACTTGTAGCTCAACATAGATCTTGAGTGGTGGCGGTAGTTTTGAAGGAACCAGGCCCTGGTGCCTTACGTCTGGGCCTGTGGCAGTCAGCCCTTGGCTGCCGCAAACGTCCCCTTCATTGCCTGATTCTCCTTGACATCCTCGCCCATTGTCATGTTGTCATCTCAGCTCCTGACATATTGACAATATCAGTGGGATACAACCTTTTATCAATACAATTCAGAGATAAGTGCTATCATTGTCGAACTAAAAATACCAGATCATATATTGTTAATGCAGTGTGGGATGAGAACTGATTTGGACAAATTTGATGAAAGCTAGCTGGTCTTGCTATAGCTAGCTCATCAAAAATATTGGGGAGGAATAACAAATTCATGGAAAAAATTTTCGCCGTCATCTTATTAGGAAACACTTGTTCGTAAAACTAATTCTCTCATTGAGAAATACTTTTATCGGTTTTCGGTGTTTGTAAATGCTGATACAAAAATGATTAACAAATGTTGCAATCATATATTTTGCATGAATTTCTTGTATGATTCCTTTAGCGTTCAGACTTCCTACAAATTTGTCTACTATATTCTTTCTTTTTCCATCTGAATTAGGTTACTTTACAAAGATAAGCAGCTCTCCTGCGTGTTCGAGAAAAAAAAATTAGGTTACTTTACACATGATTAGTTGATTGCATTTCAGTATCGATTAACAAAAAATACCATGCAGATTTTCTACTATGCTCCCAAAATGGTGGAGAGCTGGAAGGGGCAAAAGCTCCTTTCCAGAGCAGAGATTCATGTGGGAGCCCACGTGTCAAAATTTTTGAGACTACAGATGTTGCCGACACAAGGATTGGTATCTGAAAAGACAAATCGTTTTGCTCTTGTATTTGGAACATTGGATGGTAGCATCGGTTGCATTGCACCCATTGATGAATTGACGTTTCGTCGGCTCCAGAGCTTACAGAGGAAGCTTGTAGATGCTGTTCCTCATGTGTGTGGCCTCAACCCAAGATCATTTAGGCATTTTAACTCCAGCGGCAAGGCACATCGCCCTGGACCGGATAACATCATTGACTTTGAGCTTCTTTC
This sequence comes from Digitaria exilis, assembly GCA_015342445.1. NCBI lineage: Eukaryota > Viridiplantae > Streptophyta > Magnoliopsida > Poales > Poaceae > Digitaria > Digitaria exilis. The sequence goes on from JACEFO010000915.1 coordinate 251,379, forward strand.
TCAGTAAGTCGATCTTCAACGCATCTTCTTTTCATTATTCTTCGTCGAGTAAAATAGGGGTATCTTGGAGTTCTACTGAAACCTTTCCATTCCTTTATGTTTATGCACTTCCTTGGAGAAAAATATTTCACCATTTATGTCCATTAAGAATGTCGAGTGTTCAGTTATTGCAATATTTTTACGCACTAACCCTAATTAAATGCCTTGGGGAAAAAGAAATGGTTATATCATATACTCATGGTTATATCATATACTCTCTACGACCTAAATTGTAAGTCGTTTGACTTTTTTGACCCCAACTTTGACCACTTGTCTTATTCAAAAAATTGTGCAAATGTAGTCAAATTTAAGTCATTCTTGAAATTCTTTTATTACTAAAGCTAGCCATAACAAAATATATGATATTTTGTAAAAAAAAAATTGAATAAGACGAGTGTTCAAAGTTGGAACAAAAAAGTCATAGGACTTGCAATTTGGGACGGAGGGTGTATTTAATAGTGATATGAATTGTCATTTTTCATGCTGGCTTTTACTTCAAAGTACTTGTACGTCCTTGATCAGTGCTTATCGTTGACAAACATTACAGAAAGATACATTATGGACAAACGTTGCATGGTTGCTCAACATAATTCTGCGTAGGAACTATAAGATGTGAACTCATTTTGTTGAGTAGTTCAAAAATGATTTTTAATGTTAGCGGACTTAAAAATGTATTGCTAGAAAAATAAATTTAAAAGAAATTACTAGATATAGCGTTTCCTGGAAACCAACACTGGTCTCTCTTGGCATACACAAATGTAATAAAAAAAAATCAAACAAAATTCTACCGCTTGGTTTTGTTTCGTTGCAGACAATATGGCGTTGGCGTTGTGGAAATTCCTGATTTCTTTATTGACCTGTTTACCCTTTCATGAATTCTTACATTTGCATTTTTTTTGTGCGCCTTTTTGCAGCTATGAGATGTTGTCTTTAGAAGAGCAGCTTGATATTGCACAACAGATTGGAACCACCCGCTTGCAGATTCTTGCCAACTTTAGTGATTTCTCTCTTAGCACTAGTTTCTTGTAAGTCGGGCAGTATCAGTTGAAGCGACTACACTTGCAAAAGCATTGTAAAGTTTTCTGCTGGAGTTTATGCTTTTAATGGTGTAACTGAACATTGGATTTTCACTAGGTTTTTTTTTTTTTTTGATACTTGATTTTCACTAGGTTGTTTTGCTGTAGCAAAAAAGATGCACGTGTTTTGATACCTGAACTAAAGATGGTTATCTAGATTTGATCTAAGGTTATCATACTTATTAAACTTCTCTGAACTAATAATTGTAAAAGAAATTAATGTTATTATATGTAAGTTTAGTTCCAAGTAAGCGGAGTTTGGTGGATATATATATATTTTTTTTAGGAATACTAAGCCTGACGAATTGCAACTTTTCATTTAACATTGGGCAAACCATATATTATACAGCAACCGGATTGTACAGCCAGCATGATGGAAAATGACGATGGAGTTGTACACTAGCAGTTAGTTAGATTTGACGACTGCATTAAGGCAGGAAGGCACGCTAGGTCGTAAGTCCTAGATTTGGATGAAAAGAAAGCCATACATGCAGGAAGCTGCTGTAGCCTAGGAGTTGGTGCGCTGGTGTGTGATAGCGAGATGTATTAACTGCGGAGTTCAACCATCTTTGGCTTCGCTGTTCCCTGAGCTTCATTGCCAGATACCCGCGTAGATACCATGGCATATTCAGCGCGCCGATATGAGAGCTATGAACCGCGATCATGTCTGCTGCTTTTTTTAGAAAACTGATTTCTCCATGATTTCTATTTCAGCATAATTTTCGTGATACACCTAAATTTTATTCCTAAAATTATTGTAATTAAATTTTTATTGCAAGCTTCATGTACACGTACGTCACACATGCTACTTTTTTTCAAACAACTTATCCAAGATATCTTTTTAGCCCAAATTCCATTAGAATATTATTAGGAAGACTTCTCACAAAACTTTTATACATGTTCACCTTACAACTTCTCGACATCATTGTTACCTTACAATTTTCACAAAATATTTGTTTAAGGAACATATTTATGGTACACAATGGCCGCCTGCGCCACAATGAATGGGATCCTTCATCGTATGCCTCTATTGAGCGAGCGGCCCCTTTCGTTAATGAATGGGATCCTTCATCGTATGCCTCTAGTGAGCGAGCGGCCCCTTTCGTATGCCTCTAGTGCGCAGAGTCGGAGGTGAGTTCTTTTACATCTTCCCGGGCACCTCTTTCATTGCTTATGCTTGGCATTACATGAAACCCAGCATACTGATAACGGGCATAGATCGACATTGGTGATAAGCCCAATCCACGTTACCTATATTGCGTTATTAATGACGAGTCACTGGTAGGACCAATAATAACGGACTTCACTCAACGACCAATAATAGGGCCTAACGGAGTAGATTGGAAGTGTGCATAACGAAAAACTCATTTTAAAGTTGGTTGTTACGAGGCAGTGCATCCGTGCACCGAAACGGGCCCGTTTCGCTCCGTTTTGCATGCAGAAGGTACCGAAACGAGGCAAATCACTCCCTAACATCGTTTTGGGTCCAATGGAGGCTATTGGGCATGTTCGTGCGAAAAAATTCAACAGAAGTTCGGGGCGCAAAACAGTACATTCGGGTGCCGAAACACCCGTTTTGCTACGATTTTCGTGCTGTAGGTAACCGAATGCACCAAAGCACTCCCAAACATCATTTAGGGCCTAACGGAGTAGATTGGAAGTATCCGTGGCGAAAAACCCATTTTGAAGTTGGTTGTTACGATGCAGTGCATCCGGGCACCGAAACAGGCCCGTTTCCCTCCGTTTTGCATGCAGAAGGTACCGAAACAAGCCAAATCACTCCCTAACATCGTTTTGGGTCCAATGGAGGCTATTGGGCATGTTCGTACGAAAAGCGCGAAACAGTACATTCGGGTGCCGAAACACTCGTTTTGCTTCGATTTTCGTGCTGTAGGTAACCGAATGCACCAAAACACTCCCAAACATCATTTAGGGCCTAACGGAGTAGATTGGAAGTATCCGTGGCGAAAAACCCATTTTGAAGTTGGTTGTTACGATGCAGTGCATCCGGGCACCGAAACAGGCCCGTTTCGCTCCGTTTTGCATGCAGAAGGTACCGAAACGAGCCAAATCACTCCCTAACATCGTTTTGGGTCCAATGGAGGCTATTGGGCATGTTCGTGCGAAAAAATTCAACAGAAGTTCGGGGCGCGAAACAGTGCATTCGGGTGCCGAAACACCCGTTTTGCTTCGATTTTCGTGCTGTAGGTAACCGAATGCACCAAAACACTCCCAAACATCATTTAGGGCCTAACGGAGTAGATTGGAAGTGTCCGTGGTGAAAAACCCATTTTGAAGTTGGTTGTTACGAGGCAGTGCATCCGGGCACCGAAACGGGCCCGTTTCGCTCCGTTTTGCATGCAGAAGGTACCGAAACGAGCCAAATCACTCCCTAACATCGTTTTGGGTCCAATGGAGGCTATTGGGCATGTTCGTGCGAAAAATTCAACAGAAGTTCGGAGCGCGAAACAGTGCATTCGGGTGCCGAAACACCCGTTTTGCTTCGATTTTCGTGCTGTAGGTAACCGAATGCACCAAAGCACTCCCAAACATCATTTAGGGCCTAACGGAGTAGATTGGAAGTGTCCGTGGCGAAAAACCCATTTTGAAGTTGGTTGTTACGAGGCAGTGCATCCGGGCACCGAAACGGGCCCGTTTCGCTCCGTTTTGCATGCAGAAGGTACCGAAACGCGCCAAATCACTCCCTAACATCGTTTTGGGTCCAATGGAGGCTATTGGGCATGTTCGTGCGAAAAATTCAACAGAAGTTCGGGGCGCGAAACGGTGCATTCGGGTGCCGAAACACCCGTTTTGCTTCGATTTTCGTGCTGTAGGTAACCGAATGCACCAAAACACTCCCAAACATCATTTAGGGCCTAACGGAGTAGATTGGAAGTGTCCGTGGCGAAAAACCCATTTTGAAGTTGGTTGTTACGAGCAGTGCATCCGGGCACCGAAACGGGCCCGTTTCGCTCCGTTTTGCATGCAGAAGGTACCGAAACGAGCCAAATCACTCCCTAACATCGTTTTGGGTCCAATGGAGGCTATTGGGCATGTTCGTGCGAAAAAATTCAACAGAAGTTCGGGGCGCGAAACAGTGCATTCGGGTGCCGAAACACCCGTTTTGCTTCGATTTTCGTGCTGTAGGTAACCGAATGCACCAAAACACTCCCAAACATCATTTAGGGCCTAACGGAGTAGATTGGAAGTGTCCGTGGCGAAAAACCCATTTTGAAGTTGGTTGTTACGAGGCAGTGCATCCGGGCACCGAAACGGGCCCGTTTCGCTCCGTTTTGCATGCAGAAGGTACCGAAACGAGCCAAATCACTCCCTAACATCGTTTTGGGTCCAATGGAGGCTATTGGGCATGTTCGTGCGAAAAAATTCAACAGAAGTTCGGGGCGCGAAACAGTGCATTCGGGTGCCGAAACACCCGTTTTGCTTCGATTTTCGTGCTGTAGGTAACCGAATGCACCAAAACACTCCCAAACATCATTTAGGGCCTAACGGAGTAGATTGGAAGTGTCCGTGGCGAAAAACCCATTTTGAAGTTGGTTGTTACGAGGCAGTGCATCCGGGCACCGAAACGGGCCCGTTTCGCTCCGTTTTGCATGCAGAAGGTACCGAAACGCGCCAAATCACTCCCTAACATCGTTTTGGGTCCAATGGAGGCTATTGGGCATGTTCGTGCGAAAAAATTCAACAGAAGTTCGGGGCGCGAAACAGTGCATTCGGGTGCCGAAACACCCGTTTTGCTTCGATTTTCGTGCTGTAGGTAACCGAATGCACCAAAGCACTCCCAAACATCATTTAGGGCCTAACGGAGTAGATTGGAAGTGTCCGTGGCGAAAAACCCATTTTGAAGTTGGTTGTTACGATGCAGTGCATCCGGGCACCGAAACAGGCCCGTTTCGCTCCGTTTTGCATGCAGAAGGTACCGAAACGCGCCAAATCACTCCCTAACATCGTTTTGGGTCCAATGGAGGCTATTGGGCATGTTCGTGCGAAAAAATTCAACAGAAGTTCGGGGCGCGAAACAGTGCATTCGGGTGCCGAAACACCCGTTTTGCTTCGATTTTCGTGCTGTAGGTAACCGAATGCACCAAAGCACTCCCAAACATCATTTAGGGCCTAACGGAGTAGATTGGAAGTGTCCGTGGCGAAAAACCCATTTTGAAGTTGGTTGTTACGAGGCAGTGCATCCGGGCACCGAAACGGGCCCGTTTCGCTCCGTTTTGCATGCAGAAGGTACCGAAACGAGCCAAATCACTCCCTAACATCGTTTTGGGTCCAATGGAGGCTATTGGGCATGTTCGTGCGAAAAAATTCAACAGAAGTTCGGGGCGCGAAACAGTGCATTCGGGTGCCGAAACACCCGTTTTGCTTCGATTTTCGTGCTGTAGGTAACCGAATGCACCAAAACACTCCCAAACATCATTTAGGGCCTAACGGAGTAGATTGGAAGTGTCCGTGGCGAAAAACCCATTTTGAAGTTGGTTGTTACGAGGCAGTGCATCCGGGCACCGAAACGGGCCCGTTTCGCTCCGTTTTGCATGCAGAAGGTACCGAAACGAGCCAAATCACTCCCTAACATCGTTTTGGGTCCAATGGAGGCTATTGGGCATGTTCGTGCGAAAAAATTCAACAGAAGTTCGGGGCGCGAAACAGTGCATTCGGGTGCCGAAACACCCGTTTTGCTTCGATTTTCGTGCTGTAGGTACCGAATGCACCAAAACACTCCCAAACATCATTTAGGGCCTAACGGAGTAGATTGGAAGTGTCCGTGGCGAAAAACCCATTTTGAAGTTGGTTGTTACGATGCAGTGCATCCGGGCACCGAAACGGGCCCGTTTCGCTCCGTTTTGCATGCAGAAGGTACCGAAACGCGCCAAATCACTCCCTAACATCGTTTTGGGTCCAATGGAGGCTATTGGGCATGTTCGTGCGAAAAAATTCAACAGAAGTTCGGGGCGCGAAACAGTGCATTCGGGTGCCGAAACACCCGTTTTGCTTCGATTTTCGTGTTGTAGGTAACCGAATGCACCAAAACACTCCCAAACATCATTTAGGGCCTAACGGAGTAGATTGGAAGTGTCCGTGGCGAAAAACCCATTTTGAAGTTGGTTGTTACGAGGCAGTGCATCCGGGCACCGAAACGGGCCCGTTTCGCTCCGTTTTGCATGCAGAAGGTACCGAAACGAGCCAAATCACTCCCTAACATCGTTTTGGGTCCAATGGAGGCTATTGGGCATGTTCGTGCGAAAAAATTCAACAGAAGTTCGGGGCGCGAAACAGTGCATTCGGGTGCCGAAACACCCGTTTTGCTTCGATTTTCGTGCTGTAGGTAACCGAATGCACCAAAACACTCCCAAACATCATTTAGGGCCTAACGGAGTAGATTGGAAGTGTCCGTGGCGAAAAACCCATTTTGAAGTTGGTTGTTACGAGGCAGTGCATCCGGGCACCGAAACGGGCCCGTTTCGCTCCGTTTTGCATGCAGAAGGTACCGAAACGCGCCAAATCACTCCCTAACATCGTTTTGGGTCCAATGGAGGCTATTGGGCATGTTCGTGCGAAAAAATTCAACAGAAGTTCGGGGCGCGAAACAGTGCATTCGGGTGCCGAAACACCCGTTTTGCTTCGATTTTCGTGCTGTAGGTAACCGAATGCACCAAAACACTCCCAAACATCATTTAGGGCCTAACGGAGTAGATTGGAAGTGTCCGTGGCGAAAAACCCATTTTGAAGTTGGTTGTTACGAGGCAGTGCATCCGGGCACCGAAACGGGCCCGTTTCGCTCCGTTTTGCATGCAGAAGGTACCGAAACGCGCCAAATCACTCCCTAACATCGTTTTGGGTCCAATGGAGGCTATTGGGCATGTTCGTGCGAAAAAATTCAACAGAAGTTCGGGGCGCGAAACAGTGCATTCGGGTGCCGAAACACCCGTTTTGCTTCGATTTTCGTGCTGTAGGTAACCGAATGCACCAAAACACTCCCAAACATCATTTAGGGCCTAACGGAGTAGATTGGAAGTGTCCGTGGCGAAAAACCCATTTTGAAGTTGGTTGTTACGAGGCAGTGCATCCGGGCACCGAAACGGGCCCGTTTCGCTCCGTTTTGCATGCAGAAGGTACCGAAACGAGCCAAATCACTCCCTAACATCGTTTTGGGTCCAATGGAGGCTATTGGGCATGTTCGTGCGAAAAATTCAACAGAAGTTCGGGGCGCGAAACAGTGCATTCGGGTGCCGAAACACCCGTTTTGCTTCGATTTTCGTGCTGTAGGTAACCGAATGCACCAAAGCACTCCCAAACATCATTTAGGGCCTAACGGAGTAGATTGGAAGTGTCCGTGGCGAAAAACCCATTTTGAAGTTGGTTGTTACGATGCAGTGCATCCGGGCACCGAAACAGGCCCGTTTCGCTCCGTTTTGCATGCAGAAGGTACCGAAACGCGCCAAATCACTCCCTAACATCGTTTTGGGTCCAATGGAGGCTATTGGGCATGTTCGTGCGAAAAAATTCAACAGAAGTTCGGGGCGCGAAACAGTGCATTCGGGTGCCGAAACACCCGTTTTGCTTCGATTTTCGTGCTGTAGGTAACCGAATGCACCAAAACACTCCCAAACATCATTTAGGGCCTAACGGAGTAGATTGGAAGTGTCCGTGGCGAAAAACCCATTTTGAAGTTGGTTGTTACGAGGCAGTGCATCCGGGCACCGAAACGGGCCCGTTTCGCTCCGTTTTGCATGCAGAAGGTACCGAAACGCGCCAAATCACTCCCTAACATCGTTTTGGGTCCAATGGAGGCTATTGGGCATGTTCGTGCGAAAAATTCAACAGAAGTTCGGAGCGCGAAACAGTGCATTCGGGTGCCGAAACACCCGTTTTGCTTCGATTTTCGTGCTGTAGGTAACCGAATGCACCAAAACACTCCCAAACATCATTTAGGGCCTAACGGAGTAGATTGGAAGTGTCCGTGGCGAAAAACCCATTTTGAAGTTGGTTGTTACGAGGCAGTGCATCCGGGCACCGAAACGGGCCCGTTTCGCTCCGTTTTGCATGCAGAAGGTACCGAAACGAGCCAAATCACTCCCTAACATCGTTTTGGGTCCAATGGAGGCTATTGGGCATGTTCGTGCGAAAAAATTCAACAGAAGTTCGGGCGCGAAACAGTGCATTCGGGTGCCGAAACACCCGTTTTGCTTCGATTTTCGTGCTGTAGGTAACCGAATGCACCAAACACTCCCAAACATCATTTAGGGCCTAACGGAGTAGATTGGAAGTGTCCGTGGCGAAAAACCCATTTTGAAGTTGGTTGTTACGATGCAGTGCATCCGGGCACCGAAACGGCCCGTTTCGCTCCGTTTTGCATGCAGAAGGTACCGAAACGCGCCAAATCACTCCCTAACATCGTTTTGGGTCCAATGGAGGCTATTGGGCATGTTCGTGCGAAAAAATTCAACAGAAGTTCGGGGCGCGAAACAGTGCATTCGGGTGCCGAAACACCCGTTTTGCTTCGATTTTCGTGCTGTAGGTAACCGAATGCACCAAAACACTCCCAAACATCATTTAGGGCCTAACGGAGTAGATTGGAAGTGTCCGTGGCGAAAAACCCATTTTGAAGTTGGTTGTTACGAGGCAGTGCATCCGGGCACCGAAACGGGCCCGTTTCGCTCCGTTTTGCATGCAGAAGGTACCGAAACGCGCCAAATCACTCCCTAACATCGTTTTGGGTCCAATGGAGGCTATTGGGCATGTTCGTGCGAAAAAATTCAACAGAAGTTCGGGGCGCGAAACAGTGCATTCGGGTGCCGAAACACCCGTTTTGCTTCGATTTTCGTGCTGTAGGTAACCGAATGCACCAAAACACTCCCAAACATCATTTAGGGCCTAACGGAGTAGATTGGAAGTGTCCGTGGCGAAAAACCCATTTTGAAGTTGGTTGTTACGAGGCAGTGCATCCGGGCACCGAAACGGGCCCGTTTCGCTCCGTTTTGCATGCAGAAGGTACCGAAACGCGCCAAATCACTCCCTAACATCGTTTTGGGTCCAATGGAGGCTATTGGGCATGTTCGTGCGAAAAAATTCAACAGAAGTTCGGGGCGCGAAACAGTGCATTCGGGTGCCGAAACACCCGTTTTGCTTCGATTTTCGTGCTGTAGGTAACCGAATGCACCAAAACACTCCCAAACATCATTTAGGGCCTAACGGAGTAGATTGGAAGTGTCCGTGGCGAAAAACCCATTTTGAAGTTGGTTGTTACGATGCAGTGCATCCGGGCACCGAAACGGGCCCGTTTCGCTCCGTTTTGCATGCAGAAGGTACCGAAACGCGCCAAATCACTCCCTAACATCGTTTTGGGTCCAATGGAGGCTATTGGGCATGTTCGTGCGAAAAAATTCAACAGAAGTTCGGGGCGCGAAACAGTGCATTCGGGTGCCGAAACACCCGTTTTGCTTCGATTTTCGTGCTGTAGGTAACCGAATGCACCAAAACACTCCCAAACATCATTTAGGGCCTAACGGAGTAGATTGGAAGTGTCCGTGGCGAAAAACCCATTTTGAAGTTGGTTGTTACGAGCAGTGCATCCGGGCACCGAAACGGGCCCGTTTCGCTCCGTTTTGCATGCAGAAGGTACCGAAACGCGCCAAATCACTCCCTAACATCGTTTTGGGTCCAATGGAGGCTATTGGGCATGTTCGTGCGAAAAAATTCAACAGAAGTTCGGGGCGCGAAACAGTGCATTCGGGTGCCGAAACACCCGTTTTGCTTCGATTTTCGTGCTGTAGGTAACCGAATGCACCAAAACACTCCCAAACATCATTTAGGGCCTAACGGAGTAGATTGGAAGTGTCCGTGGCGAAAAACCCATTTTGAAGTTGGTTGTTACGATGCAGTGCATCCGGGCACCGAAACGGGCCCGTTTCGCTCCGTTTTGCATGCAGAAGGTACCGAAACGAGCCAAATCACTCCCTAACATCGTTTTGGGTCCAATGGAGGCTATTGGGCATGTTCGTGCGAAAAATTCAACAGAAGTTCGGGCGCGAAACAGTGCATTCGGGTGCCGAAACACCCGTTTTGCTTCGATTTTCGTGCTGTAGGTAACCGAATGCACCAAAACACTCCCAAACATCATTTAGGGCCTAACGGAGTAGATTGGAAGTGTCCGTGGCGAAAAACCCATTTTGAAGTTGGTTGTTACGAGGCAGTGCATCCGGGCACCGAAACGGGCCCGTTTCGCTCCGTTTTGCATGCAGAAGGTACCGAAACGCGCCAAATCACTCCCTAACATCGTTTTGGGTCCAATGGAGGCTATTGGGCATGTTCGTGCGAAAAAATTCAACAGAAGTTCGGGGCGCGAAACAGTGCATTCGGGTGCCGAAACACCCGTTTTGCTTCGATTTTCGTGCTGTAGGTAACCGAATGCACCAAACACTCCCAAACATCATTTAGGGCCTAACGGAGTAGATTGGAAGTGTCCGTGGCGAAAAACCCATTTTGAAGTTGGTTGTTACGAGGCAGTGCATCCGGGCACCGAAACGGGCCCGTTTCGCTCCGTTTTGCATGCAGAAGGTACCGAAACGAGCCAAATCACTCCCTAACATCGTTTTGGGTCCAATGGAGGCTATTGGGCATGTTCGTGCGAAAAAATTCAACAGAAGTTCGGGGCGCGAAACAGTGCATTCGGGTGCCGAAACACCCGTTTTGCTTCGATTTTCGTGCTGTAGGTAACCGAATGCACCAAAACACTCCCAAACATCATTTAGGCCTAACGGAGTAGATTGGAAGTGTCCGTGGCGAAAAACCCATTTTGAAGTTGGTTGTTACGAGGCAGTGCATCCGGGCACCGAAACGGGCCCGTTTCGCTCCGTTTTGCATGCAGAAGGTACCGAAACGCGCCAAATCACTCCCTAACATCGTTTTGGGTCCAATGGAGGCTATTGGGCATGTTCGTGCGAAAAAATTCAACAGAAGTTCGGGGCGCGAAACAGTGCATTCGGGTGCCGAAACACCCGTTTTGCTTCGATTTTCGTGCTGTAGGTAACCGAATGCACCAAAACACTCCCAAACATCATTTAGGGCCTAACGGAGTAGATTGGAAGTGTCCGTGGCGAAAAACCCATTTTGAAGTTGGTTGTTACGAGCAGTGCATCCGGGCACCGAAACGGGCCCGTTTCGCTCCGTTTTGCATGCAGAAGGTACCGAAACGCGCCAAATCACTCCCTAACATCGTTTTGGGTCCAATGGAGGCTATTGGGCATGTTCGTGCGAAAAAATTCAACAGAAGTTCGGGGCGCGAAACAGTGCATTCGGGTGCCGAAACACCCGTTTTGCTTCGATTTTCGTGCTGTAGGTAACCGAATGCACCAAAACACTCCCAAACATCATTTAGGGCCTAACGGAGTAGATTGGAAGTGTCCGTGGCGAAAAACCCATTTTGAAGTTGGTTGTTACGAGGCAGTGCATCCGGGCACCGAAACGGGCCCGTTTCGCTCCGTTTTGCATGCAGAAGGTACCGAAACGCGCCAAATCACTCCCTAACATCGTTTTGGGTCCAATGGAGGCTATTGGGCATGTTCGTGCGAAAAAATTCAACAGAAGTTCGGGGCGCGAAACAGTGCATTCGGGTGCCGAAACACCCGTTTTGCTTCGATTTTCGTGCTGTAGGTAACCGAATGCACCAAAACACTCCCAAACATCATTTAGGGCCTAACGGAGTAGATTGGAAGTGTCCGTGGCGAAAAACCCATTTTGAAGTTGGTTGTTACGAGCAGTGCATCCGGGCACCGAAACGGGCCCGTTTCGCTCCGTTTTGCATGCAGAAGGTACCGAAACGAGCCAAATCACTCCCTAACATCGTTTTGGGTCCAATGGAGGCTATTGGGCATGTTCGTGCGAAAAAATTCAACAGAAGTTCGGGCGCGAAACAGTGCATTCGGGTGCCGAAACACCCGTTTTGCTTCGATTTTCGTGCTGTAGGTAACCGAATGCACCAAACACTCCCAAACATCATTTAGGGCCTAACGGAGTAGATTGGAAGTGTCCGTGGCGAAAAACCCATTTTGAAGTTGGTTGTTACGATGCAGTGCATCCGGGCACCGAAACGGGCCCGTTTCGCTCCGTTTTGCATGCAGAAGGTACCGAAACGCGCCAAATCACTCCCTAACATCGTTTTGGGTCCAATGGAGGCTATTGGGCATGTTCGTGCGAAAAAATTCAACAGAAGTTCGGGGCGCGAAACAGTGCATTCGGGTGCCGAAACACCCGTTTTGCTTCGATTTTCGTGCTGTAGGTAACCGAATGCACCAAAACACTCCCAAACATCATTTAGGGCCTAACGGAGTAGATTGGAAGTGTCCGTGGCGAAAAACCCATTTTGAAGTTGGTTGTTACGATGCAGTGCATCCGGGCACCGAAACGGGCCCGTTTCGCTCCGTTTTGCATGCAGAAGGTACCGAAACGAGCCAAATCACTCCCTAACATCGTTTTGGGTCCAATGGAGGCTATTGGGCATGTTCGTGCGAAAAAATTCAACAGAAGTTCGGGCGCGAAACAGTGCATTCGGGTGCCGAAACACCCGTTTTGCTTCGATTTTCGTGCTGTAGGTAACCGAATGCACCAAAACACTCCCAAACATCATTTAGGGCCTAACGGAGTAGATTGGAAGTGTCCGTGGCGAAAAACCCATTTTGAAGTTGGTTGTTACGAGGCAGTGCATCCGGGCACCGAAACGGGCCCGTTTCGCTCCGTTTTGCATGCAGAAGGTACCGAAACGCGCCAAATCACTCCCTAACATCGTTTTGGGTCCAATGGAGGCTATTGGGCATGTTCGTGCGAAAAAATTCAACAGAAGTTCGGAGCGCGAAACAGTGCATTCGGGTGCCGAAACACCCGTTTTGCTTCGATTTTCGTGCTGTAGGTAACCGAATGCACCAAAACACTCCCAAACATCATTTAGGGCCTAACGGAGTAGATTGGAAGTGTCCGTGGCGAAAAACCCATTTTGAAGTTGGTTGTTACGATGCAGTGCATCCGGGCACCGAAACGGGCCCGTTTCGCTCCGTTTTGCATGCAGAAGGTACCGAAACGAGCCAAATCACTCCCTAACATCGTTTTGGGTCCAATGGAGGCTATTGGGCATGTTCGTGCGAAAAAATTCAACAGAAGTTCGGGGCGCGAAACAGTGCATTCGGGTGCCGAAACACCCGTTTTGCTTCGATTTTCGTGCTGTAGGTACCGAATGCACCAAACACTCCCAAACATCATTTAGGGCCTAACGGAGTAGATTGGAAGTGTCCGTGGCGAAAAACCCATTTGAAGTTCGGGGCGCGAAAACAGTGCATTCGGGTGCCGAAACACCCGTTTTGCTTCGATTTTCGTGCTGTAGGTAACCGAATGCACCA